>CM026897.1:43245562-43430111 GCA_015227895.2 Colaptes auratus
TGGTTAGGCTGCACCTCGAGTACTGTGTCCATTTCTGGGCCCCTCAGTTTAGGACGGATGTTGACTTGCTGGAACATGTCCAGAGAAGGGCAACGAAGTTGGTGAGGGGTTTGGAGCACAAGCCCTATGAAGAGAGGCTGAGGGAGCTGGGGTTGCTTAGCCTGGAGAAGAGGAGACTGAGGGGTGACCTTATTGCTCTGTTTAGGTGGGTTGTATTGTATTGTATTGTATTGTATTGTATTTAGGTGGTTTGGATTGGTTGATATGTTGGACGCGATGATCTTGAAGGTCTCTTCCAACCTGGTGTATTGTATTATTGTATTATTATTGTCTCTTCCAACCTGGTCTGGTCTATTCTATTCTATTCTATTCTATTCTATTCTATTCTATTCTATTCTATTCTATTCTATTCTAGTGTGTGTATATATGTGTGTGTATGTGTGTATGTTTAGGTGGGTTGTATTGTCTTGTCTTGTATTGTATTGTATTGTATTTAGGTGGGTTGGATTGGTTGATAGGTTGGACGCGATGATCTTGACGGTCTCTTCCAACCTGGTGTATTGTATTGTATTGTATTATTATTGTCTCTTCCAACCTGGTCTGGTCTATTCTATTCTATTCCATTCCATTCCATTCCATTCTAGTGTGTGTATATATGTGTGTGTATGTGTCTGTCTATCTATCTGTCTCTCTCTCTCTCTCTCTCTATCTATCTATACTTTTTCCCCCACCATGCTGTTTTGTGAGCAGGCTTATAAATCCATTTTACCCAAGCGTGCTCTTGCTTTTGCCCTCTGGAGGTGTGAGGAATGTGTGTTGAGAAAGAGCAGAGAATATTGTTGTAAAGGTTAGATCTAAGGTATAAAAATCACTAGTGTATGGGAAAAGTCTCCTCACACTGTAATTTATTTTCAATAAAACTACACCTCTTTTTTTTTCCTTTTTTTTTTCCTGTTTCCAGGTTGAGTGAAATATATGAATGAATACAGGAAAAATTAGGCATGTTTCTTGGCCTGGCAGCCTGTGTTTTATAGCCTGCTATTAACCATGTTATTTACACTATTGAAAGTTGATAATTAGATACCATATATCGTGATCAAATCTCAAAAATTTTGCATGCTGTGTATTCATACCTATTCCATGTGCATATGGGTACACGACTCTTTCTGAGCTAATTTTAGACTATTGCTGAGAACAGTAAGATGGCATGTATCACTGAGATGTGAAAATAAAGACTCACAAACTTGCAGTCTTAAAAAAAAAAAGTGTCTCAGACAGCTTTTAGACTGGATAATTTACCATAACTATATTTTGCCATAGTTTTCAGTTAGAGAAAGCTGTTGCTCCTTTTTTAAAACAGATTGTTTTTTCTGACTTGCAAAGTATAGAACACTTCATATGCATACCATGAAGTTTTTTATTTTCATGGGTAAACAAGTTGATATGCATTGTAGATTGGGTAAACAAACTTGACTTATGAACGCATCATGCCTTAATTTTTAACATTTACCAGAAATGAGGAAGGGGTGAAAGGAACAGATAATTAGAAAAGGCTCAGAGAGGGACACCAGAACTGGTGCAAAATTTGCCTCTTTGCTAGTAAGCTTTCACTTTAGGTCTGAAAGTGTCAGAGGGAAGAGAGTATGATAAAGAGTTGTGATGACTGGCATAGAAAAGGCAGTTGAAGAGTAACAGCTATGCCTCTGAAGAGTTCTAGCAAGTTCAAAACAAACAGAAGAAGATGCTTCCTTTCTTATTATGAGTTCCTCAGTGTCCATCACGGATTCAAAAATTTAGCATGGATTCAGATGGAGAGTGTACAACACTGGCAAAAGAAAAGTCTGTTGGAGGAGTATACGAACTACATCTGGCTTTGGAACTTTTGGACCAGCAACTTGTTAGTACTAGATGATTTAGAGGAAGCAAAGATTTCATGCTGGATTTAAACATCTCTCTGTACATCTAATTTTTTCTTACTTGCTAGGGACAAGACCCTTGGGTAGATAGATTTGTCATTTGATGTGATATGGCTGCTGAGGCATTTATTATAGATGTCATGTTGATCAATTATATCTATGCAGTGTTTTAAAAATATTCAGGTTTAAATGTTGTGTAATGACTCTGTATTGAATTTTTTCTTCTTCTGTGGCTGTGGAAAGAGAATGAGTAGTTCCAGCAAAACTAGTTCTCTCATTTTGAAAAACTAAGTGGTTTTGAGGCATGACATTGCTGGTTGGAGGCTCTTCATATTTTTCTATGGACCTTGATTTTCCCAGTAACCCGTTCATATTTATAAAATAGATGACTTTTAGAGATGCATGCTTTGCTACAGGGGAGCTTTTGAGGTCACTTAGAGATAGGTTGTATAGTCTGAGAAAGTATTATGCGAGAAAACTGTTGTCTGAAGGTGCTCAGGCTTACTACTGATAATGGAGGTGGGCAATAAAGCATGAGAAGTGGAAATCTCTGAAACCACTGTTCATCAGAAGCCAGTAGGTTATACTGGGGAACAGTGTCATAATTCCCAATGTCAGCATTCTCTTCAGATGTGTGGCTATGGGATATGCAAGTGGACTTAATTAAGTGGACTTAATTAAAAGCTGAATTAAAAACAGGCTGAATGACAAGGACCAGAGAGGCTTTGTAAATGGAGTTAAAATCAGCTGGTGGCTGGTCACAAGTAGTGTCCCCCAGGGCTTGGTATTGGTATTGCGGAAGGCTCTGCAGAGGGATATGGACAGGATAAACTGACCAAGTTCCAGGTCCTGCCAGGCAATGCTACAGGCTTAGGGAAGAGTGTCTGGAAGGCAGTCCTGTGGAAGAGGATCTAGGGGTGCTGGTGGATGGATGGCTGAATGTGAGACAGCAGTGTGCCCAAGTGGCCAAGAAGGCCAATGGCATCCTGGCCTGTATCAAGAACAGTGTGTCCAGAAGGACTAGGGAAGTGATTGCACCCCTCTGCTTGGCCCTGGTGAGGCCACAGCTTGAGTACTGTGTTCAGTTCTGGGTGCCACAGTATAAGAAGGACATTGAGGTCCTGGAGGGTGTCCAGAGAAGAGCAACAAAGATGGTGAGGGATTTGGAGGGCATAGCATATGAGGAGCAGCTGAGAGAGCTGGGGCTGTTTAGTCTGAAGAAGGCTAAGGTGAGATCTTATTGATCTCTACAACTACCTGAAGGGAGGTTGCAATGTGGCTGGTGTTGGTCTCTTCTCCCAAGTAACTAGGGAAAGGACAAGAGGAAATGGGCTTAAATTGTGTCAGAGGAGTTTAAGATTGAACCTTGGGAAAACCTGCTCTGAGAGAGTGGTGAGGCATTGGACCAGGCTGCCCAGGAAGGCGGTGGAGTCACCATCCCTGAAGTCCTTGAGAAGCATGTAGATGTGGCTCTTCAGGATGTACGTTGAGTGATCGTGGTAGTTGGGTTATGGCTGCACTTGATCTCAAAGGTCTTTTCCAACCAAGTTACCCTTTGACAGGATTACCTGTTAACCCCAGATATTCAGTGAAATGCCACATCAAAATGAAAAAATACCAAACTCTATATTCATGCTTGTATCAGATGACCACATCACAACTACCAATTACCAACTAAAGTGGATTGGGTTCCATTCTCTGACTAATTACCATTTTCAAGATCGTTGGAACACTTATGTATAGTACTAATTCTACAGCTCCCATGACTCAAAGAGAGTGATTTGCTATGTGTTACCTTGTATAATCACAATTATTTGGCCATTTAAGGAAATACAGATAAAATCATATTCTTGGGAAATTCCAAATAAAATTCTGACCAGTCAATGAATGAGGCTAGACTTCCTATCTTTACCTGCATTTCCACACTCTTCACCTGAAATTTTACATTAAAGGTACTGTATTTATATTTTATTAATGTAGATTGAAAACACAGATATTAAATATATATAACAAAATTTAGATATTAAATACTAATAAAACTTAAAACAACTTACAACTCTGAAGTTTTAAGCATCTTTATTGTCCTTTAGTGTAATTAAAAATAATCCAACAAACTTCACAAAGGAGCAGTGGCAATTTCTATGCTATACAAAGCAGAGACTACAAAAGCCATGAAAGCAGCATACATGAACATGAATGTTATGAACAGCTAAATATGTTACAGCCCTAAGTTATTATCTCTTAGAGGCAAATTGCCTAACTTTATTCATGTAACTATCGACTCTGGCAAGCTCAATTTTTCAGATGCTCAAGTTTTCAGACTTGAGACCCTCAGGAGTTTGCAAGTTCTACTTCAAGTTTCATTGCCACAATTTATGCTTGTTTTCATCATAACAGGTAATGACTTCTGCATAAAATTAATTAATACTATACACCATACAAAGCTTTTATAACACCCCTACATACTTAAATTTTATTAAACTTCAATTTATTCTTTAGCATAACTGATCACAGATGATTTCTACTACTACAGTTTTTGCAATTAAATGATCTATTAAAATACCTTGAGAATCCTTCAAGCTGTCATTTTTGATTTGTGATGGCTTCTTTTCGCTTTATTTTCTAATACATTTTGTGCAACAAAAACCCCACACCGTAGGAATACCACAGTACTACAGCTTAACATCAAAATAGTATAAAAATCGCAGTTAAAAGCTCACTTGAGATTTTTAATACATTTATGTCTACATATAATTGAAAAAAACTACATAAATGAGAAAGCAGCTGAAGGGCAAAATCAAACTGTTGTCTTTATTAGAAGAAAGTCTAATGTCTTTCAGATAAAGTATTTGTAGGTGGCACAGTCAATCCAGATTTCAATGGAAAGCAAAAATGAAAGCATTCATGCACAAAAGGCATGTATGGTAATTGTGATGTGCAGACACAATAATGGAAAATATTCTAGCCTTCCTTTATTTTTATGTATCAAATACTGCCTTGACTTAGGAATCCCATCACATTTAATGCCCTTTTTTAAGTTATTTAGGAACATTTAATGCAGTAGGCAGCTGGTCTTCAGAGCTAACCTTGAATAAACCACTTTTTTCCTCAGATCCAGTACTCATCCCAAATTAAAAATATTTTCAATAAATATGTAATTAAGTATGAAGGTCTCATTTACACTGTTTTTATTAATGTATATTATCAAGTCACTTGCAGCCATCCAGCTTACATTTTCACCCTTTTAAGATATATTACTGGAAAACTCAGACTATTTTAGCAGGCAACAGCTGTAAAATAGAAGGTCAGAGAGGTGTTAAGCACAGAAATATTCAGAAATGGTAGTTTTCAACACCACCACCCCCCACCCCCAAAACCCCCCAAACCACACACAACTGAAAACACAAGAAATGCAAGATGGTTGCCTATGAAACTAATCTCTCTTTTGCAATAAAAAATTCTATATGAGTATTTTTTTTACAGGATGAGCAATTTTTTTACAGAAATCCAGTATTATTAACTCAATATAGTGGAAAATGCAACCACCTGAAAGTGTATCTTCACTGTTCAGTGTCTGATTCCATGTTTTTATTTGCTATTTCCTATTCAAAATGTGGTTCTAAAATAAAGAGATCATCATGACTCATCAAGGAAAATATTTTCCCATTCAACAAACTCATTTTTATGACGTGTACTATCATTACTATCAGTAGTAGAAGACAATGTGAACAGACCAAGACTGGATGACATGCCTGGGCAACTTATATAAATAGCGTCATTAATATGGATCAAGGAATTGGGTTGCTGTTCTCAGCAGAAAGGCATGTACATATTTGCCACTGTACCTGAAGCCAAATCCTTTTCTGTTCTACCTTCTTTGAGCAGTTCAGGACCTAAAAATTAAAGTCACAAGTCTGATTTAGCTTATTGTCCAATTCTGACTCTGGCACTTGGACATTATAGAATCATTGAGGTTGGAAAAGACCTTTGAGATCAAGTGCAGCCATAACCCAACTACCACGATCACTCAACGTACATCCTGAAGAGCCACATCTACATGCTTCTCAAGGACTTCCAGGGATGGTGACTCCACCGCCTTCCTGGGCAGCCTGGTCCAATGCCTCACCACTCTCTCAGAGCAGGTTTTCCCAAGGTTCAATCTTAAACTCCTCTGACACAATTTAAGCCCATTTCCTCTTGTCCTTTCCCTAGTTACTTGGGAGAAGAGACCAACACCAGCCACACTGCAACCTCCCTTCAGGTAGTTGTAGAGATCAATAAGATCTCACCTTAGCCTTCTTCAGACTAAACAGCCCCAGCTCTCTCAGCTGCTCCTCATATGCTATGCCCTCCAAATCCCTCACCAGCTCTGGACACCCTCCAGGACCTCAATGTCCTTCTTATACTGTGGCACCCAGAACTGAACACAGTACTCAAGCTGTGGCCTCACCAGGGCCAAGCAGAGGGGTGCAATCATTTCCCTAGTCCTTCTGGACACACTGTTCTTGATACAGGCCAGGATGCCATTGGCCTTCTTGGCCACTTGGGCACACTGCTGTCTCACATTCAGTCATCTATCCACCAGCACCCCTAGATCCTCTTCCACAGGGCTGCCTTCCAGACACACTTCCCCTAAGCCTGTAGCATTGGCTGGGGTTGTTGTGACCAAAGTGCAGCACTTGGCCCTTGGTCTTGCTAAGCCTCAATCCATCAATTTAACCTGTCCATATCTCTCTGCAGAGCCTTCCTAACCTCAAGCAGATCAAAACTCCTGCTCAGTTTAGGGTTTCCTTCAAACTTCCTGCTGGTGCCCTCAATCCCCCTCATTCAAGTCATTAATAAAAGATACTAAACAGAAATGGCCCTAATACCAAGTCTGCTGGACACAAATTGTGACTGGGTGCCAGCTGGTTTTAACTTCATTTACCACAACTATTTGGGCCCTGTTTTCCTGACTGCTTTTAATAGCTACCTAATTCTACCACAGGGATTTCCTTTTCTGAAGGAATAGCTTGTATAACCTCACCTCTAACCTGGGCAAACAATCCGGTAAACAGTCTTGTAATGAGGGAATAACTGCCTTCTTTTGTTCTTTCCTTCATTAAAGGGTGAAGTACTTTTGAGAAAATTATGTGAATCAAACTGGAAAATTTGAATATGCAGACTTGGACAGAATTGAAAGAGTTATTTTTTCCAGTGTTAGGGAATGTGTAGGCTGCACTTAGATTTCAATTCAAGCTCTGTGTAACCACAGCAAATGTTCTCCAGTGAATTTTTCTTACTGGATTTTATGCAGTTGTGCTCTGCTGTTCAGTGTTCTTTATGGCTTTCTTAGAATTCAGCAGCAAGCTTGCCTAATGGTTGGAATTGTCACACCTATTTCTGATCTCTTGGAGCTGTAGTGGTGCAACTCAAGTTTTAGATATATGCCCCATTATTGAGCTAATTAGCACTTTGCAGTAGCAGAATTTGGTACAAAATTTGTTTTCTTAGGGAAGGTAACTTGGTCAAACTCACTTTGCTTTTAGGCATTGAGACTTTTGCTACTGTTTTGTAGTTATTTCCTTAGACTGAAGGATTGCTTTCAATCACTTTTAATTATAGTATGTTCCAGTGTATTGCTATGCTGCTCAGGACTCACATTTCTTGAAACTTCTAAGGTACAGATTCTCAGTTATGATTGTTACAATTATGTTATAGGTGTTAATTGTGTTCAAAAATAGTAGAAATTTATTTTCTGGAGCTTAGTAATTGTCAGATGTCTTGTAGTCATTGAAGCCAAATAAGCATGGTAAAACTATACCTACCAACTTGTGCACCTTAAACTACAATATTATTTGAAATTCTGGAAAAGAGTAAAGAATTCTGTGCCTGTTGTTGAGAAGCAAAAAGAAAGAAGGATAAATTTGGTCTCAGAGTATCCTAGCATAGTTGCTTGTACTTTGATCAGTGTGAGTGTGTGTTACACTGGTTTTGTGCTGCTTAACCTGTGTATCTGAAAAATTTGGAAAAAACTTCTTCTAGGGCTGTAGAGGGTTATAGACAAGAATGTACAATATAGTGATTTATTTGATAAAATTGTTCTGGAATTTTAGGTTGATTAATGGATGTAGAATCACAGAAACATTCAGGTTGGAAAAGACCCTCAGGATCACCAAGTCCAACCAATAACACTACTCTACAAAGTTCATCCCTAAACCATATCCCAAGCACCACATCCAGACCGCCTTTAAACACATCCGGGGTTGGTGACTCAGCCACCTCCCCGGGCAGCCCATTCCAATACCTGACCACTCTTTCTGTGAAAAATTTTGTCCCAGTGTCTAAATCTACTTAGGCTGAGGCCATTCTCTCTTGTTCTATCACTAATTACCTGTCAGAAGAGACCAGCACCAGTCTCTCAACAATGTCCATTCAGGTAGTTGTAGACAGCAATGAGGTTTCCCCTCAGCCTTCTCTTTTCCAAACTAAACAGCCCCAGCTCCTTCAGTCACTCTGCCTAAGATTTATTCTCCAGGCCCTTCACCAACTTTGCTGCCCTCCTCTGCACTCGCTACAGCACCTCCACATCTCTCCTGTATTGAGGTGCCCAAAACTGGACACAGTACCCAAGGTGTGGCCTCACCAGAGCTGAGTACAAGGGAACAATCACCTCCCTATTCCTGCTGGACACAGCATTTCTGGTAAAAGCCAGGATGCCATTGGTTTTCTTGGCCACCTGGGCACACTGCTTGCTCATGTTCACTTGCAGGACCTGGCGTTTGGCCTTGTTGAATCTCATCCCATTAACCTTGGCCCATTGATCCAACCTATCCAAGTCCCTCTGTAGACCCTCCCTACCCTTGTGCAGATCAACACTCCCACCTAACTTGGTGTCATCTGCAAACTTATTGATGACAGTCTGTCTTCATCAAGGTTATCAATAAAGATGTTAAACAGAAGTTGGCCCAGCACTGAGCCCTGAGGAACACCACTTGTGACTGGCTGCCAGTGGGATTTAACTCCACTGATCACCATTCTCTGGCCCTGTTTGCCCAGCCAGTGCTTTATCCAGCAGAGTGTGTGCTCATCCAATGGCATCCTGGCTTGTATCAGAAATGCTGTGTCCAGGAGGAGTTGGGAAGTGATTGTTCCCTTGTACGCAGCTCTGGTGAGGCCAGACCTTGAGTATTGTATCCAGTTTTGGGCACCTCAATACAGGACAGATGTGGAGGTGCTATAGCAGCACCCCTGGGTGTAGTTCATCTGGCCCCATAGACTTGTGTGTGTCTAAGTGGTGTAGAAATCACTGACCACTTCTTCACTTACTGTGATAACCTCGTTCTGTTTCTCCTCCCTGACTCCTAATTCATGAAGTTGGGTGTCCAGGGAACTGTTGGATCCTGTACTAAAGACTGAGGCAAAGCAGGCATTGAGCAGAAAGTCTGTCCACGAGAATTCTGTAGGGAACAGTGTCAAAGGCTTTTCGAAAGTCTAGGTAGACAATATCCACAGCCTTTCCCTCATCCAACAGTCAGGTCATCCTGTTACAGAAGGAGATCAAGTTAGTTACGCAGGACCTGCCCTTCATAAACTCACACTGACTGGCCCTGATCCCCTGGTTGTTCTCTGTATGTTGTGTAATGGTGCTCCAGATGAGCTGCTCCATGACCTTCTCCGGTACCAAGGTCAGACTGACGGGTCTATAGTTTCCAAGATCCTCCTTTCTTCCTTTCTTGTCGATGGCTGTTACATTTGCTACCCTCCAATCCATTGAGATCTCCCCAGTTAGCCAGGCCTTCAGGTAAAGAATGGAAAGGGGCTTGGCGAGCACAGCTGCCGACTCCCTCAGCACCCTTGGGTGTAGCCCACCCGGCCCCATAGACTTGTGTGCCTGTAAGTGGCATAGCAGGTCAGTGACCACTTCCTCATTTACTGTGATGACCTCATTCTGCTCCCTTCCCTGACTCCTAGTTCATGAAGTTGTGTGTCCAGGGAACTGCTGGATCCAGTACTAAAGACTGAGGCAAAGTAGGTACCAAGTACCTCAGCCTTCTCCTCATCCTTAGTCACTGTGCTTCCCTCTGCATTCAACAAAGGATGGAGATTGTCCCTAGTCCTCCTTCTGCTGTTAATGAATTTATAGAAACATTTTTTGTTATCCTTAATGGCTGTAGCTAGGTTGAGCTCTAGCCATGCTTTGGCTCTTCTAATTTTCTCCCTGCACAGCTTTACTACATCTTTATAGTCCTCATGAGAGACCTGTCCCCTCTTCCGAAGGCCACGGACTCTCCTTTTGTTCTTGAGGTCCTGCCAAAGGTCCCTATTCAGCCAGGCCAAACGCCTTCCCTGACAACTCATTTTTTGGCACACAGGGACAGCCTGCTCCTGAGCCTTTAAGACGACCCTCTTGAAGCATTCCCAGCCTTCCTGGACTGCTTTATCCTTCAGGGTGGCCTCCCAAGGGACTTTGTCAGTCAGACTCTTGAACAGGCCGAAGTTTGCCCTATGGAAGTTCAAGGTGGCAGTTTTACTAACCCCCTCTCCTTGTTTCCCCAAGGATAGAGAACTCAATCATCTTGTGATCGATGAGCCCTAGATGCTCTCCAGCCTTTACTTCCTCCATAATTTCTTTGCTGTTCACAGCAAGCAGGTCCAGGAGGGCACCTTCCCTGGTTGCCTCCCTCACCAGTTGTGTCAGAAAGGTATCCTCCACACACTCCAGGGACTTCCAGGACTGTTGTCTCCCTGCTGTGTTGTATTTACAGCAGATACCCAGATACTTCAGCAAGGAGACTTGCTGAAGTCTCCCAAGAGAACAAGGGGAAGCAATTGTGAAACCTCTCTCAACTGCTTATAAAAAAATTCATCTACCTCTTCATCCTGGTTAGGTGGTCTATGGCAGATTCCCGCCATGATATCACTCTTGCTGGCCTTACTCCTGATTCTTACCCATGAGGACTCAACCTTCATTAATTTTGCATAGTTTCATATATTTCCCTAACCTAGCGGGCCACTCCTCTTCCTCTTTTCCCTTGCCTATACCTTCTGAAAAGCTGGTACTCATTGATTGCAGCACTCCAGCTGTGGGAGTCATCCCACCATGTTTCCGTGATGGCTGCTAGATCATAGTTTGCCTGTAGCACAATGGCTTCCTCCTGTTTACTGCTCATGCTGTGTGCATTGGTACAACACTTCAGGGAGGGAGCTGAGTACATAGTTTTCAACCTTGAGGTCGGGTAGACGTTCTGGTTAGCTAAGATGCCAACACACTGCTCCACAAGTGTTAGGCTAGTACACCTTGAGTTCTCAGTGGCAAGGCCACCTCCATCCACATTCCCCTCTAAAACTAGTTTAAAGCCTTGTCAGTGGGCCCAGACAACTCATGCACAAGGATTCTTGTCCCCTTATGGGACAGATGAACTCCATCTGTCACCAGTAGTCCTGCTGCCAGGAAAACTTCCCCATGGTCAAAGCCCCCAAAGTTCTGTTGGTGGCACCAACCTCTAAGCCATGTGTTAATCGCATGGATTTTTCTCTTTCCTTCAATATTACTTCCTGTTACTAGAGGATTAAGGAGAACACCACCTGTGCTCCCGAGCCCTCAGGTGATCTCCCCAAAGCCCTGAAGACTTTTTAAATTGCTTTTGTACTCTATGCATTGCCTGATCACTCCCAATCTGCATAACCAGCAGCAGGTAATAGTCTGATGGCCGCACCAGTCTGGGGAGTCTCTTAGAAATGTGCCTAAGCCATGCCTCAGACACTCAGCAAACCTCCCTGTGGGACGGATCTGGCCTGCAAACCGGGCCCTCAGGTCCCCTGAGAAGGGAATCCCCTACTGCTACCACCTTTCTTTTTTTCTCGTTTGCACTAGTCCTGAGTTGTGGGACTGGCTGACAAGTCCTGGGTAGCTGCATGGACATTCATCTCCACCCTCATTCATCTGGCCCTCTGTTCAAGAGCCCCATACCTGTTGTGTGTAAGCAACTGAGAAAGCTGCTGACCCTCCTGCAAGGATGGCAGAATCCGACTCCCCAAGTCTGTCTCCTCTTCATATCCCCTATGGTCCTTAGCCTCGCAACTTCTTCCCTCAGCTCGGCCACTAGGCTGAGCAGATCATTGACCTGCTCACATCTAACTCATGTGCTGTCTCTGCAACTCTCCATCGCAAGTGCCAGGCTCCAGCACTCCCCACATCCAGGAGCCTGGACACTCAGGCCTGGTGTGCTCAGAACCTCTGTCTGGGTGCCACCCACAGTTCTACTGACAACAGCCCTCAGCTTCTTGTAATCATGGCTGGATCTCTATCAATAACTGACATCACAGGCTGCTGGGAGACACCCAGATGACTTACCTTACTTCTTGAATGACCTTGCTCAGTGCACAGGGGTCACAGACCCCAAAGAGCTGTGGGGTAGTACCAGTTCTGCTCACAAAGGTTGGTGGCGAGCAGTGCTGATCTCTGCAGCAGATGGCTGTTTGGTGTGTTAATGCCTTGTTTAGATTTACCGGGAGGTGCTGGTTCCACCCAGTTTACCGCAGTAACCTGCCCATAAGCTGCCAGCCCCCAGCAGTGTGAAGCTGCTTTTCCCAGCTTCAAAAAGCCCTAAAAAGAGCTTTTTGATGGCTTTTTTTTGGCTACAGATCCCCTGCCCAGCACAGCCTTACTTGCACTGAAGCTGATCTCTGCAGGAAAATGTAAGTCATCAGATAGAAGAAATGAAATCTGACACTGCAAAGAGGGCTATATATTATAGGAAGAGATTTTTATTTATGTAGTTAATTGATGGAATGTTTGGTTGTTTTATATTTTTCTTTTAAAATAATCACATAGTAAACATACTGTTCACAAGAATGAAACTGCTTCTATCAATGATAAAGATTTATGTGAGAGTGATACAGCAACTTGTGCAACTACAGCTAAGGCTGTCAGAAAAACCTTTTACTGTTGAGATGTACTGTGGTTAATGTTGTGTCCTCTAAGCAATGTTTTTGCATTATCATCTAGTAATTTTTGTTACTTTTTTGCTGTGTTTTTCCTGGGAGATCTTTTCTTTTTTCCAGCAGAACAGTTTTAAGTAAGTTCAGGGAGCAGTCAGTGGTATTCTTAGTTAATATGTTAATTGTGGACATTGGTACCTTGGGTAAGCCTGGGTAATCCATCAAACTGCATTTTTCTCAAAGCTCTTTTCTATTCAGCAGGCATAAAATACCATCTTGTGTATAAAGGAATCTGAAGTATTTTTTTCTGAATCAGTATTAATGCCATTATTAAGGAGAGCTTTCTGTCATGAAGAACTGGCATTGTATTTTCTCCAGTATCAAGTTGCTGTGCAAGAGAATTCACTATAATTTCTGTCCATTTTTCTTAGGTCATTCTCCTGCATAACAGAACAGGATTACACATGTTTTCCGTGTGCCCAGAAAAAAGTCATCATTTAAAAATTACTTTCTATCTGGATATTTTTTAAATCATAGGAATTTTAGCTAGGTTTATAATAGGAAAATAATTTTAGAGAAAAACTTTTCAACCAAAAGTCATTATCATAAACTTTTGTGTGTTTTTTTTTAAATTAATACAGTCAGAGTAATTCATTCTGCACTGGTTAAAATACTCAGAATTAATAATTTCTTCCGATATGTTTTGAGTGGGAGATGTGATGAAACTGTATGCATAGCAGTGAGAGCTTACTCCTAGAGTCTAATACAAGGTGCCAGCACTTCCACAGACTGAGGGAGTTGGGGCTGTTCAGTCTGGAGAAGAGAAGGCTCCGAGGTGACCTCATTGTGGCCTTCCAGTATCTGAAGGGGGCCTACAAGAAGGCTGGGGAGGGACTTTTCAGGCTATCAGGGAGTGATAGGACTAGGGGGAATGGAATGAAGCTGGAGGTGGGGAGATTCAGGGTGGATGTGAGGAGGAAGTTCTCCACTGTGAGGGTGGTGAGGCCCTGGAATGGGTTGTCGAGGGAGGTGGTTGAGGCCCTGTCCCTTGAGGTGTTAAAGCCCAGGCTGGATGAGGCTCTGTCCAGCCTGATCTAGTGTAGAGTGTCCCTGCCCATGGCAGGGGTGTTGGAACTAGATGATCCTTGTGGTCCCTTCCAACCCTAACTGAAACTATGAAACTATGAAACTTCCTCTTTCAACTTCTTGTTTGCTTGAGTATTGAAGTTCAGAGAAAGGGATTACTTTCAAATGTTACATCCGTGATGATGTAAAATTTTGTGTTATCCAGTACTGCTAAGTATAAGGATGTTAGTCATAGTGTGTGTCATAGTGATTATTGCTAACAGTGTGGTACAAACACTGAAAAAGATTGTAAATGTAAAAATAATAATAATTTATAGCACAGCCAAAATTATTCTTCTTGGCTCCCAACCAAAGATACTTGTTCACTTCAGAACAAGCAATACATCTGTATGTAAGTGGAAGAGGGATTGGGAGCAAGTATTCAGAGAATGTAGTAGGTGGTTAGATGGCTCCCACTATATTCCTTCCATTCCTTCTAGTTTTCAGCTCTTTTCAGGAGCTCTTTGCTTTCATGAACTACTATGCCTCTCATTGTAGTGTTTGTAGGAATTGTGTTGGCAGTTTTTAGTGTTACATTCTTTCTTAAAGGGAGTCTGAAGCAAGGTGAGGAAGGAATAAAATGGCGATGTTTTAGAAACTTGCCCCTTCTTTCTACTCTTCTCCAATTTTCCCTGTAACACAGTGGTTTCTTTCAATAATACAATTCATCTGAAGAGAAAACTTGATGCTTTCGTTTGAAAAATGGAAAGACTGCGTAGCACATATGAACTGTGGCTGAGGTACTGTTCACTTCCCTGGTTAGAGGGTCAGATACTGGAGGTTAATACCTTGTTCATAATTTCCCACTTTTCCCCATCTCCATGTTCTTGTCAACTGGATTATATAATTATTCAATGAACTGAGCACAGTTTGTGAATTGGTATGTAAACAATGAAAGTTGAAACATGGACAACAATTTTGTTCATAGCAACCAAGACAAGATACGAAGTAAACCCCACCAGTTTTCAGTTGAACCAGATATCCCTGTTTAAGTAGCTATACTCTCTAGCCTTTTCTGGATAGTTGTGTTTACACTTTATAGATGGTCTAGAAGTGCTATGTAATCCTAACATTGATACACTATAGTTGATTTCATATTTCCAGATGTTGCAGAAAGAACACTAATGTAAAAACCCCAACCCTAACAATAAACTATTTCTGTAAAGAATAAGGAAGTACACCTAGGTTTAAAGTTCCAAATTTATTTTAAATGGTTTAAGTTAAGCACAAACCCTTACAGATGTCTCAGAACCTGGCAATAACTGGATAAAAAATACGAAAGAAGTTTAAGCAGCATTATGTATTTTTAAAGATTACAAAGATTTACTATGTGTTTTAATTAAAAGATACTAATTTCTGTTTATCTTGCCTTACTAGGGTTCTTCCCAAGCAGCTCTCAAGGATGTGATGCTTTTCTTCGCCACAAAATGACTCTGATTTCTCCATCAATATTGAAAAAGTATGGAATTCCTTTTGACAAGGTACATTGTTTATTCTGATTTTATGCTTTCACACATACAATTAAATAGTGTTTTTACTGTAAGGATTGTAGCAGAGGTGAGGGAATGAAAAGAAATGCTTGTAATATTAGATTTTATGCAGTTTAGCTTGGAGTTTTCTAGCAGAAAACACTTGCAGCCATCATAATACTTATCCTAAAAGATTCTGTGATTTTTAAGACCTTACCAGTAATTTTGGGTTCTCTTTTGTTTCCACTCCAATTTGAATGTGATTTGCTGTTGTATAATTTAAAACAAGTATTTAATATCTTTGTCTGTATATAGTTTATCTTGTGCAATTAAATGTAACTTTATTAGTTATGATTGAAAAAGTGTCAGGAGTAATAAAACCAAAATAAAACCAAATACATTTTAAAAGCTGTAACATATTAGAGTGAATGAAAGCAGGAAGAATATCTGTCGTCTTTGTGGATGAATTTAATACATAGCTGCTTTCAAAGGCAGCTGAAGTATTCAGTTACTACTATCCTAGAAGGTTTTCTAGGATAGTAGTTTTTCCTTACTGTTAGATAGAAGGTATTCCTTACTGTTTTCAACTTAGAACTTTCTGTAGGTCTCAGCTAATAAAAACATTTCTCCTGCATTGCTTCTTTTTTATTTATTCTATATCCTAAATTATCTTTAAATTTATAAACTCAAGACTTTGAAGGCCTATTCTGAAGGCTGGAGCTTGATTTGAAAGGTTCCCTGCCTGAACATCTGCTGTTGTTATACAGAGTTTTTAAAAGCATTTTGATCATTAAGGGGTTATGATTCTTGCCTTCCCACTCTGCAGACTGCTTTACGGCATTCAAAAGAACCCAGCTATATATGCTACTTACTGTATTCCCACTGCAATACAGTCCTGTCAGCTGTCCTTGCCACACTCCTTTGTTACTGTGGTTTCTTTTTTAGCCTATGATGGTGTTTGTTTACTGAGATCGTGTAAACGTGTACAAACTTAGTTTATTATATTCCCTGGCCTAGAAGATAGCACATTGAGTACTTTCTCTCTGTTTTAGCTGACATTTTTAGAACAGTATGAAACATAATCCGTAGAAATAGTTTTTAAGTGAATGTTGTGATACAACCTCAGTTGGCAGCTAAGCACCATACAGCTGCTTGCTCACTTGTCCCTTGTGATATGCAGGAAAGAATTGGAAGGGTAAAAGTGTAAGAACTTGTAGGTTGAAATAGACAGTTTAATAGGTAAAGTGAATGATAGACATCCAAGTAAAGCAAAACAAGGAATTCATTCACTGCTTCCCATCTTTAGGCAGATGTCCAGCCATCTGCAGGAAACCAGGGCTCCATCATGTGTGATAGTGGCTTGGGAAGAGGAACACTATTACCTGAGGCATTCTCCCATCCTCCTTCTTCCCCCAGCTTTTATTGCTGAGTACTACATCATATGGCCTGTGACATTGTGTTGGTCAGTTGAGATCACCTGTCCCGCTGCACCTTCTCCCAGTTTCTTGTGTACTCCCAGCCTATTTGCTATCAGGGCTGTGTGAGGAACAGAAAGGGTCTTGATGCTGTGTAAGCACTGCTCACAGTTGCAAAAATATCACCTCTGTTTTCAGCAGAGGTGGAATGAAGCCACTGATTGATTGCATGCCTTTTGGAATATTACTTCACTTTTTGTGTTTAAATCAACGTATGTATAAAACTGAAGAAATGTAGGCATTTAGAATGATACTGCCTGCCATGGAAAGCAAGCTTTTTTGAATAAATTACTTACCTAAGAAGTAGTTTGTTTTCTGAATGATATATTATCACATGGAAAGTAGTTGCTGAGTTCAGTTTGTATAATATATAGGTAAATACTGATTCCTGTCATAGCCTTGTGCTTTATCATGAAGTGTCAGATGAAAACTTCTAGATTGAAACGTTTTATACCTAGATTTATAGTTTGGGATTCAAAGAACATTACTCTGAACAGTACATTTTTTCAGTGGCTGGTGTTTAAAGCAGTGTATTACAGAATGCTAGCGTACTTGTTATTTGTTTTCAGTACCATAGATTTGAGGTGTGTGAGAAAGCAGACGTTCTTATTTCAAGATCTTGATTTCTGTATTTTAATGCTGAAAACAACAACAAAAATAGCACCCCCCTAGAAATAGTTAAACATTTTGGTTTTGTGTCACCTAGTCGTGGGAGGAAGCAGGCTGTACCCAAGTGTAATTATAATTAATGGGATTCAGTGAAAAAGCGAATAGAGAGAACCAGGCTGTGATGTCTCATGGCTCAAAGTGATAGAAGTGGAAATGTGCTGAATGCTGATAAGTCAGCCTATGCCTACCGGGTGGTAGCTGAACTGTGGCTTGTTGTAATAGAACACCTGCTAAACTGTCAGCATTGGGAGGGTGTATTGAGATAAATTTTGGAATTGTAAGTATTGAGAATAATCTTTCTTAAACATTCCCACAGCGATTGTTGCAGTGCTACAGTAGCAGTTACAATAGATGCACCTCTGTGCATTTGCATGCATATGTTAAATATGAACCCACACAGAATTAACCTTGCAGAGTGCAAATGTAAAATGTTATTAGTGAAGTATATTTTTTTTCTGTTTTTCCTTCTTCGTGCAGAGGGGATACTATCAGAAATACACATCTTGAAGTACTGTCCCTGTGTGTTTCTTCTCACATTGAGGAAAAAAAATGCACACAGAAATCATAAAACTATATGATGAGAATTTTGAAGAAAAAAGGAGGGTTTCTAAAAGCAGAAATTGAGTTTAAGACAACTATGCCAGCAAAAAGCTAAGATATATGACATAACATAATAAGAAGCATTTGCAGTTAAGACTTTTAATTTTGGTGATTGTTTAAAATTTAACTCTCCCTTTTTGCAATTTCAGTCATAAGGGCACTTCCCTAGAGAAAGCTGTATTTGTTCTTCCAGTTTTTCTTACTTTATTGCTTATGCAAACCACAATGAATGCAGCCTATTTAATCTCTAAGAACTCTCCTATTTTCCAGTGATCAGCAAATGCATCTTACTGAACAGTCATCTATCATTGCTCAGATGATTTGCTTCATTTAAATAGATCTGTTTGCTTTTTAGTGGGCCTGCTGTCTGATGTGTATTTCATGTAAAAAGACTTACCAAGCAGAATATGAGAAATCTCATTTAACTGTTTAATTCTGAATCTTCTAGTTTATTGATTAAGGCTTTTTGACACTGTCTCCCATAACATTCTCATAGGTTAGCTTAGGAAGTGTGGGTTTGATGAACAGAAAGTGAAGTGGATTGATGTAATGGGTTGAGGCAGACCCCCCTCCCCACCACGGGCAAAAATAATAACTCAGACAAACAGATTGCAAAAGTGATGGAAATTTTAAACGGAAAGCAGTGAATGTGTACAGAGAGCCAAAAGCGCAGTGACAAAAGAAATCCCAAAGCAGACCCAGAAACATCCCATCCCCACCTGAGGGTACACCCAAGACCCCCAGGGCTCCTTCTTCCTCCCCCACTGCTAGGCTAGTCTCAGCTGGCCAGATCTGAGATTCCCCATCCCCCTGTGGCCTTGGGCCTAGCCAGGCCCATGGCTGGGAGACATCTCCCCCAGTTACTGGGTGATGGTGAGGAGAAGAAAGAGGAAGTGCCAGACTCCACGCTGGATTTTATAGTGGTGCAGAGAATTATGGCAGGAAATACCTAGTTTCCTGTGTCCGCCCACTGGGCTGGACTTCTGGACACAGGAAACACCCCCCCCGTAGCAGAGGGCACCCAGCCCAAACTACTGCAATTGAGAACTGTCTGAATGATGGAGCACAGGTGGTTGTGGTCGGTGTCACAGAGTCTAATTGGAGACCTGTAGCTAGCACTGTTCCCCAGGTCTATAGTACTGGGCCTAATCTTGTTCAACATCATCAATGACCTGGATAAAGGGGTGGAGTGTACTTTCAGCAAGTTCGCTGATAATACAAAACAGTAAGGAATGGCTGATGCACCAGAAGGCTGTGCTGCCATTCAGTGAGACCTGGACAGGCTGGACGGTTGGGTTGAGTTGAACCTCATGAAGTTCAACAAGGGCAAGTGCAGAGTCCTGCACCTGGGGAAAAATAATCCCAGGCATCAGGACAGGTTAGGGGTGGACCTTCTGGAAAGCAGCTCTGTGGAGAAGGGAGTACTGGTGGATAAGAAGTTCACTTGCTCTTGTGGCAAGAAGTGCATTAAGAAGAGTGTGACCAGCAGGTCAAGGGAGGCTCTCCTCCTCCTTTTCTCTATCCTGGTGAGGCTGCATCTGGAATACTGTGTCCAGCTTTAGGCTCCCCAGTTCAAGAGGGACAGGGCTATACTAGAGAGAGTCCAAAAAAGGCCAGTGAGGGTGATTAGGAGACTGGAGCATCCCCTACCAGGAGAGGCTGAGAAACCTGGAGCTCTTTAGCCTGGAAAAAAAGACTAAGAGCAGAGCTTATAAATGCAGTGTTGTGGTGTCTCCCTCTCTGAAGACTTTCCAATCCTGCCTGGATGCATTCATGTGCAGCCTGCTTTAGGTGTTCCTCCATTATCAGGGGAGTTGAAGAGATAATCTTCAGAGGTCCCTTCTAATCCCTACCATTTTATGGTTCTTGTTGGATTGATACTGTCTTTGTAGGATTGACTTTTAAGAAATTAAAGCCATCTCTGAGTGCACAGAGTATCACAGAAGGTTAGGGCATGTATGTATTTCATATTAAACAAGATTGTCTGAAGTATACTATTACTGCTGGCATTAAATTGCAGCTGTGTGGAAGGTTAAAAAAACGGTGTCTCTGTAGGTGTTTGCAAATGCAAAGACAGTTTTCATTGCTTCAGGAGTACAACTAATTTTGCATTGTGATTCGTTTAGTGTTTTTTTATTATTATTATTGTATTTTTATTTCAATTTTGTGCTACAGGTTACACAAGAGGCAGGGGAATTTGTGATCACTTTTCCATATGGATATCATGCAGGATTTAACCATGGTTTTAACTGTGCAGAATCAACAAACTTTGCCACCATCCGATGGATTGATTATGGAAAGGCAGCAAAGTTGGTAAGTCATATTGCAGGAGATTGATGCATAAAGAGATTTTTCTGTGGTTATTTCTTTGTTATAATCTAAAGAAGCTGTTTGGGAGATCTGTTGTTTCAGTTGGTACCTTACCCTGCCATTAAAATGTTAATTACAGATGTTCTTTTTCTATTGGATATTACACTTCCAGCAATGTGTATTCCTCTCAGTAGTGAGTTTTGTTTGCATCTTAATGCATGTGTTGTTCTTCAAATCTCTTTTTATTTACATATTTTTTAAAGTGGAGCTATGTATACTGAGGTTAGTATATTTTAAGACAACAGACTGCTGCTCTTAAAGATCCTATAAGCTCTACTGTTTGTGAAAGGACCTTATTAATCTAAGAACTTTGATACCTGGAGAGAAACATAAATAATTAAACTCATTAAACACTTGGGATTGGAAGTCCATCACGAAAAGGTTCTCAAATAACGGAAATGTATGATTCTAGACACTACTGATGATTACTGTTAGTGAGTTTGGATATGCTTCAAATGGGCCATGTTTATAAAAAATTTTATAAATTCTTACAAAAATGTATTGCTCTTTTTCATAAAATGCAGTCAGTCATTACTCCTGCATTCTTCAGTGGTAGATGCTTAGCATCAGTATGCATCTCACTTGTACAGGCTAGTGGCAAAGTTGTATTTTAGTAGCCAACAGTAAGGTCTTGACTCTAAAGTTAATTAAAAAAAATCGCTATCTTTGGTAGTTTGAGATTTGTATAGTTAGTTATTTGTATAGTTAGTGAGATGAAACAAAGTTGAGGGGAGTACAGGCATAGAAATTTATTAGTTTAAAACTATTTTGGATTATGAAAGGTATGAATGTGCTGCAGCAATAAAATTGATTGAGCTGAACTTCAGGAATGGCAAACCTTATCTTTAGATGTAGCAAAGCTGAGTTAATGATACCTGCAGTGTTATCCCTTTCAGTGTACAGGCTTCGTATTTCTTACATCTTTAAAAATAATGATCTACCATTTGGTGTGTAGCTGCACCAGTACAAACTGAAATGTTTTATGCTTCCAATGTGCATCTCAGGTATTGTATGCTTAATGTCATAATTAAATTCAGTGGAGTTAGAAGATAATTTTTTTAAAGCTAATGAAATTTTATTCCCTGACCCCAGGGAATGCTTCTTGGCATTATACAGTCCTACATACAGTTTTATTTAGTATATGAATAAAGCTTAGAACACTGAATTTCGTCCTTTGTGGTTGTTGCACATGGGAGTAGTATTGTTCATTTAGGGTATGAGAAAGTGAAGTAGTTGCAGTTGGATGTAAGTATCTGAAAGTCTGGAAGTGGCAGCCGAAGCAGTAACAACTAGTCATCCTCTGTAGAGAAATCTTAGAAATCTTAGTCAAATGTGAGCTCCAATTTTTTTGGCTAACTGTCAATGTGCTTAATGTTACCTGCTTATTTTTTATTAGTTATTACCACAAGAATCAGAATTCAAATCTATTTTTCATATGAATAAATAATATGCAAGGCAGTGCTCATAGTAGATTTATAAAGATTTTAAAATGGAAAGATATAAGGAAAGAATTGGTGGAATGGTGGCGAAATGATTCTTCATAACACCCTATTGCACAAAATTAACTAGTAAACAAGTCAAACAGAGAAAGTATTTTAACTGGTTATCTGTTATTTAATTGTAATTATATGAAACTTTGATAACACACACAAGTTACCAGGTTACTGTAAATTGGGTACTCTGTTTCTTGATTACTTGTTTCCATAGAAAAAAGATGAGGGTAGCTATGATTAACTTTTTTCACAGTCTCAGGAAATTTCCTGGAAATACTAATTAAAAAGGTCATTCTTTGTCACTTTTCAGAGTACTGATATACTTGACTTTTTTCCTTATGTGGTGTGTACAAGAATTTTAATTGAAAAAAAATATTTTAGATCCCTTAATTCTTCTGTATTGTACTGCAGAAATTGCCTGCATAAGCAAAATCCAGGTCAGTTTGCTGATGTGCTCTCCTTAGAGAATATTGTGTCCTGATGAATGATTATTTGTCTTTCTGCAGCAGCACTTTTATTTTTATAGAATAGTTTCTAATTGATTACAGCTGGATTTTTCTGTCAGGAAAAGTTCTGAAGTACAGTAGTCATTCGTCACTACTTTTGCAAGGGGCAAAAAAAGAATTAGGCAGAGATTTCCATTAAATAAATCATTAGGCTGTGTGACAATTTGCTTTGTTGCAAGAAATACTGTGGTGTTACAGATTCTGTGAAATTGATTGCAAATGTTATATCAGAGATGGTTTAGACTCTTGATATTGGAAAAGAAGGGACTATCTATGCAAATTAAAATTATTTTCTGTCTTCAAAAATGCTAAATTTGCAATCATGGTGCACGCCCTCACAGGGATCAGGGACATACCCTCCAGCTTGTTTTCTAGAGTTTGTGTTCAGAGTGGGAGTGACATATGAAGAACAATACAAAGTGGCACCTCTAGGGTGCTGTTTGCCACAACTTGGCTGCCACTTTGAGATGTGTTCTCACTTTAGGGCAGAAGTAAATTAAATTGAGCAGAAGAAAAAAGTAGATTGGATTAAAAACTAACAAAAACCCCCACAAATAACAAAGGGCAGAGAAATGGAGTAATAATAGATATACTCCACCTCCCCCAACTCCTGGGAAGAAACAGTGTAGTTTTTGCTCTTGTTCCACTGCCAGGAACACTCAGGAAGAGAAATAGGAGATACTGGTGAAAGAAACTGGTCGTGCTCTTCTGCAGATGCTTGGTGATAAACAGGTGTGGTGCAGACATATGTTGGTGAAGTGCTGATACATGATAATAGTGGGACATAGAAAATCCAAGGTAGGTAGTACTCAGTGATGTTCTGTGAGGATGAGAGGCACTGTAAGCCTTAGATTTTCTTAATCATAATTCTTTAACTTTCATTAGTTGAATGCTGTTTATTTCTGAAAAGTACTAAATGTCAAAAAATAGGGGCAGGTAGTCTTTAGGTTCCTGTGAATTTTGTCATTTTCCTAGTGGAGCTGCATTCAGTTAGACTGGAAATATGTAGATTCCTGAAGTACATTTTGAATTTCCTTACTCCAGTGCATTTCATTACTGCTAGCAAAGCAGATGAGCCAGTGAGAGTTGGTCTGTATGTTTTGTGGGTATCTGCTTTTGATTTGTGCAGAGTAGGTGACTTGAGTGCTAAACAAGGGAGGGAGGTTGTTCAGTTGTCAGGATTAGTGAATAGAAAAGTTTACACAAATCTTTGTTGTCTAATAAAAGAAAAATCCTTCTGAAGCAATTGTATAAAAGACACTCCTCTGGTCACAGAAAAATCTTTCTTTACTAGCTGTGGGCTGGGACACCCTCTGCACCCCTTTCAAATCAATGGATTATATATGTTTATTAATTCTGTGTTTATGCTTGTTGTAATCGGTGTTTGTAATAAATGCTGATGTTGCCCTCTGTAGCAGTTTAGGCTGGCTGCCTCCTGTTGCTGCCACATAAGTTACACCTTTGGTGTCCAGAGGGTCCAACCCAGTAGGTGGACAGAGGAAGCTGCGTATTTCATACCCATTGTGGTGGTGAGAGAAAGTTCAGTTCTCCCCACCCCTCCCACCCCCAAAGAAACTGCGACTAACTCAGTCGGAGAAGCAAAAAAAAAAAAGAATAATCTATATTTACAAGCAGGATGAGATGCAATGAATATCTACACAGTATACAGTATTTATAATATATACAGAAATATACAGCAAAGAACGTAACACAGAAAACCTTCCCTCCTCCAAGGAAAAAGGACCTTACAGTCTCCCTTCTTCCCCTTCCCCCCTTTTTTTCCAAAAAGGGTTAGAGAGAGAAAAGGTAATTATTAAGGAGGAAATTCTGTTAGATCAAAGCGTACGCAAGAATTAGTTTCTTATCTGGTTAGTTGAAGGTCAGCACCCGCCAGCACAGACAGAAAACAGCTGTTGCTCAGAGAGACTGAAACAGACAGACTGACTGAACTGACTGAGATTCAAACTCAACTAAAGCTAAAAATTTAAAGTTGCATTCTACCAATC
The DNA here is from genome assembly GCA_015227895.2 of Colaptes auratus. NCBI lineage: Eukaryota > Metazoa > Chordata > Aves > Piciformes > Picidae > Colaptes > Colaptes auratus. The sequence goes on from CM026897.1 coordinate 43,270,115, forward strand.
TACCAATGAAATTAGTTTAGAATATCTTTGTTTTAATTATGACACCAAAACATTCAGCCAGAGTGTTCCAGTAACTGTCCCTTTCTTAAAGGCACAGCCTAAAACTGTCACACCCATAATATCCTGTGCCCTATAAATCCATCTGCAAAGTCTCTCTCTTCCTCTTTCTTCCCTCTCTGCTTCTGTGGGAGATGCTCCCTATCGGGTAATGCTGGGGGAGTATCTCAAGGCCTCTTAGGCCTGGCTAGGCCTAATGCCAGGAGGAGAAGGGGAGGGGAGGGGGGCAGTCTCAGAGCTGGCCAGTCTGAGACTAGCCTAGCAGTGGCGGGGGGGAAGAAAGAGCCCTGGGGGATTTGGGTATGCTCTCAGGTGGGAGAAGGGAAGTGTTGGGAGGCTTTTGTGTATGCTGTAGGGGGATTCTGTACGCTTTGGGTTTCTTTTGTCACAGTGCTTGTAGTTTCTGTGAAACACTTGATGCTTCTCCGTTTAAACTTTCTGTCACTTCTGCAATCCGTTTGTGTGAGTGTCATTCGTTTGCCCCTGTCGGGGTCAAGAGAGGATCTGCCTTGGCCTCAAACCAGGACACCCTCACACAAACTATATGGTGCAAGTTCTTTCACTTACAGGTGACAAAACTGGGTTTATCAGTTGAGATCCTATCCACATTTTAGCTTTGGTGGGTAGGACCAATAAACTTTATGGAGTCTAATTTGATAGTGAGATAGTGAACTGGAAATAGATTGGTAGTTTGAATAAGATGTGCTTTTTTTGCACAAGCTTCTCTTCCCCTCCTTCCTTCCTCCCCCCACCCCCCCACCCCTCCTGTTGCTGTTTTCTAAATATTTGAAAAACATTGCATGGTCCCACTTAAGCTTGATAGGAGAAGGTAGTTCGCAGGACAGAGAATTGGGTTGAAATGGAGATTTTGTCTAGGAAAAGTCCAGGAGACTGGTGATGTGAGCAGGTTCAGTCAGGGCTCTCTGATTTTTCTTTATGCAGTGGTGATTATCTTAATTTATTTTCTTCCATTTTCTGCCTTTTAGTATTTAAGTCTCTGCATTTCCCTGGTCTGGTGCTTTTTTCAATGCTATTGTCAGGGCCTCTCACAACTCTCTTCCACCCCTAGCCCAAATCGGTATGCATACTTTCAGATAGCACTGGCACTTCTGAATATTGCTGTCACTGCTCACTGTCCCTGTTTTGTGGCACCACTTGGTGACTTTCACTCAGTATGTATGCATGTAAATTTTACTGCCTTCTATCAGGGGTGGAGTCACACTAGATGATTTTAATAGTCGCAATGATTCTTTTGTATTGTATGTCCTCTTTAAGATGTGATTTGTTTTCAGATGTTGGTGCTGGAAAGCTTGTTATTTAGCTGGTCTGTAGAACCTGAGGAGAGAAGTCCAACCTTTTCTACTTGAAACTGGGGCTACTTAAGTATTATTGCTCTTTTTCATAAAATTAAGTCAGTAATTACTCATGCATTCTTCAGCGGTAGCTGCTTAGCAACCGTTTTTTCTGTGATGGGTTAGATCAAAGTGCTGGCCTGCAGGTTGTGTTTTTCCATTTGGTGGGATGAAGTGCAGTTGTTTTGATGTTAGGTTTGATGGATCTGTTTGCCACTGCATTCATTAGCTTCACATCAAAAAACTGACAGGCTGTTAAATGAAACTTTGGCTTAGATTTTCAGCTCGACTGTTTTGAGACCTTTCTGAAGATATTTTGATTTTGTGCTTCAGCCGCCTCAAGCAGTAACAACTGTTTCAAAGGGAAAAAAGAAGTTATTTAGTATCCTGACTTGTTTGGGTAAAAGAGTGTCATGGTCTTCAGGGTAGCTTTGTCCAGCTCATACTATCCAAACAACATAGTCATTGTGAAATATATATTGAAAGACAATACGTATGACTTAATTTTATCAGAGAAAAAATTACACTTAATACACTTTTCCACCTTTCATAATTTATTGACTTTTTTTTTTTTTTGTTATTAAGTTTAGGTTGCTTTTGTACAATAAAACAAGAGCTGTCTGTTTAAAACTGAAAATTCTACTCAGTTGTACCTGTGTGATTTTTTCCTTTTAAGGTTAAAAAAAATAATTCCCTCAAATGTGGATGATTTAAAGTTTTAGACTTAAAGTATCATGCCAGTCCAACAGATTTTTAGTACTGAATGTCAGAATAATGATGCCCATAAGCTCGCGGTATTGATTTTTTTAATCACTTTATTAGTTGAAATTGGGTGCTGCTGTCAAGGAAACTGAGACACAGTGCATGTTGATGCCAGTCTACAATGATAGCAGCATCATTCAAGATACACAATCTAATGTTTTTGCTTGCTGGAAATGATAATTAGACACCTTATATCATTGACCTAGGTGCTAATGAAATCTTTAATGAATTCGGGAACTAGGCAAGCTTTCCATTTCTGGTCCTGATGTCAGTATACCACTTCAGAGCAAGTCTTACGCACTCTGCAGTTTAACGTTTCACTTCATAATCATAGTGCTGCTCACAGCTCTACAGTCTTCATAGAATGTGCCCTCTTATTTTTTTCTTTTATTTCTTTTATCTTGATCCGTTTTGCCTATCTTATTGCCATCATCTACTGTCCCAGTTTGGTTCTTACATCACAAACTGAACAAGGTGAGGCAGTGGTGTCGCTCTCCAAGTGGAATGTATCAAGTTACCCCCTGGGAGGGAGGAGGAACAGGTGGAAAGCTGGTGGGTAATAATTAAGGGATGTGGAAAGGTAGGTGAAACTTTTGTGGAGGTCTACTATAGACCACCAAATCAAGCAGAAGGTGCTGATCAGGCCTTCTACAGTCAGCTGGAGGCAGCCTCTAGTACATTCTCCTTGGTACTCAGGGGTGACTTAAATGACCCTGATATTTACTGGCAAACCCACAAAACCAGGCACAGCCAGTCCAAAAGCAGTGTGTCAGTGATAACTTCTGGATGCAGGTAGTGGAGGAGCCAAAAAGGAGAGGTGCACTGCTGGACCTTGTGTTGACTAAGAGAAGGACCGGTCTGAGATGTTAAAGTTGGGAACAGCCTTGTTGACAGTGACCATGACACGGTGGAGTTCAGTGTTATACAGGGTAGAAGCAGGTTATTAAGTAGGTTTACAACCCTGGACTTCTGCAGGGCTAACTGTGCGCTCCTCAGGGATGCACTTGCAGAAATGCCATGGGCTAAAACTCTAGTTCTTCTAAGGTTCTTCTCAGTTTGCACCCTGTGATAGGACAAGGGGTAATGGATATAAACTACAGCACAGGAGGTTCCACCTCACTGTGAGAAGGAACTTCTTTACTGTGAGGGTCACAAAGCACTGGAACAGGTTGCCCAGAGATGGTATGGAGTCTGCTTTTCTGCAGACTTTCAAGACCTGTCTGGATGTCTTGCTGTGTGACCTGTGCTAGATTCTATGGTCCTGCTCTGGCAGGGGGATTGGACTTGATAATCTTTGAAGGTCCCTTCCAACCCCTAATATCCTATGATCCTCTGATTTCCTGAGAACAGAAACTATTACAATTTCCAGCTTTAAAATGTATTGCTGTAATGAGGAGACTGTCAGCCTCCCAGTGGACAGTAACTTGCACACTTGCACTTCTGGTATCATGACATCTTGAAGTTAGAATTGTAATGGTTTTAGGAGCAGAAAGTAATGGTAATCATCACAATATTTTTACCTGGGAATGTGAGAGATTTATATACTTTTTTTACTTTCCCATGTTGGTAGGGCAGCTGGTTGCAAGTTTGTAATCTGAAACCTCATATGATTGTATTTCTATGCTTTCACAGTGTGCTATGTTGTGTGCAAGTACTATTGTTACTTTTGAGTAGTGTAGTCTCTGATTCTGAAGATCAGTGTGGATTGTCAAGAACCTTTCCCATCTCTACCTAGCTTAACTTTTGTTGTGTGATGCCATCATACATGCGACCGAGGTTGTTCATGCATGTTTCTGGCACAGGACTCTCATGTAATGTGTATTGTTTTATTAAATAAAAATCAACCAACACTATGGGATTTTTTTGTTTTTGAATGTAAATAAGAATTTAAATGTTGGAGTACGTTCTGGTAACAGAGTGACTGGAAATGATGGAATCTGCGTTTCCCTTTGTTTTCATTTGTGGCTTGTCTTTTTCCCTAAGTTATATTGTAGAAGTTCCATTTATTAAAATACTAAATGTACCAAGTTGGCATACTTGGTACATATTTAGTTGTTTTATAGCAGCTTTCACAAAATGAGGTGGTTTTTTCCATAGGAAAAAGTCAATACTTTACAATAATCTTGCCTTTCCAGAATGTAATTAATATGAAATTTTGAGTAAATCAGGCCTGTTTGTCTTTCCTTATTTTTCATCAGAGTGCAGATTACAGTTATCCTTGATTCACTGAGGAAAACCTATTGTCACTTGGTACATTTCTGTCCGTATATTAATGTCACAGCCTATAAAGAGAGATAACTTTAGTTCCAAATTTTTCAAGAAAGAAGAATTTGAACTAGAAAACTGATGAGATTCACAAAATAGACTCTCTGGGCTTGAATCAACTGTTGAAACACAGGTGTCCAATGTTTAAGGTAGCCTAAGATATTTGCCTTTTTCTGTCTAGCCAGAAGAGTTCCAATCTCTATGAATTCAGTGCAATATTTACAGCTCTGTTGATGTCACAGATACCCAGAAGCATTTCAGGTGTCAGGGCATGCCTAGGCAATTTAAGTGAGCCATCTATCATTGCATTTTCATATTTATACCAAGTGCATAACTTGTCCTAAAAATTAAAGGAATTCTTCTACTGTAAGAAGTCAGTTCTTTACCCTTGCTAGAATAATTTCATATTTTGACACTGAGAGGTGACCTATCCTGGTAGGCAATAAGACGACTTATGTGTTAGGGTTCAATTCCCTTAAAAATTCCCTCCCCACGCCTTTCCTCTCATACACAAAGCCTTCATTCAAATAAATATGATGATGATTATTGTGCAACCATTTTCACTCTGAGTTCCAAGTACCAGAGTTCACGTCTTCTCAGTCGTAGCAGATAGAATAGAATAAACCAGGTTGGAAGAGACCTTCAAGATCGCATCCAACCTCTCAACTAATCCAGCCCACCTTATCAACTAAACCATGGCCCTGAGCACCCTATTAACTCTCCTCCTGAACACCTCCAATGATGGTGACTCCACCACCTCCCTGGGCAGCCCATTCTAATGGGCAATCACTCTCTCTGTGTTGAACTTCCTAACATCCAGCCTAACCCCCCCCAGCGCAGCCTGAGACTGTGTCCTCTTGTTCTGGTGCTGGCTGCCTGGGAGAAGAGACCAATATCCGCCTGTCTACAACCTAATTTTACTACTAGTGATTGCTGATAAACAACATGCTGACTAGTGCCGGAAGAGATGCTTTCTCTTTCATGTATTTTCTAATAAATAGCTGCTGCCAGGAGGAAGTATGTTCTCAGGATAGTAGAAAACATTCTGCTGGTGTTCTTCCATGTAGTTTCTGTTGATCTTTGCCATTGTCTGGAACTCGGATGTTTCAGGTTTTGTTTGTTTGTTTGTGTGGTGTTTTGTGGTTTGTTTGTTTTTTCTTCTTTTTTCTTCTTCTTTTGTCTCCTATGTATGGAGAGAAAGCTTTGTATGGTGATGTGTCTTCTACTAGGACATTCTGCAGGATTCATCTCTGCTGGAGGTGAATCACTCCTGTAGTTGGTGTTATACTCAATAGTTTACTTCAGGCCAAATACACCACAAAGATAAGCACGTACTTTCAATTTTATCTCTTTCTCTAGAATATTATGTAAAAATTAAGCAGAAAGGCTGAGTCAGTAAAATGGAGTTGAAGCTCAAAGAGCTTATTTACTTACCTGATCACAAACAAAACACTGTAAATATACATACCTAATTAAAAATCCTTCACTTGGTACAGTGAAGAAGTCTTGTGTGAGTGAAAAAGAATAAATGATACACCCACTGGTGAGGTAACTACACCAGGGCAAACCCTGTAGTGTTACGGTGTTACTTCTAGTACCAATGAGTTTATGCAGGATAGCAGACACATGAAACAGGAGCTGAGCATGGGAAGATGCCTCTGCTGCAGGTTTAGTGTCCCCATTGTGCTTTCTGCTTGAGTCAGTGCAATCAGCTTGAGGTGTCATCTTTCTCTGAGGTTATGTATTGTCACCTCTTAACTCAGTAACAGTGAAACACCAAAAATGTGTTAATTTTTATATGAAATACGTTCTGTGTAGTTCATTACAAGACCTGGTGTACATTCTTAGAGTGAAACAAACAAATCAATTCTTTTGGACGTTTCTAACCAGTACAGCCAAATAACTTTAGTTAAGACCGTTTGTTCTGTTTATGTAATATGGCCTCCTAGATTCAACATCCTCATCAGATAAATTACTAACTTTCAGATCTTAACAACAAAATCACCTGATCTTACCTTTGCAGTGTGACATCCCATGCACTTAGTATTCTCTGTGAGATTTTTTTACCTGAGTTTTCTGTTGCAAATATTTACCTACATGTCTATATATAAAAAGATGGATTGCTCTAGGGAGCTAGAAGTGTCTGCTTCTAGGGGCAGACACTTTGAAATAAACAGCAAACATCAGAATGAAGGAAAACACACTTACTTGTATCTTGGTGTTATTTGTGCTTATAGCTGGATTTTCCCAAGCTGTTCTGCTATACTGCTTTGTAAATCCATTTATGTACAAACACATACTCTTATTTGTTTTAAGAGATTGTAATACTAAATTTTACTGGCATATTAAACTTTGTGTTGTCTTTGAGTGGGAGTGGGTTGGATGATGGGTTGGACGATAGGTTGGACGCTATGATCTTGAAGGTCTCTTCCAACCTGGTCTGGTCTATTCTATTCTATTCTATTCTATTCTATTCAGCTATTTTAGTTACTACTTCTGAGTACCTTAGTATGGGACAGTATATGCTGTGCATTTTCAAACTACATTGAGAGCAATCATAGTATGTTGGAGAGGTCTGAGTATTTTGATGCACTATTATGAGCATGCTGTGGGGACAAAAAGGCTGTGGATGTAGTCACCCTTGTCCCACTGCAGAATAAGAGAGAGGAACAAAGAAGAAAAAGGAATTGCTGCCCCACAGTTACAGGCTCAAACCCCCTGCTTTGCCCTGGCCAGCCCTTCCTTTGTATAGCAGGCATGATGTCAGCACAGTATCAAATACCCATTGGCTAGTTCAGCTTGCTGCCTTGGCTAGTCCCTTCCCAGCTTCTTGTGAACTAAAACCTTAACTCTGTTGTAGAGCCCAGGACAACAGGTGGGAGTCTCACCAGAATGGAGTAGAGTGGTAGAGTCACCTCCCTTGACCTGCTGGCCACATGGCCACACTTTTTTTTGGTGCAGTCCAGGATATGGGTGGTCTTCTGGACTGGGAGTGCACCTTGTGACCTCGCGTCCAGGTTTTCATCCACTCCAAGTCTTTTATCTGCTGGGCTGCTCTCAATCCACTCATTCCACAGCCTGTACTGATATCTAGGGCTTGCCCCAACCCAGGTGCAGGACCTAGCATTTGGCCTTGTACTCAACTAAGAGGCTCACATGGCCCCACTTCTCAAGCCTGTGCAGGTCCCTTTAGATGACATCTCCTCCCTTTGGCATTTCAGCTGCATCACTCAGCTTGGTGTCATCTATGAACTGACTGAGGGTGTGCTTGATTCCGTTGTCTGTGTCATTGATGAAGATGTTAAATAGCACTGGTCCCAGTGTGGATCCTGAAGTACACTGTTACGTGTCTCCATCTGGACAGTGAGATGCTCTCTGGATGCGACCATCCAACCAATTATCCACCAGTGTACCCACTAAAATCAATCTCTGTATCTCTCCAGGTTAGGGGGGATATTGTGGGAAGTGGAGTGAAAGGTCATTCTCAAAGCCCAGATAGATGACATCTGTAATTCTAGAGGACTTCTTTATTTTTAAAGCTTATAGAATTTCTTGAAATATTATTTAGAGTGAAATGAGGAAACCCTGGGTTTTCCAAAGAGCCTTTTTCTTGTCTTCAATTCTGTCCCCCCAGCAGACTGATTATTTTGGGGTAAGTTTGTCATAATCTGGATGGTTGCTCCATGACTGATGGTGGGGAAAAAAAAAAAAGTTCTGTTTGGTCTTTTTTTTTTTTCTTTTTTTCACATTTCACAGAATCACCAAGGTTGGAAGAGACTTCAAAGATCATCAAGTCCAACCTGTCACCACAGACCTCATGGCACAACAAGTGCCACATCCAATCCCCTCTTGAATGCCTCCAGGGATGGTGACTCCACCACCTCCCCGGGCAGCCCATTCCAATGGCGAATGACTCTCTCAGTGAAGAACTTTCTCCTCACCTCCAGCCTAAACTTCCCCATCTTTGACTTAATTTTTTCCCTTTCCCCTGACAATCCAGTAAAGAAACTGCTTTATTTTATATATAGCTTTTACTGTAATTATAAAATTGGCTTTCAGTATTTAATCCCTGAAGTAACTGCTCAGCAGCACTACAGAAAGTGTGCACACAACTTTTTAATGTGTGATAATACTGAACATCAATCTATAAAGCAAATTCTAAACATAATCTGTATTATTTTTTCAATTCTGAAAATATATTTTATCTCCTGTGTAGGTGAACATTGGTAGAACTCTCACCCTCTGTTTTTGAGCTCATCAGCTTTTCTACAGAGTTTATTCTCACAACATTCAATCTATTCAAGTGTTTTTCTGGCAAGCTTAGATTTCTAGCACTACGAGCGGGTCTACACACCACAAAAGATTCATGACTTCCTGGCCGTTCTTAACTCTTAACTTACGGGAAAGAGAAGTACAGAAAACATCCAGTTCCAAGTTCAGGAAATATCTCATGTAAAATTTCATAGTGTCATGTATTTTATTAAGGTTGCCATCCAAGAACGAATTTTGAGTGGGTTGTTTGCAATAACAAAGACAAGTGAGATGGTAGTTTAATGAACCACAAGTGCAATTAGAACAACCTGTCCAACAGCCTTAATGCAAATTCGAAGATGGGAGAAGTTCAGTGAGTAATTGCTTCCTTTGATCTTAGAGGATTATTAGTTTATCATGCCATGTTTTGGGGTTTTGTATATATTTTCTTAGAAAGGCTTTAATAAAAAAAATATTTCTGTTGCTGTGGGCAAGGACTTATTTTGTAATCATATCAGTTCTCTGATCATAATTTAAGAGAATAACCTGTTTTTAAGGCTTCTGTTTCTAAACCCACCAAGATAGAGGTAGTTTTTTGAAGGCTTCCTTCCCCGCCCCTCCCCCCCCCTCCATCCTGATCTCTTAGGTCCTTACACAGAGCATTTCTGACTCAGACTATGTGGCCTGCTTTTCATGAGATCCACAAAACTTTAAATTATTCAGTTCAGAATCAGTTCAGAATAACCAGAAAACACTCTTATATACATTTTTCTACTGCGGGCAATTGTTTAGTTTCCATGTGAATATCTCAAGACCTCCAAAAGTCCCCTCTTAAGGATGTATCTAGGATGGGGTTTATGTGTGGTTGTTGAAACTGTTTTTGCTTTTGAAACTGAAAAACGCTTAATAATTCTCAGAAACCTCTTTGATTTCTTGGATGTAGGCAATATAAATACATCTTGGTAGGATTTCAGTGTCCTTTCCTGAAGAGCTAGAATGTTACTTACAGGAGCAGTGACTTGGTGAGGCTTGAAGATCCACATGATGAAGAACTTCCATCTCCTAGGAAGCTTCATCTTCATGCCCTTTGTGAATCCTGAAACTTTATAGAAGGTGGTGCATCAGATCTGTTGTTAGATGGTCGCAAGAGGCCTCTACAGGGTCAAATCCTTTTTTCTGTGTGGTATGTGAATGAAAATGCCTTCAGTCTTTTACTTGGACCTCAGTCTTGATGGGTATGTGTGGAAAATTTTCTTGGTACTCCTGTCCTGATGACAATAATGCCTGTTTTGGAAGTTCTTAGTTTGTCTTGCATCTTGAACTATTTCCCTCTCCCAAGGCAGAGGTAAGGAGGCATTGCATAAGCAGGAGAACTATAGACAACCTGTAAACTCCACTGGCAAAGTACAGGTATCTGGGAGCTTAAGGCATATATTTGAGGACTCAACTGCTTAAATTGTTGAGATAAGGTGAAGATGACTTTTTTTGATAGATACTTGTGAGATCGTAAGCACTTTTATGTGTCTGTGATTTGTCTCTCCTTCTTTTCCTTTTTTCCCCCCTTTGTTTCCTGATAACCACTTCTCATTTCTGCTCTTGTCACTGTAGTTGAGTGTCAACATACTTCAACAGTGTATACCTGACAGTATGGGTGAGCTGGAGATTGCTTCATTTGACCTTTTTTGTTTTTGTTTTCCGGAAGTATGTTGGAAGTCCATCAATAAATATCCAGAAAAATTTAGAATCTAAGCAATGATTTAGGAAGATTACGAAAAAGATGGACAAAGAGGACTGTAGGTGATAGGAAACAGTTATGCCTTTATTCTGGTGAGGCAAATATGAATCGTTGTATATCATCCCTGTGTGAGGAAGACAAAAATCACAGAAAAATGATAGTTTTGAGTTTTCTCTCTCCTCTTGTCTTAAACGTGTTGAGTCATAGTGAAAGTGGCTCTTAGAAAGAATGATGAAAACCTAATGTTAAGATGAGCAAAACTTTCTTTTATTTAGAATACATCACCATTTCCTTTTATTTGCTGACTTTATCGAGGCCTGAAATATTTTGTGGTTTAAAAACACTCAAAAAGGCCATATGAAAACATCCTGTTGAGAAAAATGCAAGGGCATTATTTGTGTGCTGGGACAACATACTGCCTTGTCTCCAAGGTGATACTGTTAAACTCTGTGTGCCCCTAACTATATTTTAAGATGAGTACAAGGAAATCACGAGGCCTATATAGATTAGAGCTTAAATATGTGATGCAAAATGAAATTACTTAGTGTGATCCAGTTAATATATCATAAAACTGCAGTTAAAGCCTTTGTGCTTTAGTATGTGCAGGACCAAGATGGTAAAGGCTGGAGGAAAATTAGGCTATATTTTGATCTAACCAAGCCTTTCAAGATCTGTTTAACTCCATCTGTACTGGTGCTGTTTATCTCATAGTTTCATAGTTTCAGTCAGGGTTGGAAGGGACCACAAGGATCATCTAGTTCCAACCCCCCTGCCATGGGCAGGGACACTCTACACTAGATCAGGCTGGCCAGAGCCTCATCCAGCCTGGGCTTAAACACCTCAAGGGACGGGGCCTCAACCACCTCCCTGGACAACCCATTCCAGGGCTTCACCACCCTCATGGTGAAGAACTTCATCCTCACATCTAGCCTGAATCTCCCCACCTCCAGCTTCATTCCATTCCCCCTAGTCCTATCACTCCCTGATAGCCTGAAAAGTCCCTCCCCAGCCTTCTTGTAGGCCCTCTTCAGATACTGGAAGGCCACAATGAGGTCACCTCGGAGCCTTCTCTTCTCCAGACTGAACAGCCCCAACTCCTTCAGTCTGTCCTCATAGGAGAGATGCTCCAGCCCTCTGATCATCTTCGTGGCCCTTCTCTGGACACCTTCCAGTACCTTCAGATCCCTCTTGTAATAGGGTCTCCAGAACTGGAGGCAGTACTCCAGGTGGGGTCTCACCAGAGCTGAGTAGAGGGGGAGAATCCCCTCCCTTGGCCTGCTGGCCACATTTCTCCTGATGCAGCCCAGCATCTGATTGGCTTTCTGGGCTGCAAGTGCACATTGAAAGCTCATGTTGAGCTTCTCGTCCACCAGCACCCCCAAGTCTCTCTCCTCTGGGCTGCTCCCCAGCCAGTCCCTGCCCAGCCTGGATTTGTGCCTGGGATTGCCTCGACCCAGATGCAGGACCCTGCACTTGGTCTTATTGAAGCTCATGAGGTTGGCTTGTGCCCACCTCTTCAGCCTGTCAAGGCCCCTCTGGATGGCATCCCTTCCCTCCAGCCTGTCTGCTGCACCACACAGCTTGGTGTCATCAGCAAACTTGCTGAGGGTGCACTCAATGCCACTGTCCATGTCACCCACAAAGATGTTGAACAAGCCTGCTCCCAGGACTGATCCCTGAGGGACTCCGCTTGTCACTGGCCTCCACTGGGACATGGACCCATTGACAGCCACTCTTTGGGTGCGGCCATCAAGCCAGTTCTTTATCCATCTAGTGGTCCATCCATCAAACCCATGTGTCACCAGCTTGGAGACCAGGATGTGGTGTGGGACAGTGTCAAAGGCTTTGCTCAGGTCCAGGTAAACGACATCGGTTGCTCGCCCCTCATCTATTAATGTTGTGACCTGTTCATAGAAGGCCACCAGGTTTGTCAGGCAGGATTTGCCCTTGGCAAAGCCATGCTGACTACTTCCAATCACCTCTTCACTATTCTTCTGAGTCAGTAGTGCCTCCAGGAGGATCTGCTCCATGATCTTTCCCGGGCACAGAGGTGAGACTGACTGGCCTGTAGTTCCCTGGTTCCTCCTTCTTACCCTTTTTGAAAATGGGAGCAATGTTTGCCCTTTTCCAGTCTGTGGGGACTGCCCCAGTCTGCCATGACTTTTGGAATAGAATAGATAGGGGCTTAGCAACCTCATCTGCCAGTTCTCTCAGCACCCGTGGGTGTATCCCCATCGGGTCCCATGGACTTGAACACTTTCAGGTTCTTCAGGTGATCACGAACCTGAGCTTCACTTATGAGGGCAGTTCTTCCTCCCCATCCCTGGCATCGTCTGCCATGACACCAGGAGTGTGGCTGGAGGCCCTTGCAGTGAAGACTGAGGTAAAGAAGTTATTGAGTACCTCAGCCTTTTCCACATCACTTGTGACCAATTCACCACTTTCCTTTCTGAGGGGGCCCACACCTTCCCTACTCTTCTTCATGCCATTAAATATACCTGTAGAAGTTCTTAGTGCTCCCTTTAACCTCCCTGGCTAGATTCAATTTGAACTCTGCTTTGGCTTTCCTAACCAGGCCTCTTGCTGCTCGGGCAGCTTCCTTATATACCCCCTGTTCTATCTGTCCTTCCCTCCACTTCCTGTAGAGTTTCTTTTTTAAGTCATAGTGGGTCCAGCAGCTCCTTGTTCATCCAGGCAGGCCTCCTAGCGTTCTTCCCTGCTTTTCTCTTTGTTGGTATACATAGCTCCTGGACACAGAGGAGGTGGTCCTTGAATACTGACCAGCTGTCCTGGGTCCCTCTTCCCTCCAGGGCTTTGTCCCACGACACTTTGGCTAGCAGATCCCTGAAGTGATCGAAGTCTGCACGCCTAAAGTCTAGGGTCATAAGCTTAGAATAGGTCCTCCTGATAGCCCTGAGGATATTAAATTCAACTGCTTCATGATCACTGCAGCCAAGGCTGTCTCTGAGCCTCACATTGGTTACCAGCCCTTCCCTGTTGGTGAGAACAAGGTCCAGCAGAGCATCTTTTCTTGTTGGTTCCTCTACCATTTGGAGGAGGAAGTTGTCTTCTATGCAGTCCAGGAACATCCTGGATTGCTGGTGCCTTGCTGTGTTGTCCCTCCAGCAGATGTCAGGGTGGTTGAAATCACCCATGGGGACCAGGGCTTGTGACCTGGAAGCAGCTTCTATTTGCCTGTGGAGGGCCTCATCTGCTTGGTTCTGCTGGTCAGGTAGCCTGTAGGAGACCCCCACAGTAATGTCTCCTTCCCCTGTCTTGCCTTTAATTCTAACCCATACACTCTCAACCATCTCATCATCCCTCCCCAGGTGGAGTTCTGTTGATTCCAGCTGGTTATTGACATAGAGGGCAACACCTCCTCCTCTCCTTCCCTGCCTATCCTTCCTAAAAAGCTTGTACCCGTCTATCCCTACATTCCAGTCATGGGAATCATCCCACCAAGGTTCAGTAATGCCCACTATGTCATGGCCTCCCAGCAGCACAGTGGCCATTAATTCATCCTGTTTGTTGCCCAAGCTGTGTGCATTTGCATAGAAGCACTTCAGCTGGGCTGGCCCTGTCGTCCTCCTGTGCCAATTCCCCTTGGTTTCCACAGGGTGTCCTGGTGTGTCATTTGTGTCTTGCCTCAGGGCAGCAAGATGAGAGCCCTTACCAGCTCTCCATCCCACTGCCTCTGGTGAGCTGCCCCTCTGTTTGTCACAGGCCAGCAGGAGACTATTAACCCCTCCCCCCTTCAAATCTAGTTTAAAGCCCTATCAATGAGCCCTGCCAATTCCTGCCCCAGGATCCTTTTCCCCCTCTGGGACAAGTGTGCCCCATTAGTTGTTTGCAGCTCTGGTGCCTTGTAAACCAAGCCATGATTGTAGAACCCAAATCCCTGTCGATGGCCCTGGAGCCATGAATTGACCTGTTGGCTCTTCCTCGGTGTTCCCTCATCCATCGCTGACATTAGAGGGATAGCAGAGAACACAACCTGAGCTCCTGATCCCTTTAGCAGGTGCCCCAAGGTTCTGAAATCTCTTTTAATTGATTGTGAGCCTCTCGTTGTTGCATCATCACTACCCACCTGGAAGACCAGCAGTGGGTAGTAGTCTGAAGGACTCACGAGTTTGGGAATTTTGCCTATAATGTCCTTTACTTGGGCACCAGGGAGGCAGCAGATCTCCCTATGAAATGGGTCTGGTCTGCATATTGGGCCCTCTGCTCCCTTCAGTAGGGAGTCTCCTATAACGATGACCCTGCGAGGTTTCTTTTCCAGTCTAGTTTTGATAGCTGGCCTGAGGCAACCTGTCATTGGTGCAGCTTCTGTCTTCCTTGAGTCCTCGTCCTCACCTATGACCTGTTCCTCCTGCAGAGCCTCATACCTATTCTGTACCTGCACTGTAGGCAGTGTGCTGCTCAAAGTAGCAGGCTTGCTCCGTCTGCATTTCTTCTGTCGGGCAGAGACCTGCTCCCATTGGCCCTGCCCATGTGGGTTACTGCAGGGAGGCTGAGAGGCTTGCTGATGGGAAGGTATCAAACTCCCTGTTCCACTAAGAGTCACCCCTTGTTCTGGTTTAGTAGAGGTTAGATTTTGGAAATAGTCAATGTTCCCTTTGCTGTCTCTTACAGCTCTTAGCCTTTCTACCTCTTTTAGTTCAGCCACCATGCTCATCAGATCACTGATCTGCTCATATCTGACACAGGAGTTGTTCCTTCCATCCTCCATATCGAGTGCCAGGTCCCAGCACTCACTGCAGCCACCCACCTGAACACCTGCATGCTTGTGAGTGGCCTCTGTTTGGATGCCCACTGTTCTTCTACTAGCCTGAACTAGTAGAAGAACTAGTTTAGTTCAGGTAATGTTTTTGGAAGGTACTAGTCTAGACAAGGGCAAAGCTAAAATGAGGAAAACTTTCTGTAAGCTCTTCTGGTAGGAGGTGTTAAATTAGGTGGCTCACAGTTCTGAGTTCTGCAGGTGTTAAAAATCATGTTAGCATTATTAGCAATAAGCTGTAGTGTTTGGGGAAAAAAACATAGCAAGAATGTCTTCTAAGTAATGATTAAAGTAATAAAATATAGATGTAAATCCAGTATTCATCAAAGATGAGATCTTGGGGCTTTGTAAGATGAGCATATTGTTTGTTTTTTAAAAGTTATATTTTATATATATTTTTTAAAATATATTTGTTTTTAAAAAGATATATATCTTTTTAAAGATATATTTTAATTATCAAATAGTCTGTGCAGACTGGATATAGATTGTTTCCTAACCTCTCCTATGTAGGTCTGTTCACAGTTAAAACATCAGCATGGAGTAGATTGTTTTGTTTATTGCTAAATAAGATATAATTTCATATTTATTTCAAGCAAAAAATGGAGTTAATAATGCACAACTTGACAAACGTTTTCACATGGCAAGTAATTTAAAGTGAGATCATGCAAGCAAATTTATTTTAAAGTAAAATTAGCCAAGTTTGTTTTCCAACTCTTAGAGGAGGAGAAACCCTAAAACTGCATGTGTTGTCTTCAGAACTTTTCTGTATTTCTCTGACTGCTGACCATTCTTTGAAAAACAAAAATTACATTTGGAGTCTGTTGGAATTTTATCATAGTAAAACAAGTATTTCAGTAACATGCGTGATTCAGAGTGTTTATTGGAGCATGAGCTCCAATTTTAGCTGTTCATCAGCAGAGGGCAATGTAACCTCATACTTCCTTTGAAAGGATTTAATTTGTGGATCTTTTTATTTCTGGTTTTAACTAAAGGAGCACCTACTTGTAAATACTGAGGAAAAAATATATGAACTCATGATGAAAAAGCAATGAGCTGTTGTTTTAGTATTCCTTGTGCACTTTCAGAGGGCTGTATAAACTTCTTAGTAGTTGATTCCTATGGGAGGTGTTCTCTAAGTTAATAAGCAAACAGATAATGTCCAGACTTTATGGAGATTGAAAACCATGCTATGCCATTTTTACTGGACTAACTGATGCATCCTTAGCAATTAGATGATGCACTCCTTGAATGTTTGGTTCCTGGTGGGTTTTTTTTTCTTTTTTTTTTTTTTTCCTTCCCCCCCCACTTTGGGACAGACTCATATAAAGTTTGTGAGGCTTTCTGTCATTTCTTTTTACACCTATTTTGCTTTTACCATGACATTAAATCCCGCCCGTATTCTGAATTTGTAGCACTCTACAAGGAATGAATGTGTGTTGTAGCATTAAATGTAGCTAGAAGCTGTGCTGTGATAATTAAGAAAAAGTACATTCCCATCTCCATTACAACTCATTCATTCTGTATGTGGTGAGAAGATGTCTGTTGTTTATGGCTGGGGTTGTAAAATCAGCCTTTATAGTCCTTAGGAAACGTGGGTACCATAACCTTTTAATATACATCATGTTAGTACTAATCTGTTATGATAGTTCTTTGGGTGTGGGGTTTTTTTGTGGTGTGTGTTTGTGGTGTGGTTTGTTGTTCTTGTTGTATGTGCCCTTTTTTTTTTTTTTAATGTTGCTATTTAAGCTTTAATTTAATTCTTCTTTGAGAACATACCAGGAACCCACCAATGTATTTTCATGTGCGGCGGTTGTGTGGGTGGTTTTTTTTTCCATTTCTGATGCTCTTGAGGCATATTCAGAAAGACTTCAGACATATGTTTTCTTGTTTTTCATTTTCTCCTTTGGGCATCACACATTCAAAAAGTCAACTTTACTGTCAGAGCATAAATACAACTCCTGCTAACAGTCTGGGACAGGCAGCATTTACCAGTGTTAAAACATGAGACGACATTTCCCAGTGTTAAAACGTGAGGCTAGGATTAAAAGATTTGAGTTCTAGCTCCAGCTCTACTCTTAGCTTCCTAAATGACCTCAGGCAGTTGCATCCATCTCGTTACTTTCATTTCAAATGCATTGGATGATGCTGGTCTTCCACTGTTATTAAAATTGTTCTGAAGTTCAGTTTGCTACTGTGTAAGCTTCAGTATTTAAAATGCAAATAACAATAGAACTCAAAATACTGCGTGTGGATAAAAATGGCAAAAAAATGAAGAGTGTATTTGGTGGTGTGTAGCTTTCATGGCTGTTTGTGCTCATGTATTGTGTTCCAGTTCCAGATCTGACCCAAGTGACAGGATTTGATCAATTCATTCAGTGTATCAAACTATCACACTTTTGCAAAATGGAAACAATGATGAATCAACTTCAGCAGGTATTGAAGTCTTAGAATGGGAGATAAAAATGCAAATAATGATTTTAAATTTTATTTAAGAAAAAAAACCACAGAAATTTAGTGTATAAATATAGTGCTGGCTATGTGGTTATATCTCACAACATAAACCAATGGTTAATTGTGGCTTTCCATTATCTTAAAGGGGCCTACAAGGAAGCTGGTGAGGGAACTTTTCAGGGTGTCAGGTAATGATAGGACTAGGGGGGACGGAACAACAATAGAAATGGGTAGATTCAGATTGAATGTTAGGAAGAAGTTCTTCACTGTGAGGGTGGTGAGACACTGGAACAGATTGCCCAGGGAGGTGGTGGAAGCCTCATGCCTAGAGGTTTTTAAGGCCAGGCTGGATGTGGCTGTCCCTGCCCATGGCAGGGGGGGTTGGAACTGGATGATCCTTGAGGTCCTTCCCAACCCTAACAATTCTATGATTCTGTGATTAAATGACTCATTGTTAGATGGTCAAAATGAACATAGTATATACATGCAAATGTAACTAGCAAAGTGTACATTAAGTAAATAATTTAAAATGGCTTTTCTAGAATTTTAGACTTTTCATTTAATTTATTGGAAAATGGTTCTTTTATTTTTTAAAAGCTATTAATTGTAGTGAATACAAACACAGTGTTACAGATACCTCACTCTAGTTAATTTTATTGTTCATTATAACAGAGTTAAGTGAGGAAAAAGAAGAAAGTGTGCATTAAACTGTAATAAACTGCAGAGCTAAATGCATCTCATTCTCAGTGCTATATCCAGGCACACAGTGAGGTGGATTGAGAGTGGGCTGAACAACAAAGCACAGAGGGTTGTGATCAGTGGTGGTATTTTGGGGGGCATTAAGAAGAGTGTGGCCAGCAAGTCAAGGGAGTTTCTGCTCCCCCTCTACTCTGCCCTAGTGAGTTCACATCTAGAGTGTTGTGCCCATTTCTGGGCTCCTGAGTTCAAGAGGAATAGAGAGCTACTGAGAGAGACCAATGAAGTGTCACAAAGATGAGTAGGTTACGGGAGCATCTCTCCTGTGAGGAGAGGCTGAGAGACCTGGAGCTGTTTAGTGTGGAAAAGATAAAATTGAGAGGGGGATCGTAGCAAGAGTACCTCCAGGTCATGAGAATGGGGCTGAGTTCTTTTCAGTGACAGGACAAGGGACAGCAGGTACAAACTAAAACACAAGAGGTTTCACTTGAACTGAAGGAGAAACTCCTTTACTGTGAGGGTGACAGACCACTGGCACAGGGTGCCCAGAAGAAATGTGGAGAATTTCAAAGCCTGTCTGGATGCATTCCTGTGTGGCCTACTCTAGGCATGCCTATCTTAGCAGGAGGTTTGGAGCTGATGAACTTCAGAGGTCCATATCAGCCTCTACCACTCTACGATTCTATGTGAGCATGTATGGTGTCATAGTGTAGAAACGGTAACTTCTTTAAATATACCATCTAGATAACTTACTACACTACCATATCCTTAAGAACATTGGCATCCTGTAATATTGTAGGACAGGAAGGGGTTTTTCCTAATAATTTTTACATTTGAAAGATCCTTGTTATTAAAATGCTCTTAACCAAATATATTTTACCACCATTTAAAAATTATTATCAATGTGATATTGAACAAATCACAAAAGATCCTTACTCTGGGGAGTGGAGGACAAGTTGAGACATAACTCATGTTATTAAATGCACTGCCATTAAAATCTAAAAATACTCAGAGTGCTTACTTAACATCATTAGTTTAGTAATGAAATTAGTGAAGATATCCTTGGGTAGTAATGTACTGAGTAAGCTTTCAACAGAGCTCCCTTTCTCTGTGACAGACATTTTAGAGTACTGGAGAGTATTCATGAAGGAACTTGCTGAACTAGTAATAAAAAAAAATCTGTGGCCTCTTACTCTGTTAGAACCCACTTCCAAACCAAAGTAATCATAGAATCACAGAATGGTCTGGGCTGGAAGGGACCTCCAAAGGTCACCTAGTCTGACCTCCCTGCATTCAGCAGGGACATCTGCAACTAGACCAGGCTGCCCAGGGCCTCCTCAAGCCTCACCTTGAATGTCTCCAGGGAAGGGGCCTCAACCACCTCCCTGGGCAACCTGTTCCAGTGTTCCACCACCCTCATAGTAAAGAACTTGTTCCTAACAATCTAAATCTGCTCCTCTCCAGCTTAAAGCCATTGCCCCTTGTCCTGTCACTGCAGGCCTTTGCAAACAGTCTCTCTCCATCCTTCTTGCAGGCCCCCTTCAGGTACTGGAAGGCTGCTATTAGGTCTCCCTGGAGCCTTCTCTTCTCCAGGCTGAACAACCCCAGCTCCCTCAGCCTGTCTTTGTAGCAGAGGTGCGACAACCTCTTGATAATTTTCATGGCCCTCCTCTGAACCCACTCCATCAGGTCCATGTCCTTCCTATGTTGATGGCTCCAGTCCTGTACACAGTACTCCAGGTGAGGTCTCACCAGAACAAAGTGGCAGAATCACCTCTCTGGATCTGCTGGCAATGCATTTTTTGATGCAGCCCAGGACACAATAGGCCTTCTGGGCTGCAAGCACACACTGCCTGCTCATGTACAGTTTCTCATCCATCTGCACCCCTAAGTCCTTTTCCTCAGGGCTGCTCTCTAGCACCTCATCCCCTAGCCTGTATTGATAGTGAGGATTGTTCCAGCCCAGGTGCAGAACCCTGCAGTTGCTCTTGTTGAAGCTCATGAGGTTCACATGGGCCTACCTCTCCAGCTTGTCCAGGTCCTTCTGGATGACATCCTGCCCCTCTGGTGTATTGACAACACCACACAACTTGGTGTCATGTGCAAACTTGGTGATGGTACATTCGCTCTCACTGGCTATATCATTGATAAAAAATATTAAATAACACAGGTCCCAGTATGAACCCCTGAGGGACACCACTTGTCACTGCTCTCCATCGGGACTTCAAGCCATTGAGCACTACCCTCTGAATGTGACCATCCAGCCAACTCCTTATCCACTGCACAGCCCACCCATCAAATCTGTATCCCTCCAATTTGGTGAGCAGGATGATGTGGGGGACCATATCATGATCTTGCAGGAGTCCAGATAGATCACATCCACAGGTCATCCCATATCTACTGACTTAGTCACTCTATCATAGAAGACCACAAAGTTAGTCAGGCAGGGATGCATTTCATTGGGTCCCATGGACTTGTGTATCTTCAGGTTCCTCAGGTGATCATTCATCCTGTCTTCACTTACAGTGGGAGGGACTTTGTCACCTTGATCTCCAGCTTGTGGTCCATCAACATGAGAGCTAGGAGGAGAGGGGTTGCCAGTGAAGACTGAGGCAAGAAAGTTGTTGAGAATCTTAGCCTTTTCCTCATCCATTGATACAAGTTCCCCACTGTTGCTCATCAGGTGGGGTATGTGTAATAAAATATACACTTTTATATTTAATATTTTGGCAGTGGTATCTTCAGGCACATAACTTATTTACAAAGTATATTTACAGGTTCTGTTATTCATTTGTGGAGAATACATTCCACATATGAAGACAGTTAAATGATTTAAGCACTTACCTGAGAATTTCCAATACAGTGATTTAAATTGGAAAGAAAGGTGCTGCCATCCGTGGTTTCCCACAAGGGGGATTTTGTAGCAAATCAGCCAGGTACTCATGGCTTGCTTCTTTGGTATCTTCCCACATGCTGTAACTGTAATTCAAGCAGCTCTTGGCTCAGAGAGGGCTAAGGGGCCTCTTTCCTCTCGTGCTCTCTGTCACTGGGCTGTAGCCCTCCCTTGGCTTGGGGAGAGCCTCTTTCCTCGTGCACTCTGTCTCCGGGCTGTAGTTTTCCCTTGGCTCAGAGAGGGCTAAGGAGCCTCTCTTCTCCTGTCTGCAGTTATGGGCTGTGTAGCAGGGCAGCTCTTCTGGGGTTCAGTTCTCTCGGGGCTTTTCCCCTTTCTGCCTCCAGCGCAAAGCTCTCAGAGTGTTGGTTACTTTGCAGGCCAGGTGAAAGGCCCAGTTGTGGTTTGCCTGCTAGGGCATGCTCTTCTGGTGCAACTGCACCAGAACTTCAGCTGCAGCTAGCACCAGAACAAGAGGACACAGTCTCAAGCTGTGCCAGGGAAGGTTTAGGCTGGATGTTAGGAAGAAATTCTTCACAGGAGTGATTGGCCATTGGAATGGGCTGCCCAGGGAGGTGGTGGAGTCACCGTCACTGGATGAGGCACTTGGTGCCATAGTTTAGTTGATTAGATGGTGTTGGGTGATAGGTTGGACTTGATGATCTCAAAGGTCTTTTCCAACCTGGTGAAGTCTGCTCTGTTCTGTTCTGCTCTGTTCTGTTCTGCTCTGCTCTGTTCTTCTCTTCTCCCTCCAGCAGCATTTGGCTCATTTTGCTTTCTTGCTGAGAACAAGGCCAATTGCCTACCATCTAATCTGGTTTAAATACTGTCCAAAGAGGATTAATGCCTGTTGGTAACAGAGAAACCTGATAGCTGAACCTATAGAATGGGGTGTATCCAAACGTGGCTAGGGGTGCACACTGTTCACAGGTGTGTTACAAGGTTTGTTACATGTGCTACACATATACCTGGACTGTCTGGACCCCAGGAAATATCCAGGTTTGCACATTCACAGGTGCTTAACCCATTGTCTGGGTTAGGGCATGTTTTGGGGTTTGTCCTTTCAGGACAATATGTTTTCTCTAACCTTCCTTTTCTGGCTAATGTACCAGTAGAAGCCTTGTTTGATTTTACATCCCTTGCCAACTTCAGTTCCATCTGTGCCTTGGCCTTCCTGATCTTGTCTCTGCACAGCTGGGCAATGTCCCTGTACTCTTCCCAGGATGCCTGTCCCTCCTTCCATTTCCTGTGTAGCCCCATCTTGCCCTTTAGTTTGACCAGCAGGTCACGGCTCCACTTTGGTGGTCTCTTATTCTCCTTGCCCAATTGCTTACATGTTGGGATTGAGATCTTTTGTGCTCTATAGAGAGCATCCTTAAATATCCAGAAGCTTTGTTCAGCTACCTTATCCCTGAGGGCCATTTCTCACAGAGTCCTATTTCCTAACTCCTTGAAGAGCTGAAAATTAGCTTTCATCAAATTTAGAGTCCTAACTATGCTTCTCATGGGCTTCATACTCCTTAGAACAATGAACTGCACTAGCACATGATTGTTGCAGCCCAGGCTGCCTATAACTTTGATGTCCCTGATGATTTCGCTTTCATTTGGGACCCACAGATCCCACAACACATCTGCTCGAGTAGGGCTGTTAGTTTCTTGTCTCAAGAAGTTGTGATCTAGGCACTCCAGGAGCCTCCTGGATTGCCTGCAGCCAGCCATGTTGCTTTTCCGACAGATGTTGGGGTGGTTAAAATCTCCCAGAAGGATAAGAGCCTGTGATTGTGATGCCTTCTCAAGCTGGAGTAAGAAGGCTTCATCAATAGGCTCATCAGTAGGTGAGACGGCCTATAGTAGACTCCTACCACAAGGCTCCCTTTGTTGTACTGGTCCCTAGTACTGACCCATAAGCTTTCAACCTGCTCGTGGCTATTCTTTAGTGACAACTCCTCACTCTATATCTACTTCTTTACATAGAAGGCAACACATCCACCCTTTCTTGCTCTCCAGCTTGTAGCCATTGATGGTTACACTCCAGTCATAGGATTAATCCCATCAAGTTTCTGTAATTGCCACTATGTCATAGCATTCCTGTAGCAGTATAGCTTCCAGCTTCTCCTGTTTGTTGCCCATGCTGCATGCATTGGTGTAGAGACCCTTCAGTTGGTCTGCTGGCCATGTCATCTTCTTAGAGGGGCACTCCACTGATTCCCCCAAGGTGCTTTATGACAGCTACCCTCCTGTCTCCTATTATCTCAGAGGCTCTTGCTTCAGCTCTGCAAGGCCTTGCCTTTGCTGCAGTGTTCACAGCATGCTTCAGTGCAACAGGTTGGAGGCCCTTACTGTCACCACATCCTTCCAACTCTGATGTGTCATCCTGCCACTTGCTACAGGCCATTTTAGTATTATCATCTCCCACCTCAAGTGAAATGGCAGACTGAAGTCTGTCATTAGGCTCATCTCTAGTGCACCTGTGTTTAATCCCCTCACACTTCGAGCCTAGTTTAAAGCCCTTTCAGCAAGCCCTGCCAACTCATGTGCCAGGATCTTTTTCCCCCTCTGAGACAGATGTACTCCATCTGTTGCTAGCAGACCTGGTACCATATAAAGTTTCCCAAGGTCAAAACAAAATTCTGTTGGTGGCCTAGGCCTCTGAGCCACTTGTTAATCATTCATGACTTACTGTTCCTTTCAGTGTTCCTACCTGCAAATAAAGGTATTGATGGAAACATTGCCTGTTCTCCTGATCCCTCCATCACTTTACCCAGTGCTTTGAAGTCCCTTTTGATTGCTGTTAGACTTCTGGTATTGTCCTGGGTCTGGGTCAGCCCAATCCTGGGCACAAATACAGGCTGGGTGCATAGTGGGTTGAGAGTAGCCCTGAAGAAAAAGACATGGGGATGTTGAGCGATGAGAAGCTCAACATGAGCTGGCAGTGCACTCATGCAGCCCAGAAGGAGGTGCATGTCCAGCAGGTTTTTATTCTGCTCTTGTAAGACCCCCCACCTTGAATACTGCGTACAATTGTGGTTTACCCAACATAAGAAGGACATCAAACTGTTGGGGCAAGTCCAGAGGAGGGTCACAAAGGTGATCCAAAGGCTGGAACACCTCTGCTATGAGCATAGGCTGAGGGAGCTGAGGTTGTTCAGCCCAGGGTACATTATGGCTCCCTTCCAGTACTTGACAGAACCCGCAGGAAAGCTGGAGAAGGACTCTTCATAAAGGTGTCTAGCAATAGGACAAGGGGGAATGGTTTTAAGATGAGGGAAAGTAGGCTTAGACTGGATCTTAGGGAGAAATTCTTCAGTAAAAGGATGGTGGGACTCTGGAATAGGTTGCCCAGGGATTTTTTGGATGCCTCTTCCCCTAGAGTTGTTCAAGGCCAGGTTGGATGTGGCCTTGAGCAACCAAGTCTGGTTGTGAGGTGTGCATGCCCATGGCAGGGAAGTTGGAGTAGATGTGGATCCCTTCAACCTAAGCCATTTTATGATTTATGTACTTAAACTTGAATTTGTCCTGTTTTAGTGCAAAAGAAAGGAAAAGTACAACTGCAAGTGTGGGTGTTTCTTGTTTCTTTCACCTTCCTATTAATTTTTTACTGGTATATGTGATTACAAATAAATGCAATATAGTTGTTTCTTGGACTTGAGGTCGTGCTTCAGGTGTATAGTGAATATCACTACTCCTATGTGATGGTGAGATGGCGTAGGTTATTATGATGAAATGATTCAGTCCCAATATTTGGTATATTTGTGGACAGAACAGACATGTAGTAAAGGAAATGACAGAGATTCTGTGTTGTTGTATGGTGGTGATGTTTTGCTTTTCTTTTTAATCTCTGAAACAGAGTTATGAGGGCATTCTAAATTATTACCCTGCATTAGTTGTCTGGTCTCAGAACTGTTGAATCCATTTTTATTATCTTGATTATTCAAGAAAGAAGGCTGTTCATTAGGAATATGACTTATTTTTATTTGTAGGATTCACTCTCCTAATGGTTCTATATAAAATCTTGTTCTTAAAGAAGCTGAAACAGAATAGAGAGGTACATTGTTGAGGGGGAAGCTAAGGTTTGATGAAAGATGCCAGTGGAAGCTGAGGTGAAGGAACAACCTTTCCCTACTTAAAGCAGAGAGAAGGTTACTTGGGCCTTGAGTATCTGTTCTTTGATAGTACCTTGGTCTTAGGGATCCATTGTCAAAAGGCTCAATTTTCTTCTATGGCGTGCTGTTGGAAAACTACTACGTTCTACTATTGTTACTGTTGGTTTCAGGTCTGGTATGCAGATACTATTTTTGTATGTGGATTTTTGACATGTATTTGATAAGATTGAAAGGCTGAAACAGAGGTAGGTGTCTCTTTCACAGATTCTGAGAAAGGGGCATTATGGTGATTCGTGCAAAGAATACAGCAGTCCATTACTAGTTCCACATGAGTCTGCAGTACAGTGATGCTGTGTTGTGAGTAAGGACATGTAATCCAGATACCTCCCCACAGATTGGAAAAGGGCAAATATTGCTCCCATTTTCAAAAAGGGTAAGAAGGAGGAACCAGGGAACTACAGGCCGGTCAGTCTCACCTCTGTGCCCGGAAAGATCATGGAGCAGATCCTCCTGGAGGCACTACTGACTCAGAAGAGTAGTGAAGAGGTGATTGGGAGCAGTCAGCATGGCTTTGCCAAGGGCAAATCCTGCCTGACAAACCTGGTGGCCTTCTATGAACAGGTGACAGCATTAATAGATGAGGGGCGAGCAACTGATGTCATTTACCTGGACCTGAGCAAAGCCTTTGACACTGTCCCACACCACATCCTGGTCTCCAAGCTGGTGACACATGGGTTTGATGGATGGACCACCAGATGGATAAGGAACTGGCTTGATGGCCGCACCCAAAGAGTGGCTGTCAATGGGTCCATGTCCCAGTGGAGGCCAGTGACAAGCGGAGTCCCTCAGGGATCAGTCCTGGGACCAGTCTTGTTCAACATCTTTGTGGGTGACATGGACAGTGGCATTGAGTGCACCCTCAGCAAGTTTGCTGATGACACCAAGCTGTGTGGTGCAGCAGACACGCTGGAGGGAAGGGATGCCATCCAGAGGGACCTTGACAGGCTGGAGAGGTGGGCACAGGCCAACCTCATGAGCTTCAACAAGACCAAGTGCAGGGTCCTGCATCTGGGTCGAGGCAATCCCAGGCACAAATACAGGCTGGGCAGTGACTGGCTGGGGAGCAGCCCAGAGGAGAGAGACTTGGGGGTGCTGGTGGACGAGAAGCTCAACATGAGCTCTCAATGTGCACTTGCAGCCCGGAAAGCCAATCAGATCCTGGGCTGCATCAGGAGAAGTGTGGCCAGCAGGTCAAGGGAGGTGATTCTCCCCCTCTACTCAGCTCTGGTGAGACCCCACCTGGAGTACTGCGTCCAGTTCTGGAGCCCCTATTACAAGAGGGATCTGGAGGTGCTGGAACGTGTCCAGAGAAGGGCCACGAGGATGATCAGAGGGCTGGAGCACCTCTCCTATGAGGACAGACTGAAGGAGTTGGGGCTGTTCAGTCTGGAGAAGAGAAGGCTGCGAGGTTACCTCATTGTGGCCTTCCAGTATCTGAAGGGGGCCTACAAGAAGGCTGGGGAGGGACTTTTCAGACTATCAGGGAGTGATAGGACTAGGGGGAATGGGATGAAGCTGGAGGTGGGGAGATTCAGGCTAGATGTGAGGAGGAAGTTCTTCACCGTGAGAGTGGTGAAGCCCTGGAATGGGTTGTCCAGGGAGGTGGTTGAGGCCCCGTCCCTTGCGGTGTTTAAGACCAGGCTGGACGAGGCTCTGGCCAGCCTGATCTAGGGTAGAGTGTCCCTGCCCATGGCAGGGGGGTTGGAACTAGATGATCCTTGTGGTCCCTTCCAACCCTAACTGAAACTATGAAACTATGAAACTATGAAACTCCTAAAAATTAGATTGTCTTATGTCTCACATGAGGACAAGGGTGAAGACCTGTGCAAAGTCAGTTTAAAATTATTTGGTATGTGATATTCCCAAAGCAATGAAGAGGCAGTACTCAATTTTTTTTTAAAGTGAGATTTCATATTTGTGTTTCCACCAGGTTTTCTGATTGTCATATTGGCCTGCCAGTTTTCATAGTTGGAATTCTTATTTTAATGGATTTTATATATAATTTTTTTTCTTCTGTATTATCACTGGATAAAACTGTGCATGAGCTTACATTTTAAAAGTGTTTTTAGTTGTACAATGCTTTAAAGTGTTCTGTTTGAATTTTTATCATGACATAATGGAACTGTTTACTTACTATTAATTGGGTATTATTTCAGACTTGTCTTAAAAAGGATTAGGTTGTATCATGTTTGTCATATTTTCTCATTTTAGTAATGTCCTTGTTTTGTGACAGCTGATAATTAATTTCCAAATCAAATTCTCTTCTCTGTCTGAATCTGTTAGAGCATGTTAAGGAAATGCAACTTGATGCATGTTCTCTGAGGCTATAGTCAGATGTCTTTTCTATTTTTCCTTTGGTTTTGCTGTCTTAATGGAATTCATTTCAGCACTGATGAGTTCCTTGGCATTTTTGACTCAAATTGTTGCTGCTACAGAGCAAACAGGTACTATTGCACAAAATGGATGGTCTTTATTTTATTTTATTGTTACGATACTCAGGAGAGGCCTACTAGTGAATTTGTAGAAGCAAGCCAAAAAAGTTCTGGAAGGAAATGTGAACAAGGTTTTACATTCCTTGAAACCAGACTACTTTCTTTTAAGTCTTCATTACTTATTCAACAATGTTACAAGACACTGTTCTTTCTGCAAGAGAATACAAATATTGCTTTTTAAAAAAGTTACTTCAATGACCTTTTAACCAACCTTTATGTTTTAAGATCAATCAAAAGGAGATATTCCAGTATCTTCTATTTCTTCTTTTAATTAGAATCCATATGTTTTTCAATCAAGATTTGTTTCCCATGTCTATTATATAGTTTTGATTGTTTTCTTAATTCAAAATAAAGTATTGAACAATGATGGAAATAGGTAGAAACTACCTTTTTCAGGCTTGCTGAGGGTAAGATATTTCAAACATAAATTGAGATACTAATGAGAATGTTTTACTAACAAGATTAGCATTAGGTCTCTGCAGTAAAAATACAATAATTCAAGGCATTAAATGCACTGAAATTTTCAAGACTGTGGCTTGAAATCAAAAGAGGACCATTTATGAAGTATCAGTTCTAGGAATATAATGCAAGAATAAAAATCAGTATGAGTTTTGCAGAGTATTTTTAATGAAAACTAGAAGTAATAAAAATATTTGAGACTTTTAACATTCTTATGCTTATAAACAGTGTGCCATATTTTCTAAAAACAATAATCTGATAATTTCAAAACTATTATGAAACAAAGTAATAATTGACTGTTAATTTTATTTTCATAATTGTAATTAGTATAATAAAACTCTAAATGGGAATAGGTTTTGAAATTGCTATTCTAGTCATCATATTTAATTGATTTGGAAGTTCCTACTTGCTAAGCTATGCCAACTGGTTATTGGAGTAGAATTATAGAATCATTCTGGTTTAAAAAGACCTCTAAGATCATTGAGTCTAACTGTCAATGTAACTCCACCATGATCATTAAACCATGTCCCAAACACTAACAGGTGTGGAAAAATATCTAAATTCAGAATAGTTAATAAGTAAATGCTACAAAATATTCAATTGAAAAATCTGGCCATTATAATCAGATTTAAGTGGAATAATAAAATCTGCTACTATTTATTCCTATATTTTCTCTCCTGGCTTTTGGTGTTTACTCTTTCTTTGATTTTTTTGGGGGTATGATGGGGTGTGACAGTTGTGGCAATGGACACATCCAGCTATTTTGGATACATAGTCTATGAATGTGTTTGCATACGTTTGCAAAGTTGATATCTTTGGCTTGGTGCTGTGTGGCAGCTTGCTGTTTTTAATTCTTGGTGTTTAGGTGGAGTTTGTGAGAAGTCCTTACACTGTAAGGAAATCATTGCTAGAGTTCAGTCTATTTTCTATGATACGTGTCTTGAGATACAATGTGCTTTATTGTAGAATTTCTCAGAAATAGACTTACCACTATTAGATGCTCTACAAAGGAAGGATTTTGAGGCAAAGAGTGTGTTTTTGTAATTTTATGTCACCAATTAAAATTTGCTATCTCCCAAAGACTTTGTAGACCACAGCATAATGCTCTGCGATGCAAGGTAGAATTAGTTTGTATACTTTGCATATTTAGACTTTGCATAATATAAATGAAGAAAGCATGATGAGTTGTGTGTGGGTTTTTAAAAAATTTTATTTTATTCTTTTGTTATGGAAACCATACTGTTTCAGTTAAAAAAAATACATAATCTCTGAACTTCACATGTGTTTTTTTCATTATGGGCTTTCAAAGAGGGGGAAAAAAAGTTAGCTGGTTCAAGCTGCTTTGCCTCTCAACCAGCTGACTGCACTTTCTTTTCTGATTATGGCAAATGATGCTCATTCACACGCCATTCACAAGTGCATTCATAAACTATGACATCTTATGGTAGGTTGAGAGGCCAATTCTCCCACCATGAGCAAAAGAAAAGACTCAGACAAACAGATTGCAAAAAATGGTGGAAAGTTTAAATGGAAGAAAAACCCCAAACAATCAAAAGTTTTACAGAAAACCACAAGCACCGTGACAAAAGAGAGATCCCAAAGCATACCCAAAGGCATCCCACCCCCAACCTGGGGGTACACCCAAAACCCCTAGGGCTCTTTCTCCCCCTCCCTCCTTCCCTCCCTCCCTCCCTCCCCCCCTCCCTCCCTCCCTCCCCGGCCTTGGGCCTAGCTAGGCCCAAGAGGGGAATGCGAGGTGGCTTACCCCATTACCCAGGTAGCGGTGAGGGAAGAAAGAGGAAGGGAGGACCCCCACTGATGTCTTATAGGGGAGCAGGGTATTATGAGATGAAATACCTGGCTTCCTGTGCCCACCCACTGGGCTGTTCCCTCTGTGGCATCACAGGTGTGGCTTGTGCGGCAGCACCCAGCAGAAACCACCACACATCTGTACTAGAAGAGCAGAAATATTGAATAAAAGCAATATTATTCATTTCTTTGGCATAGGCATTTAATTAATTGATGGTTACTTCTCTTATTTATGTCTCTTGGCCAGCTCTGCCAGCTCTTATTGACACTGAGAGCTTGGTTTACACAGTTCTGTTATTTTCCACACATCTTTGTCATCTTTAAGTTCTGATAGGTCTTACATTGGTTGCCTGTTGTTGGAAATAAATTCTATTCCATTGTTTTCTTACGGAAATGCGGGCCTGTGCAGCTTTGTTGCTGGTTTTGCTAGGGATGTGTAAACCCGTAAGCATGAGCTGCTGTGATTTTAACAATGTATCCTTGTCTGGGACTGTAGTCTGATGAAGATCAGCATGGAGAACGGATCTGATTGTATAGTAGTGGTGAGTGACCACACACAGCAATAGGTGACAGACAGATACTCAATACAGGATTTGGATGGGTGTCCTTGTGGCTGTTGCATATGTTGTTTTCTGCTAGGCTGAGAGCTGTTTCTGTGTTTCTTGAAGTGCCCACCCAGCTGGACAGCCTGCATGTAAGTTTGTTTGGTGGTTGTGAGGGAGCACACACTGAAACAATGGTGTATGCTGCTGTATCCAGAACCCTGTTTGCTACATGAGGTTGCTGTGATGTTACATGCATTCTTTCCTGTTCAACATAACTTCAAAAAGCAGTGGGTATAAACAGAAGAACAATAACAAAAAACTATAGAAACCCTTAGAAAGAAAAGGTACAGAAAAGTCATAATGAAGAAGATATAGTACATAAAATGGAGAGAAAGTTATCTAGGAAGAATGCATTTTTTAAAAAGACATACTTCTGTGAGAGGGAATTGGGATTTTTGTTGTTTTTTTTGTGTGTGTGTGTGTGTGGCATAAATGTTTATATGTCATAGAATCGTAGAATCAGCTAGGTTGGAAAAGACCCCAGAGATCATCCAGTCCAACCCATCACCCAACACCTCAAGACTAAACCATGGCTTCAAGTGCCCTGTCCAATCCTCTTTTGAACATGTCCAGGGACACTGACTCCACCACCTCCCTGGGCAGCACATTCCAATGGCCAATCACTCTTTCCGTGAAGAACTTCTTCCTAACATCCAGCCTAAACCTCTCCTGGTGCAGCTTGAGACTGTGTCCTCTTGTTCTGGTACTGGTTGCCTGGGAGAAGAGAGCAACCCCCACCTGTCTACAACCTCCATTCTGGTAGTTGTAGAAAGCAATAAGGTCTCCCTTGAGTCTCTTCTTCTCCAGGCTAAACAATCGCAGCTCCCACAGCCTCTTCTCATAGGGCTTGTGCTCGAGACCTCTCACCAACCTTGTTGCCCTTCTCTGGACATGTTCAAGTATCTTAATGTCCTTAAATTGAGGAGCACAGAACTGGACACAGTACTCAAGGTGTGGCCTAACTAGCGCTGAGTACAGGGGCTCAATGACTTCCCTGCTCCTACTGGCCACACTGTTCCTGATACAGGCCAGGATGCTATTGACGTTCTTTGTCATCTGGGCACACTGCTGGCTCATGTTCAGCATACTGTCAACCAGTACCCCATGGTCCCTCTCTGCCTGCCTCCTCTCCACCTACTCTGTCCCCAGCCTGTAGCACTGCATGGGGTTGTTGTCACTAAAGTGCAGCACCTGGCACTTGGACTTGTTAAATGCCATCCTGTTGGACTCTGCCCATCTGTCCAGCCTGTCAAAGTCCTCCTGGAGAGCCCTCCTACCCTCTAACAGATCAACACCTGCCCCCCAACTTGGTGTCATCTGCAAATTTACTGATGATGGACTCAATCCCCTCATCCAGATCATCCATAAAGATATTGAACAGGATGGGGCCCAGAGTTGATCCCTGGGGCACACCACTAGTGACTGGCTGCCAGCTGGATGTGGCACCATTCACCACCACTCTCTGGGCTTGGCCCTCCAGCCAGTTCCTAACCCCAACACAGAGTGCTGCTGTCCAAGCCATGGGCTGACAGCTTGGCCAGGAGTTTGCTGTGTAGGATGGTGTCAACTACCTTGCTGAGGTCCAGGCAGACTACATCCACAGCCTTCCCCACATCTACCACGTGGGTCACCTGATCATAGAAGGAGATCAGGTTGGTCAGGCAGGACCTGCCCTTCCTAAATCCATGCTGGCTGGGCCTGATCCCTTGGCCATCCTGTAAGTGCTGTATGATTGCACTGAAGAAGACCTGTTCCATTATCTTGCCTGGCACTGAGGTCAGGCTGACAGGCCTGTAGTTTACAGGTTCCTCCCTCCGGCCCAGTGGGCATCACATTAGCCAGTTTCCAGTCATATGGGACCAATCTGGTGAGCCAGATATGACTTCAATTTTCATAAATACTTAGTAAAATTTGTTTGGTCTGTTTTAATAGCAGCAGTAATAGTGGCTTTGTCTGGAATTCTGCATGCTTTCTGTGTCCATTTTCCTCTTTGCACTGCATAGATCATGAACTGGTTGAATTTCATTATGTTGAGAGTATTGGTCTTTTATTTCCTTCATGACTGCTCTTTGATTGTAAGGAAACACATTATTTAGTGAACATTAGAATGAATAATTATTTTATTCTGGCATTGTTCATTATGTGCCCTGCTTGTTCCTATTTTAGTCTGTCAGTCATGAATCTGCTCTGAGCCTATGAGGGAGACACTTTAAAAAGTCATTATTTGTCACCAAGCACTAGAAATGGGTTTTATGTGGAATTTGCCCTACCAGGTATCATCACAGCTACAAAAGCTTACTAGAGGTTTTAGGTACAAATAATTATTTGGGCTGATTTTTGGTTTTGTACATGTTAAAGAGAAAAAACAGTTTCTTAAACTTAGATAAGCATCCAGTGAAGACTGGAAAGATTTAATGTGACTTAAAACCGGTGAGAAAATACTGCCTTTCTGTTACTGACATTTAATAAATTTAGTTTTAATTAAGAAACTATATGTGATAATGAAAAAGACTAAATGAAACAGTTTATGAGGGCTCAGTGTTTTAATCCTACGTAACACAAGTGTAGTGAGAATGTATGTTGGCTTTGTTTAGTGCAGGCTTACTGGTATAAAAAGCTTTTGTGGCAAACAGTCTTTGCTGAATTGTGAAATTAGTAAAACATGGAGCCTGCATGTTCTTGTCTGATTTTGCACACAGCAATTTTAAGAGCTGTCTTTTCCACAGAGAGAGCAATGTTACAAAAAGGGGACACGTTTGCTGATTTGTTGATAGAAATTCTTGGAATTTCTTGCAGAAAACTTAAAAAGGTGAGGCTGCCGACAAGGTCCAGTGGAGATGCTTGTAATGAAAGGGCTGTTTTGCAGAATTATGTTACAGAGATCAAGAAAGGAGATGTGAAAAGTACTAGAAAGCAAGCAAAATTAAAAGTGATGCTGAGCAGACAAGAGAAGTGCCAAGTAAATACATTTTTGCTGTATTGCATTTCTTCGCCACCACTGAAACGCAATATGCCTGGATTTTGCATTTAACAGGACTCCAGTAGTAAATAAGAAGAATGTCAAGTGCATCTTTAGTGAATGTGCTTTCCACAACCCCCACCCCCCCCCTTCTTTTTTCAGAAAGGAAGATGTTAACTTTCTCTTGGACCAAGAATCATGTTTTCTAAATGTGAAAGGAAATTAAAGTTTCAACCATAATGAACCAAAAAGGTTTGATGCGGTGTAATGTGCTTCATAAGGTGCAGCAGATTTCTTGGATTAATTTTTCTTTCATTTAATCACTATTATAATGATGAAAAATGTGAATTGGTTCACTAATACTTCAGAAGACATTAAAAACCAGTTTGTGCTTAATTTTTAACACTGTTACATTGAAAAGCATTTGGCTTTCCAGATTCTGGGAAAAATATGGGCAATGCTTTTTTGCTTCTATTCTCAAGTGTGCTGTTGATCTCTCAGACACACCTGTAACAACTTTCAGGTGTGAAAAAGCAACAGTATCTGACTGTTTATGTATTCATTCTTATTTTTGTCAATTTGTTTTAGAGATTCACAGTATGAGGAAAAAGCAGACTGCTATGCAGAATATGTTGTCTTTAACAGTGTTAAAGATACTACATTGCAAAAAGGAATAGAGAAAATTAAAATCAGAGTTTTTTTATATTTATAATTGTTGACAGTATTTTGCTTTCTGTTGCAGTAACCTGCTAATGATATTGAACAGAAGACTTAAATTAATTTTTGTGGAAATAATTTGTATAACAGGAGTAAACACACTGTGCATTTTTGAGGTTTTATTGCCATCATCAGAGCTCAGAGAGAAAGGTGCTTGAGGGCATGTAGGATGGGAAAAAATCAGCCCCTGCCTGTAATTGTTAGAAATGGTGGTATTTTAACATTATCAGCATGTCTTTCTTATGTGCCTTAGGGGAGCCTGTGT
Source organism: Colaptes auratus (assembly GCA_015227895.2). Taxonomy (NCBI): domain Eukaryota; kingdom Metazoa; phylum Chordata; class Aves; order Piciformes; family Picidae; genus Colaptes; species Colaptes auratus. Next base: position 43,304,820 of record CM026897.1, read on the forward strand.
TTACTTCTTACAAAGATGTGATATGGTAATCCACAATCATCTTTCAAGTTGTTAGTGGCTTTTGCTGCACAAAGAAAATGCATTCTGTTGTATTATGTGAAAAGATCTTTACTGGTGGGGAGCTGGGGCCTTCTTTTGGGCAATGGTAGTGGAGAGCATTTGTGAATTTGGCTCCTGTATACTTCTAGAAACTCCAGCATATTTAGGTATATAAGGGACATTTAAAAATGAGTCTTTGGGAAAATCTATACTTCAGACTTTACACTAAAATTTAATTCACTGCCTTTCTGATTTTTAAGACATTCCAGTTGAGGAAAGTAATTAAGCTTGCAAAAAAAATAATCATTTGGAAACAAAGATATTAAATATCTCCTTTAAAGTTAAATCAAGGTTGGAAATGCATTAATTAGTCTTTTCTAGTGCCACACTTATAATGGCAGTGCCTGAATTAACACCGAGTTTTCTACAGACACAGTAGAACTTAGGAGAAGGTTGGAAGGTTTAGGTACTGAAAGTTTCAGTTCAGTCAGCTGAGAAATCTAAAGCCTGTGATGTTAGCACTTAAGGTTGAATGTTAAAAAATAAGGATGGGGGAAGTCTCTTTATTGTATCTGGACTACAGTACAGTAACATTTCTAACAATAGTCCTGGGTGATCTTCCAGCAAAAAGAAAGCATGGCACATTTTTCCCCCCCCTCAATGTATGAATTATTAGTTACATTAATAGTCCTGCAAAAGAGCTTGCTGCTCTAGCTGATTATCTGGGAGCCAGAGACAAATGCAGACCGGTGAAAGGTATTGATTGGATTTGGTGGTGGGTTTTGTTTGTTTGAGGTTTTTTGGTTGTCTTTGTTTTGTTTTGTTTTGGTTTCTTTGTTTTAATTTTTTCATTAGGTTTCCCTTGTTGCTTTTTTGTATTCTTGGTGGGCATAATCTTTTCTTGTACACAGCTGAGCTGCTTTTGTTCTGCAAATTAGTAAGGTTAGAGCTTTGGAGATTTTTTTGGTGTTAGATTTGTCCTCTTTGGCATACTATCTCGTAAGTCTTGGTTTTCCATTCAAAATCCTTTATCAGGTAAATTCTGAAGCTTCCAGGAAGTGACAAAACTCATCTGCAAGAATTGCATATACTGGATATACTTCCGTTTTTGTTTGAGAAATGGCAGTTGGAAATGTGAAAAATCACTTATTTTTTACAACACACTAAGATGAATGTGTCAACTCAGTAGGTATTTTTCACTCGGCTGTAACTGCATCTGTAGCTAGCTGGACAATTACAGATGCTTCTAAAAAAAGGTTTTTACACAAGTAGTCAAATGTCTTCAAAAGTCACTGCTAACACACTCAAAAGTGTTGGAGATACTTAGAAATATTTCCTTTGGCAAATGTAGCATAGTTGATCAATTGTATGATTAAATCTTACATTTTTATTGAGGTTCTTCGAACATGAATTCTTATTCCAGTTATTTCTGCAAGTAGGTCTTTTTATGAAGAACCTATTGTACTGATAAAAAAAATCAAATATACCTTTACTCAGTGTTGCACAGAAAGGTGCTTGTAAAATGTTAGTCAAATGTATTTTGACTTGTCGGCATAGCAGCAAGATGTTCTGTACTTTCTGTTGACTAGAGAAAATGCAAATTGAATGGTTAATGTCTTTGTAGGTCATTAGGTCATTCTTACACTAATGGAGAAGCTGTGTGTAAAAGAATAGTAATGTTAAAAAAATCAAATATTGAGAAATTGGTCTGTCAAAACTAAGGGGTTAGTTCAACTTTAATTCACCTCTGTTATGTTAATATATAATCTTGAGTTTTATGAACAGCGCCTTGCTCCATTAACAGTATTCACTTATTCAGTAGTCCTTTATCAGAGCATCTGATGTATAGTCATACTGCTCATTATTCAAATCATCCACAAAAAAAAAAAAGAGGAAAATTCCTTCTAGATGTTTTTGTTATACTTTCATCATTGCATCTTGCACTGCCCAAGTTTCAGAAAGTAAAAGCAGTGTGGTGGGTTGAAATTACCCCCCAATATAAAATTGCCAGACTATCTCAGTTGGAAAGCAAATGAAGCTATATTTACAAGCACAACTACAACCTGGAAATACGGAATGCAATGTATATGTACAAAATACACAACATTTACATCGATCTATCTGTACACTATTTATAAAAGGCACAAGAACCTCCCTGGACAAAATCAGGGGGTTACCGACAGCTTCCCCCTCCCTTCTCCCTTTCTTCTCCCTGAACACAGGACAAAAGATAGAAGAGCAGCAAGTTGCTTGTTAGTACTTAGCTACAACAAAGCTATGCATCCAAGGTCAGCAAAGCCAGTAGAAGCCAGAAGCTAGTATTTGCTAGAGTGAAGGAGCCAAAAAGAGAGAAAGTCAGTTTACAGGTCTAACTTTATGTTTGTTATCTCTCCAATGGGATTATTTAGACCTTATCATTGTTTTCCTTTTTGCATCCATTGGTAATTTATTTACATTCTACCACTTTCTGTTCAAGATGTGTGGAAAATTTTCCAGGCACAGCCTAAAACTACCACAAGCAGGAAGTGGGAAAATGGAAAACAGCCCACTGTAAGTGAAGATCAGGTTTGATACCACCTAAAGAATCAGACGGTGGACATGTCACACTAGTGATATGTTTAAGGATGTTGTTAGATCACATAGAAGAAAAATTGCAGAGGCAAAAGCTGAGTTAGAACTTAAACTGGCCACTTCTGTAAAGGACAATGAAAAGAATTTTTATAAATCTGTTAATGCTAAAAAGAGGGGCAAGAAGAACCTCCACTCTTTATTGGACCTGGAGGAGAGCATTGTAACTGAAGATGAGGAAAAGGCTGAGGTACTAAATACCTTCTTTGCTTCCATTTTCAACAGTAAGGCAGGAGAACTTCAGGATAACTGGCCTCCTGACCTTGGTAGATGCAGTCAGGGAGCAGTGTAGTCCCCCTGAAATCCATGAGGAAGTACTCAGGGACTTGCTGAGCCACTTGGATACTCCATGGGACCAGATGAGATCCATCCTAGGGTGCTGAGAGAGCTGGCAGATGAGCTGGCCAAGCTACTCTCCATCATTTACCACCAGTCCTGGCTCACCGGTGAGGTTCCAGATGACTGGAAACTGGCCAGTGTGATGCCCATCCACAACAAGGGCTGGATGGATGAACCTGGAAACTACAGGCCTGTCAGCCTGACCTCAGTGCCAGGAAAGGTTGTGGAACAGGTCATCTTGAGTGCAATCACACAGCACTTGCAGGATGGCCAAGGGATCAGGCCCAGCCAGCTTGGATTCAGGAAGGGCAGGTCCTGCCTGACCAACCTTATCTCCTTCTATGATCAGGTGATCCACCTGGTGGATGTGGGGAAGGCTGTGGATGTGGTCTACCTGGACCTCAGCAAGGCCTTTGACACTGTCCCCCACAGCAAACTCCTGGCCAAGCTGTCAGCCCATGGCTTGAACAGCAGCACTCTGTGCTAGGTTAGGAAGTGGCTGGAGAGTGGGGTTTGGAGCACAAGCCCTATGAGGAGAGGCTGAGGGAGCAGGGGTTGCTTAGCCTAGAGAAGAGGAGGCTGAGAGGAGACCTTACTGCTGTCTACAACTACCTGAAGGGAGGTTGTAGCCAGGTGGGGTTTGGTCTCTTCTCCCAGGCACCCAGCACCAGAACAAGAGTACACAGTCTCAAGCTGTGCCAGGGGTAGTTTAGGCTTGAGGTGAGGAGAAAGTTTTTCACAGAGAGAGTTGCTGGCCATTGGAATGGGCTTCCCAATGAGGTGGTGGAGTTCCTGTCCCTGGAGGTGTTCAAAAAGGGATTGGATGTGGCACTTGAAGCTGTGATTTAGTAGTCATGAATTGTTGGGTGACAGGTTGGACTTGATGATCTTGTTCTTTCCCAACCTTACTGATTCTGTGAATAGGACCTGATGACATCCATCTGCAGGCCATGAAGGAACTGGTAGGTAAAGTTACAAAGCTGCTTTCCATCATATTTGACAAGTCACAGGATTCTGGTAACTTCTCAGTGACTGGAAAAGGGAATTAAAACCTCAGTTTTCAAAAAAGGGCAAAAAAGGAAGACAGGGGAAACAGAGGCCTATTATTCTCTGTGCCTGGCAAGGTCATGGAGTAAAACCACCAGGAAACTGCTGTGGCACATGAAAAATAAGGGGGTGACTGGTAGCCTGCATCATGACTTTGCCAAGGGTAAATTTTGCCTGAAAATTTGGTGCCTTTGTATAATGCATTAGCAGTATTGATGCACAAGGGAAGGGCACTTGATGTTAGCTACCTGGCCTTGTACAAAGCATTTGATGCTGTCTCCAATGACATCCTGGTGTCTAAACTGGAAAGACATGGATTGATGAGTGGATGACTCAGTGGATAAAGAATTGGCTTATTTGCTGTGCAGTGCTGCAGGCCTGGGGAGGAGTGGCTGGAAAGCTGCCTGATGGTGTTGATCCACAGCTGGCTGAACAAGAGCCATCATTGTGCACAGACAGTGTAGAAGGTCAACAACATTCTGGCATGGAAGACTAATAACAGGTAATAGTCTGAGAACCATAGCAAACTAGGAACTTTCCTAGTGACATCCTTAACCCGAGCTCTGGAGAAACAGTGTATTTCCCTGTGAGGAGGGCTTACCTACCATATCAGACACTGGTACCCTGAGGAGGCATTCACCTATGACTTTTCTTTTCTTTTCTTCCTTGTGGATGTTGTGACGTGTGGTAGACCTTTCTGACTATGGACATACATCTGGTGTAGATTCCACCTTGTCCACATCTTCATTTGACTGGTCTTTCTCAACCACACCCTCTTACCTGTTTTTCAGTGGCACCTCGGGATGTGGGGTGGGTGAGGAAGGTTTTTTGTCTGCTGCTTTGACTCTGAAGTTGCCTTCATTTGCTCCCCTTGTTCAGGCTATTGCCTTTGGTCTGGCAGGGAAAGGATACATGGGCCCACTGTTCAGCTTCTCTGATGCTCCTCAACCTTTCATCTTGCAGCTCTGCCACCTGGCAGAGGAGATCATCCACTTGCTTGCAGTGCACACTGTGGTTGTCATAACTGATGCTTGTTGCCAGTAAAGTCTGTGACACTCCCTGCAGCCTGTCACCTGGACAGGTGCATGTTTCCTTGGGCTCTCTGGGTTCCCATGTCCACCCTGGCAAGACCTGAGCACTGTCGAGGCGGCCGAGCTGCTGTACCACCGTGCATGGCCTGTTTGGTGAACTGCTGAACACTCTCTGCATGCCCTTCTGTGAGCTGGCCTCACATACTAGAGGTACAGGTTTCTTGTGCATCTCTGCTCTCCCTCGGGCTCCCCTGGCTCTGGGAACCCCCTGTCCACTTCAGTCTAGGCACAGATCTTTGTTGCTGCTGCCTTGCTTGTTGTGGTCTGAGAGAACTGTAAAAAGTTTACACTGTAAGAAGGGACCAAAATGCAAAATCGTGGAGCCATAATTCAAATAGATTTAAAAAACCTGGAGTGTCTCAAGTGGTTTTTTCAAAAGTAAATAAAAAGTTCTTTAAGTTTGTCCTTAGCTGTAGGAAATGTATTTGTAAGCTTTAAGAAATCCACTATTTAGAGACAGATATTTAAAGCCTGCCTCAACTAAACATCTGACCTAGAAATGATTTTCAGAAGTAAACCCAGCTGAGCTACTGTGTTTACAGTCACGATTAGGGTTGTCTCATATTCTAAGAGCAAACAGAGTGATAAACTTGTCTCCAGTGGATATAAATCCCAACACAGACTGAAGAAATCCTCTCTTATCCAGCCAGTTCTCATATCTTATAATGAGCTCTATCACACAGCAGAGTAATTAAGAGTTGATTTTATATAGGAGGACAGTCCTGTGTTTACCCACGGCACAGGTATAAGGCTTCCATAATGAAGCACTGCAAGAGAAAAGCTGTGGGGGGAAAAAAAGAAAGAAAGTCTACTTCAGTGTTTATCTCAAGACTACAGCAGGCTTTGTTTGCTAATACCATTAACTTACTGGGTCGGTTTTAAATCTTGGAATCTATTTATGCTGCATGAAAAGATGTCTCTTCATACACAGAAATTATATTTACTATGAATGTGATATACTGTCTTATTAACTGTATTTTTGTTACACTATCAATCTTTTTGATCAAGAGATGTAGATTCACACTCGCAAAACTAGTGATGAAACACAAGGCAGAAAAAAGTGTAAGAAAATATGATTTTTTTTATAGCATACCACTGAAATTACCCAGTGTATAAAAATTGTTGAAGAATCAGCAAAAGAATTTGTATATACTGTTGATTCTTGTAACAGAGACATCAGTAATGAAATGAAAGCAAACAGTACAGTGTGTGTAAGATTACAAAAAGTTGTAGTTTATTCATAAACAGAAAAACAACACAACTGGAGCATTTTAAATGTTCTGGTAAAAACATGATGCTAGTTTTCAACATTAGTGTGGTGGGTTAACACCCTTTTCTGGGAACAAAAGAACAAAGCAGGGGGGAAGGCTTGCAGGTACTTTTCACTCCCTGCAGGGCATTTTTCACCTGGGAAGCTGAGTCTGTTCCACTCCCCGCTTCCTGCCCAGCTAGGGTATAAAAAGCAGGACCTCATAGCTGTTGGCCCCCGGCTTTTCTGGCTTCTGCCTCTGCTGGACGAGAGCTACTGCAGCTACCCTCCTGCTCCTCTGCCACGAGGTTGAACCTGCTGCCTCCACGCTTCCTCAGAGAAAGGCTGGTTTTGTATTATTATCTTGTTTTTTTTTGTCCCCCTCCCATCCATCCTTGTTCCTTCCCCTTGTGAACCTTTTTCCTGTTGTTGTTATATATATATATATATATATATATATATATTGCTTAAAGACAACTCTTTGCCTCTCTACTTCCAAGCCGACTCCAAATTATTGTTTGGTGGATTTGCTCTTTCCTTTTCTCCCCTCTCTGTTGGGAGGGAAGAGGGGAGGGAGTGGGGGAGAGATTCTCAGCCTTGCCCCCCACCTGAGCTCTTAACTTCCAGTTAAGGCTCAAACCACCACAATTTTTGGCGCCTCCAACGTGGGGCTTGGAAATTAATCTTGTCTTGGGAAAGCAAAACTTTGTCTGAAAAAGGGACTGGAAGTAGAGATGCCGATTTTAAAGAGCCTGGTGGTCCAAGCCTTTGCGTGGGTGTTTGGCTGGGTCTTTTGGACCCACATCTACAAATTAATAACTTACCATGTGGTGTGGTTAATGATAGAGATGCTGATCAAATGGATGAAAACTTTACCAGTGAAGCTGGGCATGTATCTCCTGAATTCATTGAGTTTCACTGTCAGTGGTAACTTTTCTAACACAGGAAATTTTCCTGCAGAAGGCTGTGAAACCAATGGTGTAGATAAATGTGCCTGTGATGGAAAATTGCTGTACATTGCAATATGCTCCATATGCTTGAATGTAATCCTTATAGGGGCATTTGCTGTGACCTTGTTGGGTGGGGGACGAGCTAACCCATTAAGAGCTGTTTGGAGGGTGATAACACACTCCTTTGCACTCTTTAACGACTGGGGGCGTGTCTGCTGTGGGCATTGTGAGCACTCTGTAAACACAAAGAGGGAGGGGTCAGGTTGTAATGAGTGTGCCAGATCTCAGCCTGAGCCCCAGGCACAAGGGTCTGCCCCACCACCAGCAGCTCCACAGTTAACCCCTGATGCTCCTGCCAATGCTGTCTCTCTGGCACCAGTCACCACACGCAGGAAAATAAGTCAGAAATCATCGCCAAGCACAGATGGAGAGGAAGGAACCTCAGCAGGCCCCAGCACCTTACAGAACCCAGCGGTGGATGAAGATGAGTCAGACCAGGAAATAACTGTCACATCGTTACCCAGAAAGGAACTAAGGCAAACTCGTCTGGATTACGCAAGGAAAGAGGGTGAGCCAATACTGAGCTGGGCCCTGAGATGCTGGGACGAGGGGGTGGACACAGTGGACCTGGATAAGAGGGAGGCAAAGCTTTTAGGCTCCATGACTCGTGATGCTGGTCTGGACAAAGAGTTAGCCAAACTCGATGGAACACACACTCTCTGGGCCCGGATCCTCAATGCCATCAAGAGCCGGTACCGCTCAAGGGACGACCTGCCCTGGGCCCCAGTTAGATGGACAACTATGGAACAGGGCATTCGCTACCTGAGACAGATGGCTGTGCTGGAAATAATTTATGGGGATGGCCAGCTCCCTTCGGACCCAGATGAGGTGCCCATGAGACGGCCCTTCGTAAAGAAGCTCACCCAGGGTGCTCCTCAGAAATATGCTCCCACATTAGGAGGGATACTCCTGACTGGGCAGGATGGAAGTCCTAAAACTGTCTGTGAGTTTGCCAATGATCTAAGGGAATATGAGGACAGCGTAAATCAGAAACCCCTGATCTCAGCCATAGAAACTATGGCCAAAGACATTGTCAAAGAGATCAAGACCTCCATGTCTGAACTGAAAAGGGGGAGCGATGCCTCCTTTTCCCCCTCTCCCTCAGAATGGATCCAGGTTTCAGCAATCAGGAACAGGCGACCTTCCCCTAGGAGAGCACCCCAAGCCAATCGAGGGATGTCAAGAGGGTCTCTGTGGAGGTTCCTCTGTGACCACGGAGAGGACATGGACACCTGGCATGGCCAACCCACATCTGCCCTCTGGAACAGAGTGCGGGAACTGCAAGGTGGCCACACTGGGGACAACTCATCCAGAAGAAGGGCTGCCCCAGTTTCCCGGAGTGGTCCCTCTCGCTCAAGAGACCCTTCCCCTAGTCACACAGGACCCTGCGACAAGTGTGGACATCGCTGCCAGCATTAGAGGTGCCCTACCTCCAGCCAGGTGGAGGCCAGGGATAACAGAGTATACTGGGATGTGTATGTAAAATGGCCTGGCACTTCAGAAGCCCAGAAGTGGCATTGAGTGCACCCTCAGCAAGTTTGCTGATGACACCAAGCTGTGTGGTGCAGCAGACACGCTGGAGGGAAGGGATGCCATCCAGAGGGACCTTGACAGGCTGGAGAGGTGGGCACAGGCCAACCTCATGAGCTTCAACAAGACCAAGTGCAGGGTCCTGCATCTGGGTCGAGGCAATCCCAGGCACAAATCCAGGTTGGGCAGTGACTGGCTGGGGAGCAGCCCAGAGGAGAGAGACTTGGGGGTGCTGGTGGACGAGAAGCTCAACATGAGCTCTCAATGTGCACTTGCAGCCCAGAAAGCCAATCAGATCCTGGGCTGCATCAGGAGAAGTGTGGCCAGCAGGTCAAGGGAGGTGATTCTCCCCCTCTACTCAGCTCTGGTGAGACCCCACCTGGAGTACTGCGTCCAGTTCTGGAGCCCCTATTACAAGAGGGATCTGGAGGTGCTGGAGCGTGTCCAGAGAAGGGCCACGAGGATGATCAGAGGGCTGGAGCACCTCTCCTATGAGGACAGACTGAAGGAGTTGGGGCTGTTCAGTCTGGAGAAGAGAAGGCTGCGAGGTGACCTCATTGTGGCCTTCCAGTATCTGAAGGGGGCCTACAAGAAGGCTGGGGAGGGACTTTTCAGACTATCAGGGAGTGATAGGACTAGGAGGAATGGAATGAAGCTGGAGGTGGGGAGATTCAGGCTGGATGTGAGGAGGAGGTTCTTCACCGTGAGGGTGGTGAAGGCCTGGAATGGGTTGTCCAGGGAGGTGGTTGAGGCCCCGTCCCTTGCGGTGTTTAAGACCAGGCTGGACGAGGCTCTGTCCAGCCTGATCTAGTGTAGAGTGTCCCTGCCCATGGCAGGGGGGTTGGAACTAGATGATCCTTGTGGTCCCTTCCAACCCTAACTGAAACTATGAAACTATGAAACTAAGTACCGAGCTCTGGTGGACACAGGGGCCCAGTGCACCCTGATACCATCGAGGTACAAAGGGGCTGAACCCATAAGCATTCAGGGAGTCACAGGGGGCTCACAAGACCTGACTGTACTGCGAGCTGAGATAAGCCTGACCGGGAATGAATGGGGAAAGCACGACATAGTGACTGGTCCAGATGCACCTTGCATTCTTGGCATTGACTTTCTGCGGGAGGGATGCTTCAAGGACCCTAAGGGGCACAAGTGGGCATTTGGGGTGGCAGCTGTGGAGACCGCAGGCAAAGAACAGCTGTCCACCAAGCCCGAGCTGTCGGATGACCCCTCCGTGGTGGGCAGCCATAAGGTGCAGGATTTGAAGCTACCTATTGCCTCTCGCATAGTGCATCGCAGGCAATACAGGACCAACAGAGACTCTCTGCACCCCATACACCAACTGATTCGACGACTGGAGAGCCAGAAGGTGATCAGCAAGGCTCACTCCCCCTTCAACAGCCCGATATGGCCAGTGCGGAAGGCAAATGGGGAATGGAGACTGACCGTGGACTACCGTGGCCTGAATGAGGTGACTCCTCCGATCAGCGCTGCTGTGCCGGACATGCTGGAGCTCCAGTACGAGCTGGAGTCGAAGGCGGCCAAGTGGTATGCCACAATTGACATTGCTAATGCCTTTTTCTCCATTCCCATTGCAGAAGAATGCAGGCCACAGTTTGCTTTCACTTGGAGGGGAGTACAGTATCAGTGGAATCGGTTGCCTCAGGGCTGGGTCCATAGCTCGACCATCTGCCATGAGGTGATCCAGACTGCCTTAGAGAAAGGTGGAGCCCCTGAGCATCTGCAGTTCATCGATGACATCATCGTATGGGGTGAGACAGCAGAGGAAGTCTACCAGAAGGGTGAGAAGATAATCGATATCCTACTGGAGGCTGGCTTTGCCATCAAGAGAAGTAAGGTCAAAGGGCCTGCCAGGGAGATCCAGTTCCTGGGCGTTCAATGGCAGGATGGCCGTCGCCACATCCCTCAGGAGGTGGTGAACAGGGTAGCCACTATGGTGCAGCCCACGAACAAGAAAGAGACACAGTCCTTTTTGGGGCTTGTGGGCTTCTGGAAAATGCACATTCCCGGGTACAGTCAGATTGTGAAGCCTCTCTTCCATGTAACAAGGAAGAAAAATGATTTTGTGTGGGGACCTGAGCAGCAGGTGGCATTCGACCAGATCAAACGAGAGGTGGTCCACGCTATGGCTCTGGGACCTGTTCGAACCGGACCAGAGATCAAGAACGTGCTGTACACTGCAGCCGGTGAGAATGGTCCTACGTGGAGCTTGTGGCAGAAGGCTCCTGGTGAAACCAGGGGCAGGCCCCTAGGTTTCTGGAGTAAGGGGTACAAAGGCTCCGAGGCCAACTACACCGCGACAGAAAAGGAAATCCTAGCTGCCTATGAGGGCGTCCGGGCTGCCTCTGAGGTAATTGGGACTGAGTCACCTCTGTTTCTGGCTCCAAGGCTTCCAGTCCTGACCTGGATGTTCAAAGGAAGAGGCTCAACCCCACATCATGCCACAGATGCCACCTGGAGTAAGTGGATGGCCCTGATAACGCAGCGAGCTCGAATGGGGAGCTTCGAACGCCCTGGCATAGTGGAAGTGATCACCAACTGGCCAGAGGGTGCTGACTTTGGGATGCCACCAGAGCAGGCAGTGACCCGTGCTGAGGAGGCTCCCCCATACAACGATCTCCCTGACAATGAGAAGGGCTATGCTCTATTTACAGATGGGTCCTGCCGGCTTGTGGGGAGCAAGCGGAGATGGAAGGCAGCTGTTTGGAGCCCAACAAGGCAAGTGGCGGAAGCAAGGGATGGAGAAGGCGAATCCAGTCAGTACGCAGAGGTAAAAGCTGTCCAGCTGGCCCTGGATATAGCAGAACGAGAGAACTGGCCAATGCTGTACCTCTACACTGACTCCTGGATGGTAGCCAATGCCTTGTGGGGGTGGCTGAAGGAATGGAAGAGGAACGGGTGGCAGAGAAAAGGGAAGCCTGTTTGGGCCGCTGAGCTGTGGCAAGACATCGCTGCCCGCCTGGACAGGCTGCCAACAAAGGTACGGCACATCGATGCGCACGTCCCCAAGAGCAGAGCCAATGAAGAACACCAGCATAACCACCAAGCAGATCTGGCAGCTAAAATCTCCCAAATAGACTTGGACTGGGAACACAAGGGTGAGCTGTTCTTAGCTCGCTGGGCCCATGACACTTCTGGCCACCAAGGGAGAGATGCCACATACCGGTGGGCTCGGGACAGATCAGTGGACATCTCTATGGAGGCCATCTCACGGGTCATCCATGAGTGTGACATCTGTGCTGCCATCAAGCAGGCCAAGCGCATGAGGCCTCTGTGGTATGGGGGCAGATGGTCGAAATATAAGTACGGAGAGGCCTGGCAGATCGACTACATCACCCTGCCTCGGTCTCACAGCGGCAAGCAGTATGTACTGACCATGGTGGAGGCAAGTACAGGCTGGCTGGAGACCTACCCAGTACCTCATGCCACTGCTCGCAACACCATCCTGGGCCTGGAGAGACATATCCTATGGAGACACGGCACCCCCGGGAGGATTGAGTCAGACAATGGCACCCACTTCAAGAACCACCTCATAAGAGACTGGGCAAAGGACCATGGGATTGAGTGGATTTACCACATCCCATACCATGCACCAGCTGCCGGGAAGATCGAATGCTACAATGGCTTGCTAAAGACCACCCTAAAAGCCATGGGGGGTGGAACCTTTAGGAACTGGGAAAAACACCTAGCTCAAGCCACTTGGTTAGTGAACAGCAGAGGATCTGTGAACCGAGCTGGTCCTGCCCAGTCCCACCTGCTGCAAACAGTGGATGGAGATGGAGTTCCTGTGATTGCTGAGAAGAACCTGCTGGGAAAGGCAGTGTGGGTTTTTCCTGCTGCTGGTGGGGGCAAACCAACCCGAGGGGTGGTCTCAGCTGAGGGTCCTGGTCACACCTACTGGGTCATGTTAGAAACTGGGGACATTCAGTGTATCCCACAGCGGAACGTGACTCTGGCTGAGAGGGGATGAACTCGGGGTGGGGCGACACTTATCAATGTATTATAGTAATTGTGTAAATAGTTATAAGTTGTTCTAAGTTTCTCCCTCCTAGCCTAATACCAGCCTAGCATCGAGGACACAATGTACACACTGCACACCAGTGCACCAGAGAGCTCCTGCATCATCGCAGCTGTACCCGATGTCCCTGCAGCAATGGACTGTACCCAATGTCCCTGCAGCAATGGACTGTACCCAATGTCCCTGCAGCAATGGACTGTTCCTGGCTTTTCCCTTCCAAAGACAAACTGATTCCTGATTTTTTCTCCACATCCCTGCCCAGTTCAAGCAGCACCTACATTAACCATCACCAGAGAGAGAGAGAGAGAGACTTGCCCTGGGAGAGAGCGAGCCGGGATAACAAGGCACTTGCATCAAGGATCTGAATATCACGTGTCAAGATTGCATGAAGGGGCTGTGGCAGGAGAGAGGAAGTGGAACAGAGGGGTGGATTGTGGTGGGTTAACACCCTTTTCTGGGAACAAAAGAACAAAGCAGGGTGGAGGGCTTGCAGGTACTTTTCACTCCCTGCAGGGCATTTTTCACCTGGGAAGCTGAGTCTGTTCCACTCCCCCCTTCCTGCCCAGCTAGGGTATAAAAAGCAGGACCTCATAGCTGTTGGCCCCGGCTTTTCTGGCTTCTGCCTCTGCTGGACGAGAGCTACTGCAGCTACCCTCCTGCTCCTCTGCCACGAGGTTGAACCTGCTGCCTCCACGCTTCCTCAGAGAAAGGCTGGTTTTGTATTATTCTCTTGTTTTTTTTTTGTCCCCCTCCCATCCATCCTTGTTCCTTCCCCTTGTGAACCTTTTTCCTGTTGTTGTTATACATATATATATATATATATATATATATATATATATATTGCTTAAAGACAACTCTTTGCCTCTCTACTTCCAAGCCGACTCCAAATTATTGTTTGGTGGATTTGCTCTTTCCTTTTCTCCCCTCTCTGTTGGGAGGGAAGAGGGGAGGGAGTGGGGGAGAGATTCTCAGCCTTGCCCCCCACCTGAGCTCTTAACTTCCAGTTAAGGCTCAAACCACCACAATTAGTATGCAAGTCATACCATACTTCCTTGAAACCTACTACTGAAAAACATTGCAACTTCTTGATTTCACACAGCCTATCCACTGTTATTTCTGTATACTTCAAAATCTGTTTTGCTGAATAGCCAAAAAGCACCCTCTCCCCATCTGCTCATAGACATGAAGAAGTTTCAGCTATTGTTTTAATAAGTCTTGTCTGACATTTTAAAAAAGAAAACGTAAGAATCATCATTATCACTTGCACTGAGTATGTGATTTACTAACCAAGATGCTGGAAGAAGAGTTTTTCTATTAATCTGTAGTGTGATTCTTGAAATCGGATCTGGCACGTTACTGATACCCTGAATATAACATATATTCTCATAACCATTTGCAGCAACAGGACAACAATGCCCAGGAATTACACCTTTTTGTCATGTATGCTCAAGCAATAGGAAAAAATCCTAAGGTCTCCTACCATTTAGCTATAAGTGATAAATTAACTTTTAAGTATAGAGGCTTTTCCATACCATACAACCTGTACCATGAAAGCTTTATGACTGCTTACTACACCTCCTGGAAGAGTTAATCCCATCATACATTTCTATGTACTCTTACATGCTTTCGACTAAAATTCCCTCAAGACCATGAAATTAAAATACTAAATGAGTCATTTGCTACTAGTTTATCTAATTGGGTAATTCATACATTTATTTACGAACTATTTTTTTGAGACATTTAAGTTTGTGATATTTTAGAATAGAATAGAATTAACCAGGTTGGAAGAGACCTTTGAGATCATCGAGTCAAACCCATCATCCCACACTATCTAATCAACTAAAGCATGGCACCAAACACCCCATCCATTCTCTTCTTAAACACCTCCAGTGATGGTGACGCTGCCACCTCCCTGGGCAGCCCATTCCAATGGGCAATCACTCTTTCTATGAAGAACTTCTTCCTAACATCCAGCCTAAACCTCCCCTGGTGCAGCTTGAGACAGTGTTCTCTTGTTCAGGTGTTGGCCGCTTGGGAGAAGAGACCAACCCCCACCTGGGTACAACCTCCCATCAGGTACTTGTACACAGCAATAAGGTCTCACCTGGGCCTCCTCTTCTGCAGGCTAAGCAACCCCAGCTCCCTCAGCTTCTCCTCGTAGGGCTTGTGCTCCAAACCCCTCCCCAGCTTTGTTGCACTTCTCTGGACACGTTTCAGCAAGTTAACATTTTTCCTAAACTGAGGGGCCCAGAACTGGACACAGGACTCAAGGTGTGGCCTAACCAGTGCTGAGTACAGGGTCAGAATGACCTCCCTGCTTCTGCTGGCCACACTACTCCTGATACAGGTCGGGATGCCACTGGCCTTCTTGGCACCCTGGGCACACTGCAGGCTCATGTTCAGCCTACCATCAACCAGTACCCCAGGTCCCTCTCTGCCTGGCCGCTCTCCAGCTACTCTGACCCCAGCCTGTAGCACTGCATGGGGTTGTTGTGGCCAATGTGCTGACAGGCCTGTAATTCCCTGGCTCCTCCTTCCCCTTCTTGTGGATGGACACCACGTTGGCCAGTTTCCAGTCTTTTGGGACCTCTCCAGTGAGCCAGGACTGTTAAAAATTGATGGAGAGTGGCTTGACCAGCTCATCTGCCAGCTCTCTTGGCATCCTAGGACGGATCCCACCTGGTTCCATGGACTTGTGGGGATCCACACTGCTGAGGAGGTCTCCAACTACTTCCTCCTGGATCACAGGGGAACTGTACTGCTCCTTGACTCCATCTGCCAGCTCAGGATGCCAGTTGTCTGGAAGACAACCTATCCTGCTATTAAAATTTGAGGCAAAGAATGTGTTGAGTACCTCTGCCTTTTCCTCATATTTTTTTACTACATTCCCCTCTGTGTCCATCAGGGAGTAGAGGTTGTCCTTGCCCCTCCGTTTCCTCTTAATATATTTGTAGAAGGATTTTTTGTTGTCCTTCACAGCAGTGGCCAGTCTAAGCTCTAAATGGGCTTTTGCCACTCTAATTTTTTTCCTACATGGCCTAGCAACATCCTAAAACATTCCATGTTTTATCACTGGACAAAGGACTTATATATTTGTATTTTAAACTAAATAATTGTATTTCATGAATCCTTGTCTCTCTGATCGCCATTTTCTAGTTCTCAGTCACAATGCTGTTTTTATTGAATACAGTTTTATGGTAGCTGCTACTAAAAATATCAGATAAATTTACAAGATATTTTTAATAAATTGGTAAATTTCACAAAAGACAGTAATGTGTTTTTGCAGATATGCAATGTATGCATCTTAATTACAAAAGTGATTGTTTAACTTACATACTTAGTTTTTGACTGGCAAGTATTTTTAAAACGACTTCATGCTTTAAAGCCCTTGGCAGCTTTGGGCTATGCCTTTAAAATTTTTTCACATGTCTTGAAGGGAATCTAGTAAAATGTCAATAAATCACTATTGGATGTAAAATGGAAAATAATGATCATTCTAAACAATCCCATTGGAAGAGATAATTGACTAAAACTAGTTGTACCAAAACAATCCTCTCTCTTCCCTCCCTTCTTCGCTCTGGGAGAGATACTAACTTGCTTCTGTTTGACCTTGGCTGCATTGTTTTGGTTAAGTCTTAACATCTGCTCCTTTATCTGTTCCCTTTTTTATAGGGGGATCAGGGGGAGGCAAGGAGGGAGAAGCCAGTAGCTTCCCCTCGTCTTTGACCAGGGAGTGTCCTTGTGCTGCTTATTAATTGTAAATATCTGTAAATATGGTAAATACTGCATATTTTATACATAATCATTTTTATTCCATTGCAGATTGTAGTTTTTCTTGTAAATGCAGCTTTCAGTTGCTTCCAGCTGAGCATGGCTGGCAAATTTAATGTTTGGGGTGAAATTTCAACCCACCACAACCCTTATTTTTTAATGACTACTGAAGTTACAAGGTGTTTCTCTCAGTGTAATTTTAAACTGATCAATGGAACTGCTTAGAGAAAAAGGGGCCTGCTATATAAAAAGATATATTGTTGTTGTCTAAATGCATGATTTTAAAATGTAATTTTTAACTTGTGCAAAACCTCACATTTTTCTGTTATCTCCAAAACTGGAGGTGTTTTACAGGCCAAAGCCACCATTCAAAACTAAACTCTGTCTCTGATGCTTTCTTAAAGATATCCTGTAATAAACATACTCTAATACCTTCTGACATTTCCAGTCACTAGGAAATGTCAGCATATGGACATCATAAGCATGATTTGGACTTTTAATATAATTCAGATAGAAACTTACAAGAGGCAAAGACAGTGAAATGACTAAAATTTCATTAAGTTATTGCTGTTTTCAGAGTTGTGTAGTGAGAGAAAGCAATACATAAGCAAATATTTAAGACAAACAATATACAGTTATGAATATAAATGTCTGCAATGAAATAAATTCTCTTTTGAGTACCATGGTCATTTCTAAGTAAGAGCAATGTGTATTATTAATAACTTCACAGACTAAAGGAAATCACTCATTCATATTTTTAAGTACACTCATAGGTGGCTTTATTGAAAGATCTCCTTAGTTGAAAAAAATCTTTGAAGTTTCTTGGACTTGTGTTTTAGGGTATGTATTTGTCTTGCATTATAAGACATACGTATGTCTCACTTCCTAGGTCTTGCTACATATTTATACAATTTTCACTTCCTTATTTAATATTCAGTCTTTTATTCTGGACACAGCCTTAAGCTAAGTAAAGGGAATACTACAGTGATAAACATGCAGTGCTAATGACAGCACAAGCACATAAAGGCAATAGACAAAATGACGTATGAGGCTTTAAAAGAAGAGTGAATGTGGAGCGCGTTGTAATAAATGGAACAGCTGTAAATCCAAGGAAGAACCCTGGTGAAGCAAGAAATACGAAGGTGTTGGGTAGAGTGCTGATTGTATCCAGGTCACACCATAGCTAAGGCAGCAGCAAAGAAGCAGAGCTGGCACCATAGAATTTAACCTTGGTCTGAGCACAGACTCTACATAAATCAGAGAATTATAGAATCATAGAATGGTTTGGGTTGGAAGGGACCTTCAGAGTTCATGTACACAGCCTGCTACTGCGCTTAGGGACATACTTCACTAGATCAGTTTGCTCAAAGCCTTGTTGAGCCTGACCTTGAATATCTTCAGGGATAGAGCCTCACTGTTCCACTGTTCTGCCACCCCCATGGCAAAGAACCTGTTCCCAACTGCGACAATTTAGGCTGTGCCTTAAAAAAAATACACACTTGGGTGTAAAAAGGAAAACAAAGATGATTCTAAACAGATTTCATTGGTAGATGAGTGGGATGTAGTTTTATGATCTTACATTCTGTTTTCATTCTCTCTCTTTCTGCTGGCATGAATGCTGTCCTGGACAGTGAGAGACAGCTTATCAGCATAACTTGAGATAAGCATTACCAACTTACTAACAACACTTTTGAGGTAACTGAAATTCCCTTAACATCTTTTCCTTTTCACTTTTCTTCTGATTAACCAGAGGGAAAAGGGAGGGAGAGAGGCTGGGGGTAGGTGAGGTGGAATCCTCCTGCCCAAGGGGGATTTATCTGCTGTTTGTATTTTTGTAAATACTCGTATAATACTGTAAATACTGTATATTTTGTACATACTCATTGCATTCCATTATTGTAAAATACAGCTCCATTCACTTCCCCAACTGAGCTTTTATTAATGTGTGTGGCTTAAACCATCACACCAACATCTGTCCAAATCCACTCTTCTCTAATTTAAAACCTGCTTCGTTGGTGAAAGAAACCTTGAAGTATGCTAGGAACAGGTTCTTTACCATGAGAGTACTGGAACCGGTTGCCTGGGGAGGAGGTCAATCACCAATGGCCCATCACTCTTCCTGTGAAGAACTTCTTCCTAGGATCCAGCCTAAACCTCCACTGGCACAGCTTGAGACTGTGTCCTCTTGTTCTGGTGCTGGGTGCCTGGGAGAAGAGACCAAACCCCACCTGGCTACAACCTCTCTTTCAGTAGTTGTAGAGAGCAATAAGGTCTCCTGAGCCTCCTCTTCTCCAGGCTAAGCAACCCCAGCTCCCTCAGCCTCTCCTCATAGGGCTTGTGCTCCAAACCCTTCACCAGCTGTGTTGCCCTACTCTGGACATGTTCCAGCAGCTCAACATCTTTCCTAAACTGAAGGGCCCAGAACAGACACAGGACTCAAGGTATGGCCTAACCAGTGCTGAGTACAGGGGCAGAATGACCTCCCTGCTCTGGCTGACCACACTATTCCTGATACAGGCCAGGCTGCCATTGGCCTTCTTGGCCACCTGGGCACACTGCTGTCTCATGTTCAGCCTACCATCAACCAGTACCCCCAGGTCCCTCTCTACCTGGCTGCTCTCCAGCCACTCTGACCCCAGCCTGTAGCACTGCATGGGGTTGCTGTGGCCAATGTGCAGAACCCGGCACTTGGATGTGTTCAATCTCATGCCCTTGGACTCCGCCCATCTGTCCAGCTTGTCAAGGTCGCTCTGCAGCACTCTTCCACCCTCTAACAGATCCACACCTGAAAGCCTTACCCCTGGTAGGCTCACACAGCAGCTGTGATAAGAAGCTATCCTACACGCACTCTAAGAACCTCCTAGACTGCCTCCTCTCTGCTGTGTTGAGTTCCCAGCAGATATCAGGCAGGTTAAAATCTCCCATAAGAACAAGATCTGGTGATCTTGAAACAGCCTCTAGCTGCCTGTAAAATAATTCATCAACCTCTTCATCCTGGTTGGTTGGTTGGTCTATAACAGACTCTAACCAGGATGTCAGCCTTGTTGGCCTTCCCTCTAATTCTCATCCACAGGCTTGATCATCCTTAATCTCTAGTTCTACTTTTGTCTAGAGCCTCCTCAATGTACAGGGCCACCCCTCCACCCCTTCTCCCTCGCCAGTCTCTCCTGAAGAGCCTCCAGCCTTGAATTACAGTGCTCCAGTCATGTGAGTCATCCCACCACGTTTCTGTGATGGCAACTATATCATAACTTTCCTGCTGTAACAGGGCTTCCAGCTCTTCTTGTTTGTTACCCATGCTGCGTGCATTAGTGTACAGGCACTGCAGCTGGGCTGCTGGTTTCACCCCTCACTCCAGTTTACCACCCTCAGAGTCCTGTCTGGGGGGACTGGTTTCAGCCTCTTCCCCCTTCAGATCTAGTTTACAGCCCTGTCAATTACAGATGCTTTGGTTAGAATATCACTTGAGCTGGACACTGAATCACTCCAGATTTTGCTGTCATACTATTCAATACAGAATCCAGCAAAACTGAAAACCCAGAAATGGACTGGATATGCGAAATGCCCTGTTCTGTGTATGTGTTGTGCTCTGATTATTATTTCTAGTTGGTGACAGGAAAAGCAAATGTTAAATAGTTCTGTTTCTTACTCCGTGATAGAAAAGTTCAGAGCAAGACTGTATAGAAGGGGAGAGCAGTGTTAGTTTTAATTTTTTTTTTTAAAAAACAGAATTGGTTTTATTCACATTCATGTCTTTGTAGATTTCACTCACTTTATTACATTTACCCTCTGAGACTGACTACTCTGTTGGTATCCTAACAGCATGGCTAGGATTAGTTGTTTAGGTATGTGTCCTGGTTTAACACAGCCCACACTCATTAGCCCCCTTTCTCCCTGAAACAGACTTAATGGAAAGTAACACAGAAAACCTGTGGTTTAAGATAAGGAGTTTAATGAGATGAAATGCTGCACAATTGTGTGAGAAAAAACAGAAGCAGCAGCAGAAGCCAGGAATAAAATAGTTCCCCCTACACAAGCGTGGTGCAGATGGCCCAGGAGAAAAGACAAACACCCCAAAACTGGAAACCAGAAGCTGCAAGCAGAACAGGAAGCCTCTGGTGTTACAATCTGAACTTCACACCGCATAATACTTTGCTCCAGCCAGCACTTTCATTTTGAAGCTGGCATGGCAGCAGCATGGTATTCAATACACTTGTCCCAGAGTCCTGAGAGAACTGGCTGGTGTAGTTGCCAAGCCACTCTCCATAAAGAAATGTCTTTGAAAAGTCTTGGCAGTCAAGTGAAGTCCCTGGTGAATGGAAGAAAGGACACATTACACCCATTGTTAAAAAGGTAGAAAAGACTACCTCTCATCAGCCTCATGCTTGTCATGGGAGAAGATTCTAGCTTTTCAGGTAACTTCAGTGTGTTTCCTAGACATCACAGCTGCATGGAAAATTCTTCTTGGTTCCAGAATTCCTAAACGGAGAAGGAATGTCTCATGGAACAGAATACTTACCGTACTAAAATTGTGAAACTGTTTCGGTTTTGGTTTGTTTGTTTTTTGGTGGCAGTTTCTGTACTGTAAACATACAAGTGGATTTTTTTGTTCAAGACATTGGCATATGTGTGTGAAGAAAATTTTGTCTCTGAATTTTTTTGTATTCAGAACTTCTGATTTTGAAGTTTTTCATTAACTGTAGGTATTTGTCCTTTGTAGATTTTTGTAATCATGTTAACTTGAGATAATATAGTACAACTGTATGTGGAGCTTCCATCTATATTGACAGAGCATTTTTCTTGTGTAGAAGTTAGACTCATATATATTAACCTAAGGCTACCCTTCTTTGGGGACTGTATGTATTTAAAAGTTATGAAGTCAGCATTCTAAAGCACCAAGCATTGATATGGTCAGCACTACAAAACAAAGCCTTGTCTAGGGTTTAGGATATTTTTGAGGTTCTTCTTTAGCAGCGTGGCATACTTTCTTAAACTCAGATCTGTTACTACATACTGCTAAACGATGTTTAACTTAGTTAACCAATTTTGAATGCTGCAGTGCAGTTTGAGATAGTAGTAGGCCTGGTTATAGTTCTAGGGTTTATGGATAATTAAGTGAAGTATTCACTATTGACTCTGAATTTGCTCTATTTCTTATCATTAGACAAACTTTAAGGTGATTTACTTTTGCTTTGTTTTAATGTTAACATTCTAAAATGTAGCCATAGTCTTTGAGTACTCTTAAACTGTACACTTAATTACTAAGCCTAAGATTTGTTGAAGAGGAGTAAATCAAATGAAATTTCATGTTTATTGTGTAGACAGAAGTTCAGTGCCACATGGTGTTTTGATGGCAAGTAAATTGACAAGGTGGGAATTACAAAAATGTAGTTATCTTTATTTTTCCTGAACCCCCTGCCCCAAAATTATGTACAAAACTGATTAAATTATTTACAGGTTCTATTCAGTCACGAATTGTACAAGGATACTTATGGGCAACATTAGTACAATTTAGAGACTTCAGAAAATGGAAAAGTCTAAGCAAATAGCTTCACCTGACTTACAAAATCAGAGGCAAGCTGTGACCGGTTTAGGCTGTGTCTTTAAGAAAGAGACAGTTGCTGAACACTCTGGCTGAATGTTTTTGATATTTAAACAAAACCAAGATAGTCTAAACTAATTTCATTGGTAGATTGTAGAATGCAATTTTAAGTTTGGGTTCTGTTAGTTCAGTCTGGTCTGGGTTCAGGCTGGGGGCAGTCTGTGCTTCTCTGTCCTGTGGGCTGGACAGTTTCTCTCTTTCTGAAGCAGGAACGGCCTTGAGTTAACCGCTAACCAGATAAGAAAACTAATTCTTGCATGTGCTTTTGAGCTAACAGAATTTTTCTTCCTTAATTGCCTTTCTCTCTCTCTCTAACCCTTTTTGGGAAAAAAGGGGAGGTGGGGAGGGAGAGAGGGGGGTTCAGGGAACCCCCCTGGCCGGCTGGAGGGAAAAGGCTTTTCTGCATTGTGTTCATTGTTGTGTATTTCTGTATATATTGTAAATATTGTATATTTGTGTACATATTCATTGCATTCCATTTATGCCTGTAAATATAGCTTTCATCTGCTTTTTCCGACTGAGCTAGCTGTGGTTTCTTTCTTCCTTGTGCGTGGGGAGGGAACTTTCTCACCCCACCACACAAGCCAGGACCTTATGGAAAGAATGAGAATGCTGGTTTTACTCATGAGGATGGAGCAGGAATTTGGCAATGGTCCCTAGGTCTTTCTTCTGTGGCAGGCTCCAGGAGTGCAGGTTTTTCATAATCCAATTTGTGGATAATGTGTCACAAATCCAAAGGAAGAGGGACCTGCCAGAATCAAACTGTCCATAGACACGGGTGCTACAAGGCAAAACTTGTGCAGTAGCTCTGTCTGAACAGTACAATGAAAGCTGCAGTTTCATGGCAGGCAGGGTCACTCCAGTGGCAGACAGGGAGCAGGACCCCAGGGCAGGCAGGTCTGGGGAGAAGCCAGGTCCGATTGCTGGTTTCTCCAATTTCACCACAAATGCAGAGCAAGTCCAAGATGAGCCAAAATGAGAGCGGAATAATGGGAGTGAGCCAAAAAATGGGAGTGAGCTCCAACTGCTTTCTGGTGAATGGAATGGAATGGAATGGAATGGAATGGAATGGAATGGAATGAAATTGAATTAACCAGGCTGGAAAAGATCTTTCAAGATCATCAAGTCCAATCTGTCTGGCAACACCATCTAATCAACTAAACCATGGCACCAAGTGCCTCATCCAGTCTCTTCCTAAACACCTCCAGTGATGGTGACTCCATCACCGCCCTGCGCTTCCCATTCCAATGACCAGTCACTCCTTCTGTGAAGAACTTCTTTGTAACATCCAGCCTAAACCTCCCCTGGCTCAGCTTGAGACTGTATCTTTCCTAGACAGTGTGTCCAGGGCAAATGTATACTGAGCATGAACCATCCCACCAGTCATAGTTCCCAATCCCAGCAGACTTCCCCCACTGGTGAATACCAGTGATGGACCTCTGCCCTGGAGGGGAGAATGGGCATTGTTTATCTATCCCTGGTGGAAGGGGAAGGCCGTATTGCACCTTGGAAGGCAATTTTGTGCCTTTGTCTTTCCCCATTCAGACCTCCACTGATGGAGGTGGAGGAAGGGGGGTTTGGAGCACCCTGTAACATGTGGTGATAATTAATGACAGAAAGGTTACCATTCACAGTGCATGAAATGGAGGGGTTTTTGGTTTGTTTTATATAAATGGGAAAGATGTGGTTGTTTCTTTCCTACTTCAATTATATGTGTAGATTTTACTTTATTTGGTAAGAGATACATTTAAATATTTGAAAGAAGACAGGCAATCAAGATCTTTACATTTGTAACTTGCAGAGGCTATGTGCCAATTGTTACAGCACTGTTATTTCTAATTGCAGGCTTATTTCAAGGAAAGTAGCGAGCAACATCTTTCTCCCTCCCCACCCTAAAATAAACTAATAACCTAGTCTGTTTATGTGCATCAACTTTTCTCATGAAATCCTAAGACTTTGCTGTCTTTATATTGTCCTTTGAAAGCATGTTTTTGTCAGTGTTTGCATAGAACTTGTGAAAATACATGGGTCTTATGGAAGTGGTCTTTGAAAATTTGTGTCTGAGCTCAGATGTGCTGGTGCATGAAGAAACACAAAAGGAGACATTCAGCTCCTTCTGGAGTTGCTGAGAATTTAGCAGGATCAAACTCTAATTGCATTTTAATGTTCTTTCTCTAGCAGTCTTATAGATCACTCCTGGATGGTTCCTGCATGTGATGTGAAAATCAAATGGTTGTCTTTAAGTTCACACAAGCTGCTTTGCAAGAAACTAAAACTAAACTGCTTTGAAAATCACTTTAACTAGTTGTTGAAGCTGAAAGTCTGCCTTGGAAAGTTTTTTTGATAGTTCTTTGACTTGTTCACAGACTTACTTGAAAACAGTAGTTTACATGGTTTAAGTTTTAAAAGAAAATTATTAAATGTGAGTAGTTTAGTGTTAAAATCCATATCTAGAAGTTCTGATTCACACCCCCCCCCCCTTACTTAATGAAGTGTAGTGTTCATTGAATGAACGTTACAGCATATACATTTCTGCCGGATCCCATAGGCTTCAGTAGTACCAGGGGTAGCAGATATTTCAGTGTTGGTGATATCCATAAGCTGTTAGACTGATGGAGTTAATCCTGAAGACTGATTTAGCTTTGAAGGATAAGTTATATGTTGGTAACAGACATTGGAGCTTTTTCAAGACTTTGGAATGATGCAACAAGGAAAGCTGCAGAAAACATGTATTCTTAAGTTTTGTATAACCAGTTTTGAATTTCCTCTCCCTGAACATTTTGGTAAATAAACTATACCACCATAGTAACTATTTCCAAGCTTTCTTTGTTTTCCTTAGTTTTGGAAATGGTTTTCAAGATCACATTTCTCCCCAAAGTAACTCAAATTTTAGATGGAAAAGTTGATAAAATTTGAGGATGTGGATATATAAATTTTTAAAATTAATGTAGTTCATTATATTCTGAAAGTCCTGTGTTTCATCCCACTTGTCTATGTTGAAAGGAAGTCTGGGAGACTTCAGCAGCTAAAGATCTTGGGTGTTTGGTGTGTTTTTTTTTTAAATAAAAGAATCCTTGGATGATGTGGAGCCATTGCAGCAGACTGATGGTCTGATGTTTCAACCTCTGTAAGACGGATGTGGCAAGGAACCAGAGGAACTCCATTCTGTGTGTTTCTACTGCTGAATAGCTCTCTGAAAATGTATTGTAATAAAAGCCTGAGGGATACACTAGTTTTTATAATTCTGCACCTGCTTTCCAGCTAGGTACAAAGGAAAGGGAAATGGCATAGGCAACAGTTATAATTGGAAGCCACTTAATCTTCTGATTTCCACTGACTCTTTCAAGTACAGACTAGAATCTGGGCCAGTGTGTTAGCACTAGTTTATATTTACTTGCATAATTATTTGATATTTCCCCCCCAGCGTAACTGGTGTTGTAATATGCAAGGAATACACCTTCTGACTCTTGTTGGACAGGATGTGAAAGGATTGTGCACCCGCTTTATTCTACGAAAACAGAGATTTATGGGAGTCGTAAGCAAATTACGATGGACACCAGTTGCTATGGTTAGAAGATAAAGCCAGCTTCATTCTGAGGAAATTTTGCTTAAATATACATTTACAGAAAGTAACTCCACTAGAAAGATACTACTTTCTTTGCAAAGGAAAAATGTCAAATTAAGATAAACTAGGTATCCCTTTACATGTGGTATCTGTGACATTGTGTTTTTTGTAGCAGTAACTGGACCACTGTTCCTCGAAGTAACAGTTTGATCAGCTTTTCTGCTCTTGTCTTTGATTTCTGCTCTTGAATTAGGTGATCTCCTTCACACAGTAGGGATTTAAGGGAAGAGAATGGGTTTAAGGCATTAGTTTCAAAAACTAATTTTTTCTCTTTTCTGACAGCAGGTGAGTTTGAGTCAGTGTTCTAGCTTCTGCCACTGCAGGAGTGAGTGGGGGTATGAGTGAGCTATAGGTATGAGCTTCTGGGTTTGGAATTTGAATGAAGGAGAATGTCTGTAGCAGACTCCCTACTGCAATTGTTAAAACAGCTTCAACTATTAAGATTGTAGTAGTGAAGATACTGGTGAGGCTTTGGCATTGGCTGCCAAGGTAATTTTGATCTGCCATAGTTTTCCTGAGGAAATGCAAGGAAATCATAACAGAGTTTTCTGGGATGGAAGAATGAGAGTTCCATAGTTTTCAAGCATTTACAAATTGAGTTTCTCAAATAAATGATTGCAAGTATCCTTTGTGATGGGAAGGTTAACTGTTTCAGTACAGTCTTTGCTACTAATGTTTCTGTTGTGTTCAGGTAACAGTATTCTCATCAGCATGCTCTTAGTGAGGAAAATATTCTAAGCTGGGTGGGACTATTTATACTGTTGATCTAGTAAGAAAGCTGGAAATGAAAAAGAGGCAAACATTTTTGTGAATATAGAAAATGTCATGTCTCCTATTACAAGTTTTGGCTCAAAATGTTTCTACTACATAATTGATAGTTTGACATTTTCTGACATTTTCTAAAATACACCAATTTTTGTCTTTACTGTACACATCTGGTACTAAACACATTGCATTTGTTAAACAAAATTTAGGACATGAATTCTTCTGTAGTTGCCCATATTGTTGGCATCATTTGAGTAATGAAAATTTTAATCTTTCTGTGCAATTGCCAATGCCTTGCATTAAACCCTGTGCTATTATGGAAAACATTGCAGCTGGCTATTCTACCTGAAGATGGTGAAGCCTCAGTCTACAGAAATCTTTCTAGTTTGGCTAGAACACATCAATAAGTACTAGTATGGAAAACAGAGTGTAGTAGAAGGTAGGAGTATACTGTAAGAATTACATGACTAAATAATTTCATTTGGTTAGTCTGAAAAAGTGAAGACTGGGGCACTATATCACAAGCTTTTCAAGAGATTCTTTTGAGGAGGACATTGTTCTTTTGTTCTCTGTATTCAGGCAAAATGACACAAGAGGAAGTATACTTTAGTTGCACGAAAGAGGATTTATATGAACTTCTAGAAAAACATTTTCATACTGGAAGGCTATCTGATTATGAAATACACATTGTTAGGTATTCTTGAGAGCTTGAGTAGTACCTGGAACACCACTGACAAATGTTTCTCAATGCAGAATGAACAGAATCCGATGTTCCTCAACTGCTTCATTTACTACTTCTGTGTGCAAGCCACTTCTTTATGACACCTTTTCTGAAGCAGACTCAAGTAACAACAAAACACATTCTGTCATTTTTATGGGTGATCTGATAGAGAGTAAATAGGGCTGGATTTATTTGTCAGAAATTTCCTTCAAAGATATACATACCTATGGAACAAGGTCTGCAGTGATAGGAGAAGGAGCAGTGGTTTGAAATTAGGGAAGAGTAGATTTAGATTGGATGTTAGGAAAATGTTCTTTACAATGAAGGTGGTTGAGCACTAGAACAGGTTTCCCAGAAAGGTGGTTGAGGCCCCATCCCAGGTGATATTCAAGGTGAGGCTTGACTGGGCTCTGGGCAACCTGATCTAGTTGAGGATGTCCCTGCTGACTGCAGGGGGGTTGGACTAGATGACCTTCAGAGGTCTCTTCCAACCTGGGTGATTCTATGATTATATAGGAAAAGTTTGTGAAAATTGGAAAACCTGTGCATCTATATAACCTAGCTCCCTGAGCTGGAAGACAGGATGGGTAGCAGAATGAAGCCCCCATCATCCAAGAGAGTATGATTAGTGACCTGCTGCACAAGTTAGATATACATAGGTCTGTGGGGGCTAGATGGCATACACCTGAGGGTACTGAGGGGTGCTGAGGAAGCTGGTGGAAGTGGTCATCAAGCCACTTTCCATCATGTACTAGGAATCCTGGCTAAGTGGGGAAGTCCCTGCTGCCTGGAAGTGGGCAACCATGATGCCTATCTACAAGAAGGGTTGGAAGAAGGATCTGGGGAACTGCAGACCTGTCAGTCAGACCTCAGTACCAGGGAAGGTCATGAAGCAGGTTGTCTTGACTGTCATTATTTGCAAGGCATGTGCAGGGAGAGCAAATGGTCAGGCCCAGTCAGCACAGGTTTATGAAAGCAGGTACTACTTAACAAATCTGATCTCCTTCTGCAACAAAGTGACCTGTTTAGTGCATGAAGAAAAGACTGTGAATGTTGTTTATCTGGACTTCAGTAAGGCCTTTGACACAGCATCCGCCTAGAGAAAGTGGCTGCTTGTGTTGTGGATGAGTGGACACTTTACTGGGGAAAAGCTGCTTGGATATCTGGACCCAAAGAGTGTTGGTGAATGCAGTTAAACACAATTGGTGGCTGATCACCAGTGGTGTTCTTCAGGGCTCAGTTTTGGGGCTAGTTCTCTTTAGTATCTTCATCAATAATCTGGAAAAGGGAATTGAGTGCACCCTCAGTAAGTCTACAGATGATACTGAATAGTGTGGGAGTATTGAGCTCCTTGAGGGTATCACAGTATCACAATATCACCAAGGTTGGAAGAGATGTCAAAGATCATCAGGTCCAACCTGTCACCACAGACCTCATGACTCATGGCATACCTCATGGCAGCAAGTGCCACGTCCAGTCCCCTCTTGAACGCGTCAAGGGACGGTGACTCCACCACCTCTCTGGGCAGCCCATTCCAATAGCGAACAACTCTCTCAGTGAAGAACTTTCTCCTCACCTTGAGCCTTGCACCTTGGTGCAGCTTGAGACTGCGTCCTCTTGTTCTGGTGTTGGTTGCTAGAGACAAGAGACCAATAGTGTAGCAAGGGTCTGCAGAGAGATCTGTACAGGCTGGGTCATAGAATCATGGAATTGTGAGGTTTGGAAGGGACCTCAAGGATCATCTAGTTCCAACTGCTCTGCCATGGGCAGGGACACCTCACACTAGATCAGGTTGCTCAGAGCCACATCCAGCCTGCCCTTAAGAACCTACAGGGATGGGGCTTCCACCACCTCCCTGGGTAACCTGTTCCAGTGTCTTACCACCCTCATGCTGAAGAGCTGCTTCCTAACATCCAACCTGAATCTACCCATTTCTATTGCTGTTCTATTCCCCATAGTCCTATCATTACCTGACACCCTGCAAAGTCCCTCACCAGCTTTCTTGTAGGCCCCCCTTAAGATAATGGAAGGTCACAATAATGTCTCCTCAGAGCCTTCTCCTCTCCAGACTGAATAGTCCCAACTCCCTCAGTCTGTCCTCATAGCAGAGGTGCTCCAGCCCTCTAATCATCCTTGTGGCCCTTCTCTGGACATGCTCCAGCACATCCAGATCCTTCCTGTAATAGGGGCTCCAGAACTGGATGCAGTACTCCAGGTGGGGTCTCACCAGAGCAGAGTAGAGGGGGAGAATCACCTCCCTCGACCTGCTGGCTATGCTTCTCTTGATGCAGCCCAGGATGTGATTTGCTTTCTGGGCTACAAGTGCAGGCTGGTGGCTCATGTTGTGCTTCTCATTCACCAGCACCCGTAAGTCCTTTTCTTCAGGGCTGCTCTCAAGCCAGTCCCTGCCCACCCTGTATTGGTGCTTGGCATTGCCCTGACCCAGATGCAGGACCTTGCATTTACAATACAATACACTACACTACACTACACCACACCAGGTTGAAAGAGACCTTCAAGATCATCGCCTCCAACCCATCAACTGATCCAACCCACCTAAACAACTGGATCATGGCACCAAGCACCCCATCAAGTTTCCCTCCTGAACACCTCCAATGAAGGTGACTCCACCACATCCATGGGCAGCCCATTCCAATGGGCAATCACTCTCTCTGTATAGAACTTCTTCCTAACATCCAGCCTAAACCTGCCCTGGTGGAGCCTTAGACTGTGTCCTCTTGTTCTGGTGCTGGCTGCCTGGGAGAAGAGACCAACCTCTGCCTGGCTACAACCTCCCTTCAGGGATTGTAGAGAGCAATAAGGTCACCCCTGAGTCTCCTCTTCTCCAGGCTAAGCAACCCCAGCTCCCTCAGCTTCTCCTCATAGAGCTTGTGTTCCAAACCCCTCACCAACTTTGTTGCCCTTCTCTGGACACGTTCCAGCAAGTCAACATCCTTCCTAAACTGAGGGGCTCAGAACTGGACACAGTACTCGAGGTGTGGCCTAACCAGTGCAGTGTACAGGGGCAGAATGACCTCCCTGCTCCTGCTGGCCACACTGTTCCTGATGCAGGCCAGGATGCCATTGGCCCTCTTGGCCACCTGGGCACACTGCAGGCTCACGTTCAGCCTACCATTGACCAATACCCCCAGGTCCCTCTCTGCCTGGCTGCTCTCCAGCCACTCTGACCCCAGCCTGTAGCACTGCATGGGGTTGTTGTGGCCAATGTGCAGAATCCGGCACTTGGATGTGTTCAATCTCGTGCCCTTGGATTCTGCCCATCTGTCCAGCCTGTCGAGGTCCCTCTGCAAAGCCTCTCTGCCCTCCAGCAGATCAACTTCTGCCCCCAGCTTGGTCTCGTCCACAAATTTACTGGTGATGGACTCAATGCCCTCATCCAGATCATCAATAAAGATGTTGAAGAGCATGGGGCCCAGCACTGATCCTTGGGGCACACCACTAGTGACTGGCTGCCAGCTGGATGTGGCACCATTCACCACCACTCTCTGGGCTCGGCCCTCCAGCCACTTCCTAACCCAACGCAGTGTGCTCCCATCCAAGCCATGGGTTGATAGCCTGGCCAGGAGTTTGCTGTGGGGGACGGTGTCAAAGGCCTTGCTGAGGTCCAGGTAGACCACATCCACAGGCCTCCCCACATCCACCAGGCGGGTCACCTGATCATAGAAGGAGATCAGTTTGGTCAGGCAGGACCTGCCCTTCCTAAATCCATGCTGGCTGGGCCTGAGCCCTTGGCCATCCTGCAAGTGCTGTGTGATTGCACTCAAGATGACCTGTTCCATAATCTTGCCTGGTACTGAGGTCAGGCTGACAGGCCTAGAATTCCCTGGCTCATCCAACCAGCCCTTCTTCTGGATGGGCACCACGTTGGCCAGCTTCCAGTCTTCTGGGACCTCTCCACTGAGCCAGGACTGCTGAAAAATGATGGAGAGTGGCTTGGACAGCTCATCTGCCAGCTCTCTCATCACCCTAGGATGGATCCCATCCGGTCCCATGGCCTTGTGGGGATCCAAGTGGCTGAGGAGATCTCTAAATGCCTCCTGGAGCAGTGGGAAACTATGTAGCTCCCTGGCTCCTTCTGCCAGCTCTGCAGGCCAGCTGTCTGGAAGATGTTCTGCCCTGCTAGTAAAAATTGAGGCAAAGAAGGTGTTAAGTACCTCTGCCTTTTCCTCATCCTTTGTTACAACATTCCCCTCCGTGTCAACCAAGGAGTGGAGGTTGTCCTTGCCCTTCTTCTTGCTATTGATGTATTTGTAGAAGGACTTTTTGTTGTCCTTCACAGCAGAGGCCAGTCTAAGCTCCAAATGTGCTTTTGCCTCCCTAATTTTCTTCCTACATGTCCTAGCAACATCCCTAAACATTCTGTAGGTTGCCTCCCCTTTTCTTCCAGAGCTGATACACCCTCTTTTTTTCCCTTAGTTCTATTAAAAGTTCATTACCCATCCAGGCTGGCCGTCTGCCCCGGCGGCTCATCTTCTGGCACACTGGCACAGCCTGTTCCTGCGCCTTCAAGAGTTCTTCCTTGAAGCAGGTCCAGCTCTCCTGGACCCCTTTATTTTTCAGGGCTGTTTCCCAAGGAACCTTCTGAGTTAGTTCCTTGAGTAACCTGAAGTCTGCCCTCCTGAAGTCCAGAGTGGAGGTCTTCTTGCTGCCCCTCTTAGTTTGACTGAACACTGAAAACTCAATTATCTCGTGGTCACTGGTGCCTAAACACCCCTCCGACCACCACATCACCCACCAGCCCTTCCCTGCTGGTGAAGAGGAGGTCAAGCAGAGCCTTACCCCTGGTAGGCTTGCGCAGCACCTGGGATAAGAAACTGTCCCCCATGCACTCTAGGAACCTCCTAGACTGCCTTCTCTCTGCTGTGTTGAGATCCCAGCAGATATCAGGCAGGTTGAAGTCACCCATGAGAACGAGGTCAGGTGATCTTGAGACAGCCTTAAGCTGCCGATAGAATGATTCACCAACATCTTCCTCCTGGTTGGGTGGTCTGTAACAGACTCCAACCAGGATGTCTGCCCTGATGGTCTTCCCTCTAATTCTCACCCACAAGCAGTCAACCCGATCCTCCCTGATCTCTAGCTCAATGGCATCTAGTCCCTCCCTGATGTACAGGGCCAGCCCTCCACACCTAAGACCCCCTTGGTCTTGTTGAACCTCATGAGGTTGTCATGGGCCCATCTCCCTAGCCTGTCAAAGTCCCTCTGGATGGATCCCTTCCCTCCAGTGTGTCTGCTGCACCACACAGCTTGGTGTCATCAGGAAACCTGCTGAGGGTGCACTCAATGTCACTGTCCATGTCACTAATAAAGATGTTAAACAAGACTGGTCCCAGTACTGATCCCTGAGGGACTCCACCTGTCACTGGCCTCCACTTGGACTTGGACTCATTGATAGCCACCCTTTGGGTGCAGCTGTCAAGCCAGTTCTTTATCCACTGAATGGTCCTTCCATGGAACCCATCCTGCACTAGCTTGGAGACCAGGAAGTTGTGTGGGACAGTGTCAAAGTCTTTGCTCAGGTGCAGGTAAATGGTGTCAGTTGCTTGGCCTTCATCTATTAATATTGTGACCTTGTCATAGAAGGCCACCATGTTTGTCAGGCAGGATTTGCCCTTGGTGAAGCTGTGCTGATTGTGCCCAGTCACCTCTCTGTTATTCTTCTGCCTCAGCAGTGCCTCCAGGAGGATCTGCCCCATGACCTTACTGGGCACAGAGGTGAGACTGACTGGCCTATAGTTCCCTGGGTCATTCCTCTTTACCTTTTTGAAAATGGGGGTTATGTTTTCCCTTTTCCAGTCAGTGGGGACCTCCCCAGACTGCCAGGACTTTTGGAATATAATAGAGAGCAGTTTAGCAACCTCATCCCCCAGT
The DNA here is from genome assembly GCA_015227895.2 of Colaptes auratus. Classification (NCBI taxonomy): domain Eukaryota; kingdom Metazoa; phylum Chordata; class Aves; order Piciformes; family Picidae; genus Colaptes; species Colaptes auratus. The sequence continues at coordinate 43,338,168 of CM026897.1, forward strand.
TCCCTCAGCACCTCGGGGTGTAACGCATGGGGTCCCTCAGACTGGAACACTTTCAGGTTCTTCAGATGGTCATGAACCTGATCATTCACAATGGGCAGTTTCTTCTTCCAGTCCCTGCCATTGTCTTCCATTGTTCTGGGAGTGTGGCTGGATCTCTTGCCAGTGAAGACCGAGGTAAAGAAGTCATTGAGAACCTCAGCCTTCTCCATGTCACTTGTCACCAGTTCACCTGTTTCCTTTCTGTGGGGCCCCACACCTTCCCTAGTCTTCTTTTTACCATTACTATACCAATAGAAATTTTTACTGTTCCCCTTGATCTCCTTGGCTAGATTTAATTCCAACTGAGCTTTAGTTTTTCTAACCAGCTTCCTTATGTGCCTACCATTCCAGATGTCCTTTCTTCCACTCCTTGTAGAGTTTCTTTCTGTGTGCCAGTGTGTCCAGGAGCTCCTTGCTCATCCAGGCAGGTTTCCTAGCATTCTTTCCTGCTTTCCTCTTTGTGGATATATTTTGTTTCTGGGCACAGAGAAGGTGGTCCTTGAACGCTAGCCAGCTGTCCTGGGCCCCTCTTCCCTCCAGGGCTTTGTCCCATGATACTTTGGCCAGCAGGTTCCTGAAGTGATCAAAGTCTGCATGCCTAAAATCCAGGGTTGCAAGCTTGGGATACATCTTCCTAGTTGCCCTGAGGATCTTAAATTCTATTGCTTCATGCTCACTGCAGACAAGGTTATCCCTGAGCCTCACACTGGTCACCAGCCCTTCCCTATCAGTGAGAACAAGGTCCAGCATAGCACCTTTTCCTTGTTGGTTCCTCTACCATTTGGTGGAGGAAGTTGTCATCTATGCACTCCAGGATGTTCCTGGTGCCTTGCTGTGTTGTCCCTCCAGCAGATGTCAGGGTGGTTGAAATTCCCCACGAGGACCAGGGCTTGTGAATGTGAAGCCACTTCTATTTGCCTGTGGAGGGCCTCATCTGCTTGGTTCTGCTGGTCAGGTGGCCTGTAGCAGACCCCTACAGTAACATCACCTTCCCCTCTCTTCCCTTTAATCTTTACCCATATGCTGTCAACCAGCTCATCATCCTTCCCCAGGTGGAGCTTCGCTGATTTCAGCTGGCCACTGATACAGTGAGCAACACCTCTTCCCCTCCTACCCTGCCTGTCCTTCCTAAAGAGTTGTACCCACCTATCCCTACCTTCCTGTCATGGGAATCATTCCACCAAGTGTCAGTAATAACCACTATGTCACAGCATTCCAGCAGCACAGTGGCCCTTAATTCATCCTGTTTGCTGCCCAAGCTGTGCATTTGCATAGAGGCACTTCAGCTGGGCTGGCCGTGTCACCCTCTTAGGTGAATCCCCCTTGATTCCCTGGGACACACCTTGGGGTGTCCCAGTGCTTTGTCTTTGGCTTGCCTCAGGGCAACAAGTGCCCTTGCTAGCATCCATCCCTCTGCCTCTCGTGAGCTGCCCCAATGTTTGTCACAGGCAATAATGAGATTAACAACCCCTTTCCCCCTTTGAATCTAGTTTAAGGCCCTATCAATGAGTCCTGCCAACTTTTGCCCTAGAATCCTTTTCCCTGTCTGGGACAGGTGCATTTCTTGCTTGCACCTCTGGTGCCCTCTAAACTGAGCTGTGATCATAAAATCCAAATTCCTGTCGATGACACCAGTCCTGGAGCCATGAATTGACCTCCTGGCTCTCCCTAAATGTTCCCTCATCCATCACTGATGTCAGAAGGATGGAGGAGAACACAACTTCACCTCCTGATCCCTTTAGCAGTTGTCCCAAGTCAATGGACCACCATCAATTGTATGAGGTTTAACAACAACTTCAGTCACAACCCCATGTAATGGTACTGGCTTGGGGAGGAGTAACTGGATAGCTGCCCAGCAGTAAAGGACTTGGAGATGCTTGTTGATACAACTGTCTGAACATGAGCCAGAAGTGTGGTCAGGTGGCTGAGAAGGCCAGCAGCATCCTGGCCTCAGAAATAGTGCATCTAGCAGGAACTGGGAGGTGACTCTACCCCTGTACTTGGCACTGGTGAGTCTGCACCTTGCACATTGTGTTCAGTTTTGGTCCCCTGACTGCAGGAAGGACATTGGGTTACTGGAATGTGCCCAGAGAAGGACAATGACGCTTGAGAAAGGCAACAAGGCTTGTGAAGGACCTGGAGACCAAATCTTAAGAGGACAGGCTGAGGAAATTGGGATTGTTTAATTTGACTTTGCTGTCTTAATTTGTTCACCCTCACTGTCTTTTTTCGTTGTTGTTGTTACTGATTTTTAAGTAATACTGAATATGGGAAATAAAAACAATTTCTTTACTTGTGGTGAAAATGTTGTAATTAAAATATTTGAGACTGGATTAGTCTCTGCCATTACCCTTTTAATGGGTTAATGCAATAATTTCCTTTCAATACCAAGAGGTATATTTGCAGTACTTATTCAGTCCATCTATTATTCTAAAATTTTAACATTCTCCTTTGGCTGTAAATAGATTTGTATATTTATTAAACCATTTGAAAAATCGACTATGGTGGTTTGCTTGTTTTTAAAAAAAGAGTTGATTGCTTCATAGAGTTGAAAAGATAATCGAGAACTGAATTTTAACAAAAATTGCTATTGTTACAAATTTATTTTTCCACCCTCAGTTTGACAGTGAAAAAGGTATTTTGAGTTTACAGTGTTGATCTGCACTTCACTTTTCTAGTTTTCTGCACTCTTGTATGACAAAAACGTAGCTAAGATTCTGCTTGTGAGAAATCCTCAGATTTCTCATTCTTTTTTTTCCCCTAAACCTGTGTTCCAAGTTAGTTTTCTGATTAAAATGTCATGTTATGTTATCACTCTGATCTCTTTGTTCATTTTACAACTTAATGTTTGAAGTGGTTAATGCTGTAATTGGACTGACTTAAGCTGCACTCAGTGTGTACAGTTGAGCTGGTCACCAACAGTTTGTAATGTCAGCAGAGAAAGAGGCATCTGCAGACTGCAGTTTCTTTAGTAAGAGACCATAGGCATGAGTTTAAGTAAAGCATGAATTGTATGCTGAACTCCATTGACTACATTGACAAATTTGCCACTACTGCAAACATAGTTCAGGGTTGTTTTACTCAATGTGTTGTGCAGAGATTGTTCTTCCATGACTTTTATGATGTTTCTGTGAATGCCATAGAATACATATACCTCAAACTGTTTTACTTTGGTATTATGAAAGATTCAAGAAATACTAACTTGTTTGTCATCAACCAACAGTTTTGGCAGGATTATTGCTGATATCTGACTGTACTGATCTTTTAGGACACTTTACAGAAACAAACACATTTTAGTCTAGTGCCTATATATTAAGGCTTTTTGTCACATCCTGCATATAAACAAGATGTTTTTTCTCTACTGTGTGTCGTACTTCTAATTGACTTGTTAAAGCCTTTTTTGCAGGTGCTGTGTAGTGTTATGTTCTACTTTCTAACAGTACTACTGTGTGTGCTTTACAAAATGTGATTGGCTGTGTGTTCAAATTCTTTCTTCCATGGTCAGGCTTTTATGGTCTGTAAGACGGTGGAACACTTGCTGAGAATACATCTTGGCTTCATTGTTGCAGCAAGTCCAAACAAATTGGTCTGTGAAAAGAATGTGTTATAGCACATTTTCTGACCCTAATTCTTGAAAGAGACATTGGTATGCAGCAAATGTCAACATTGATTAAAAACTTTCTTTACTGTGTTTTAAGAAATGTACATATGTTCTGTTATTTACGTAGTAGATAAAAAGCGGTGCCCATCTGTTTCTGTTTGTCATGGTGAAATGTACCGAAATCTGTTTGGACTGATGGTCCTTGCTCATCCGGACTCAAATGAGTGAAATGCTCATGTTTTGAATTACAAGGTATAAAATGATACCATTTTGTGATATTGCTCAGTCTAATTGCAAGGTATGGTTGGTAGGTGCTAAAAGGCTACTCCACTTGTTGCTTATATCTTATTAGGCCAATTACTGTTAGATAAAAATTACTAGTCAAATTGTTTTTCTCAGTACCAACCAGGTGCATTTCTTTGCTGTTCTGTTTTACAGTAGTGATGTTTAGTGTGAACAATAACTGCATGTGCCTGATACTCCTCAGCTCAGGCTTTTTAGAGGAGAGATGATAATGATTTTGACATGTATTTATTTATGATGCTTTTAAAACATGTGTGTAAGCTGCCTGGCACATTGTTGTCCTATCTGATGCATTCCAGAGTTTCCTCATAGATATGACTACAAAAATATAAATTCTCTTTATGGTATATCCAGCCCACTAGGTTTATTTATTTATCTTATTATTTTGCCAAAAGCTCATTTTGTATTTTCTCTTTGGAATCTTGTCTGTGCTAGCATGCTATGTCAGTTTAGGCTGGGTGCTTCCTGATACTACCACGTAAATTACACCTGGCGTCCTGAGTGTCCAACCCAGTAAGGTGGACATAGAAAACTGTAATTCTACCCATAATCCTGTGTCCTATCAATCCATCTGCAAAGTCATTCTCTTCCTCTTTCTTCCCTCTCTGTTCCCATGGGAGATGCTCCCTATTGGGTAATGGTGGGGGAGGTGGCCGTTGCAAGCAGACCACAGTTGGCTTGTCCCATGGCGGGGGCTAGCTGCAGTGGATGGGCGAGTGGTGGTTCCCACAACCACTGCCCCGCTCCGCTCCCTGCTGCTCGCTGCTCCACATGAAACAAAGGGGGAAGGGGCAGGCACCACATTCTTAAGCTTTTCCCCATGCCAATGGCTACAGAACCACCACTGCCACCTTAAAACAGCAGGAGGGATTCCATGCCACAGCAGCACACCCGGGTGTCCCCTTGGAACCCATGAAATGCCCCACACAGTTGCCTCGACAAAAAACCTGGAGCCAACCACCAAAACCCAAGAAAGCCCAGACTTCCATTTTAACTTTTCCATCTCTGCACTTCAACCCAATTTGCAAAGTTACTGCAGAAACCATCCTCTGCTACCATAATCTGTCCTGGTTTGAGGCCAGGCAGATCCTGTCTTGCCCCTGAGAGTGGCAAAAGAATGACACTCAGAAATGGATTGCAGAAGTGATGGAAAGTTTAAATGGAAAAGCAATTAGTGTTTTACAGAAACTATGAGCACAGTGACAAAGATACCCCAAAGCATAGAGTCCCTTCCAGCACATCCAAAGGTCCCCAACATTTCCCATCTCCCTGCCTGAGGGTATATCCAAAACACCCAGGGCTTTTTTCTTCTCCCCCCACTGCTAGGCTAGTCTCAGGCTGGCCAGGTCTGAGACTGCCCCATCCCCCTTTTCCTCCTGGCATTAGGCCTAAGAGGCCTTGAGATAACTCCCCCACTGTTACCTGATGGGGAACATCTCCCACAGGAGCAGAGAGGGAAGAAAGAGGGAGACTTTGCAGATGGATTTTTAGGTTGCAGGATATTATTGGTATGAAGTATGCTGTTTCCCGTGTCCACCTACGGGGTTGGACGCTCTGGACACAGGAGGTGTAACTTATGTGTCAGTAACAGGAGGGACACAGCCTAAACTGCCACAAGGATCTGTCCATCCTTAAACTAGGACACATGCTTTCTCTAAAATTTCCAACCACCCTTATCACTGGTTCAGCTATGCATCTGGCAGAAGCAGTGAAAGCTGCAGTGTACACAAAGTGCTGAAGGCTCTTGGCAGCTTAGCAATTTTTCCTTTCTTAATCTCCTGTGAGCAAGGTTTGTGTAGTGGAAGTTTGCCTTTGTCATTACTTATATCACTGCATCTTCTCCTCTGATATTTTTGTCCTTTCTTAAGCATGTTTTAGCAGAGGCTGCTGGGCTTGGCTGTGGGTCCACTGGAACTGGTGGAATGGTCTGCGTCCAGCATGGGGCATCCTCTGGCTTCTGACCATAAAGGTCATCCCACAGCTTCCCCCTACCTTGCTGTGGGCAACTGGTGCAATAATTTATACTATTTAGACAGTGTTCAGCTTCTGCTTTTATTCTACTTTTAATCTTAAAGGTTCATCATCTAGGAATTGTTGAGATTACATTTTCATTATGATGATTTATTTTGTGGTATATATCTAGTTGCTGTAGTGCTTAAAATTCCCTGCTTCTGTGATTTGGACTTTTGCTGTATTATGCTGCTGCTGTGACTCAGATAAGCTTGAATCCTTGGAGAATTCACTGTTATTTGAATCATAGTGGCTTTGCTAATCTCTTTGCTGTATTTCATCTCTGAGTCTGTCTTTTCTCAAATGCTTCAGTGAGATTTACATTGAAAAATGTTATGTTACAACTGTGCTGCATGTGGCTTTGGGTCTTATTATGCTGGGGATCCAAGAAACATCTTTCTGTCCATAAGGACTAATGCAGTATAGTGACAATTCTCTGGAAACCATAGCTAATTATTAAAATACAGCATATTCTGTGGGAAAAATGATGCCACTTTCTGAATTGACTTTTCTGCAGTGAAGTTTGAGGTGTAGAGTGCACTAAATTTTAGCAACATTGGCTTGTAGTGTGTCAAACTGCAAAATGAGTTAATCCTGTGCACATGTACTTACTTAAGTCATACTGTGTTTCTGTAGTATTACTACATCTGAATAATTAGAGTACTAGTTTTCTAATTTCTAACTAGAGATTTGTTTCCCCCCCACCTCTTTTTTTGTTTTATCCTGTGCTTGTGCATAAAGATTAGTATAGGTGTGTTAACATAAGCTGCCATTGCACATTCTTTTTCCTGCATAACCACACAAAAGTTTCTGGTTTATCCTTAAAAAAATATTTTAAAATTGAAAATAGGAAGTATTTTGGTATTGGCTGCAGTCTCTAACTACTTCCTCCTGGATCACAGGGGAACTATACTGCTCGCTGACTCTATCTGCCAGCTCAGGAGGCCAGTTGTTCGGAAAACAAGTATTAAAACTTGAGGCAAAGAAGGTGTTGAGTACCTCTGCCTTTTCCTCATCCAATTTTCTTGCACCCAGTCTCTTTTGTCACTGTACTGTTCCTTCTCCTGATGTATTGCTTTCTCTGTGTCCTGCACTCGGGACTTGATCAGCCACGTTGGCCATTGCTTCACATGGTGTTCAGGGAAACCCAGAGAAACAGCACGGTACATCCAGTTTTCGCGCCATGAAATCCAGTGCTTCGATGCCACATGGGTTCTGTTCCGGGTTGGAACACTGGTTTGAAGAAGCTGTGGCAGCAGGGGATGCCTTTGTGTGGTGCACTTCCTGCGCCTTGCCACATGGTGCTGTCATGCAGTCTGCTTTGTGGGACCAGTAATGGTGGAGTTCACTGGAATTACAGTTGGCGTGGCTACAGTCAGGAGAATCTCTCTCCGAGTTGAAATTTGTGGCTCTTTCCCAAGATCTGTCTCTTGGATTGCTCTTTCACAGTTTCTTTACTCTGTTGCCGTATGGGCAACAGGCTCGAGCTTTGGCGGGCTGGGGACTGTCTCGCTGTCAGTGTGCCTGGTAAAGCTGGATCAGAGCTTGCTTTTTGCAGCAAGGTTCTGGGCTTGAAGGGACTCTCGGCGATCGGTTTAGGCAGAGCTGCAGGACTTGGCGAGCAATTCCGTGTACTGTCGGTGGCCGCTTCCTCCTGTGGCTCGGGTGAAACCCGTGCGGTGACTGGATGAGTCCACAGCAGCTGCCAGCGATACAAAATCTTTTGCCCCGGTAAAGTTTCTTTTGCACAAACGTGATTCAAAAATAAACAGCGGTGGGGATCAGGTCCCTGCTGATCGGGATTCTCTGGGGACCCCTCCAGGACCGCATGGTCTGGGGCTTTTTTGCAAATTGGGGGCAGAAAGCTTTTCTGCTTGCACAAATGCTCGTAAAGAGGCATTTGACTCCATATGCAGTGAGAATAAATTATAAAGCATCAGGTTCTGTGCCTTTGAATTTTCTAGTTATTTTTCCAAATAAAAATTCTTTTCCTTCAAGGACTGAATATTTTCTAATTTACTTTTAAGCTCTTCCAGCTCCTGCACAATGCAGAACCTCATAATCACTGTGGGTTCGCTGTTTGGTGTTGCAGTGCTCTTGGCCAGTTTCTTAATAAAACGATCTGGATTTTTGCAATTTTCTTTTGCCCATTCTAAACCTGCTTGGTCCCACAGTTCCACTGTAGAATGCCCTGTACTACGCTGTGCCACCTGTTGTTTCTGGATTTTTGTACGTATTGTTAAAATTGTTACTTGTTCCTGCCCTGTCAATGAGACCTAACAACTCCCTTCTGAGAACCTTTCTCCCTTTGGGGGAATAGGCCATTCTCATGCACTAAGATATTTCTCCCCCTCTGAGACAGATGTACTCCATCTGTTGCTACTGGACCTGGTGCCATAGAAAGTTCCCCAAGATCAAAAACCCCAAAATTCTTTTGATAGCACCAGCTTCTGAGCCACTTGTTAATTAGAGCTGCTGACCTTTTCCTTTTGGTGTTCCTTCTTGCAACTATGGGTATTGATGAAAAAACTACCTGTGCCCCTGACCCCTCAACCAGTTCTCCCAGAGCCTCCAAGTCCTTTTTGATTGCCTTGGGTGCTCTGGTTGCAACATCTTTGTTCCCTAACTGCATAACTATTAAGGGATATTAATCAGAGGACTGTACCAGACTAGGCAGCCTTTTGGTAACATTCCTGATCTGGGCCCCAGGGAGACAGCAGACGTCCCTGTGGGAAGGATTCGGCCAACATATGGGGCCCTCTGTTCCCCTCAGGAGGGAATCTCCAATGACAATTACCCTCCTCTTTTTTTTTGAGGGAAGAAGTCCTGATGCTGGGGGAATGCTGTTTTACCATAGGCTGTTTTGCCTTAGGCAACACCTCAGATGGTGTGTCCTCTGGCATCAGAATCACCTCACCCTCAACTTCCAGTACCCCATACTTCTTTTACAAGGGCAGCTGGGAAGGTGAGGGGATGGCATGGGGGTTTTATGTTACGTCTCCAAAGAGAGACCTGTATCCATTCCCTGCTGCTTTTTGGGTCGCCTCCCTCTGCTAGGGGAGCCTGCAGAGCCTGGTTACGCAAGTTCAACTCCCTTTTACATTCCCTTACAGTCCTAAGTCTAGTAAGTTCCTCCTTCAATTCAGGCACTAGGTTAAGCAGATAATTGAGCTGCTCACACCTAATGCAGGTGTTGTCTCCACTGCCCTCCATTTCAAGAGCAGGCTCCAGCACTCTTTGCAGCCAGTTGCCTGGACACCTACCTGCTTATGCTCGACCTTGGTCTGGGTAGACACTGATCTTTTGAAAACAGCTTTGCTGCGAGTTGCAACCATCCTTATCCCTGGCCACTGACCTACTGGAAAAAAATACCAGTGCTGGGGCGCACGTGGCTGGCTGCAGTCAAGTGAACAGCCAGCAGCTCTCTAGCAAAATGCTTGACTGTGCCAGCCTTGGGCATGTTTTAAATTTCCTGTGGCTGAACATCATGTTCTTGGGCAGGCACGTGAGCGGATGGCTATGCTGGGGCTCAGTCTCTGCCTTGGTGTCTGCCGGGGTCCTCCCGCTCCTGAAAGCCTGGAAAGGAAAGTAGAATGAAGTGCCTTTCTTCTTGAGTTCGTTGGTCCCGAGTGCCCGTCCCGAGTCAGCTTTCTAGCAAAATGCTGTTTTTTCTTAAAAAAATAATACTTTAAATTACTTCAAAAATACATGAAATTAAGGGACTGCATTGCTCTTGGTAGTCATGAAGTACAATGAGGAATCAGAAAGCTTAAATGTATCAGAAGAAAACTACTTTATCAAAAGGCAGCCTGCTCATAGCATATGGCTGAAGATTTAATTTGAATACAAAGTTGTCATTAAAAATATGTGCAAATTATAATTTTATGTATTTGAAATAGTAATGAGGCCTTGGTTTTCTGTACCATAAGTGTTATGTGTCTTCCAAACTGACATGAATAGTGCTTTTGTTTTGTTTAGTTTTAACTTCTTTTCTTTCTTTCTTTCTTTTTTAAAATTTTTTTTTATTGGATGGTTTCTTTTGGCATAGACCTTAAGCTAGAGGCAGGTACTTGTCATGTATCATGTTGTATTTTCCCAGTCCATGTGTTAACTGTCGAACTCTATTGCCATGTAGATGAGTATAATATAATATTTGTATTATGTATCAGATTAGACAGATATTGCAAGTTATAACGCTGCTTTTATTTATTGCTAGGATACCTTTGGCTCTCTTGGCTGCAAGGGCACATTGCTGTCCCATGGAGAGCTTGCTGTCCACTAGGACTCCAAGGTCTTTCTCCATGGAGCTGCTTTCCAGCAGGGCAGCCCCTAACCTGTGCTGGTGTCTTTTGTTATTCTTCCCCAGATGCAGGACCCTGCAGTTGTCCTGATTGAACTGCATAAGGTTTGCCTGCACCCATCTCTCCAGCCTGTCCAGATCACATTGGATGGCAGCACAGCCTGATGGGGTGTCAGCTAACCCCCTCCCCCCATTTTTATATCATGAGCAAACTTGCTGAGGGAACTCTCAATCCGGGTTGTTGGTAAAAATATTGAACAAAACTGGAACACCACTGGCCACAGGCCTCCAAGTTGACTCTGTGCCACTGATAACAACCCTTGGAACTCTGTTGTTGAGCCAGTTTTCACTCCACCTCACTGACCAGCCATCTATGCCACATCTCTTGAGCTTTTCTATGAAGATGTTATGGCAGACAGTAGCAAAAGCCTTACTGAAGTCCACGTGTGTGACACCCACTGCTCTTCTCTCATCTTCCCATTTGGTCTTGGTATCAGATTAGTCACGCAGAATCTCCTCTTGGTAAATCCATATTGGCTACTCCTGATAACCTTCTTGTGTTCTGTGTGGTTAGAGATGATCTCCAGGATGAGCTGCTCTGTTGTCTTTCCAGGGATGGAGGTGAAGCTGACTGGTCTGTAGTGTCCTGGGTCCTCCTTCCTGCCTTTTTTGAAGACTAGAGTGACACTTGCTTTCTTCCAGTTGGCAGTCACCTCTCCTGTTCTCCTTGGCTTTTCAAAAATGATGGAGAGAGTCTCAGCAACAGCTCTCTCAGCACTTGTGGATGCATCCCATCGGGCCCCCATATATTTGTACATCTTCAGTTGGCACAAGAGACCTCTAACCTGGTCCTGACTGACCAGTGGAGTGTCCTCTTCTCTCCGGTTCTGCTCCCTTGCTTCCAGAGAATGAGGTTCCTGAGGGCTGGTCTTAGGAGTTAAGACTGAGGCATAGAAGGCATTCAGCAACTCTGCCATCTCTGCATCATCAGTTACCATATCTCCCATATCATTCAGTAGTGGGCCCACCTTTTCTCCGCTCTTCATTTTGTCATTGATGTATTTGAAGAAACTCTTCTTGTTCTCTTTCATCCCCTGGCAAGACTCTCCGTTCCAAGAGGGCCTTGGCCTTCCTTGTTGCATCTCTAAATTTTCTGGCAATGTTTCTATAAGCCTCCCAATTGACCTTTTTTCCACATACTGTGAACTCCTTTTTCTTTTTGAGATTTTCTAAGAGCTCCTTCCTTATCCATGCAGGTCTTCTGCTTCCTTATTTGACTTTTTTTTTTTCCAAGGGAATACATTTTTCTTGAGCTTGAATAAGGTAATGTTTGAATATTAACCAGCTCTTTTCGCCCCCACCCTTCCTTCTAGAGCCCTGGCCCACTGGATATTTCAAAGTAGAGTCTTGAAGAGGGCAAAGTTAGTCCCTCTTAAAGTCCAGGATTGAAATTTTACTTGTCACAATGTTTTTGTTACATAATCAAAAGTACCAGTTTGTTTTACCATCTTACAGATGACAGAGTTACAAGTGCCATTAGAAGTGATTAAGATAAATACTGTATTCTCTGAATAGCACCATCCTCTTTCACTGCATAAGATGACTTGGTCCTCAGTCAAACTTAAAAACAAGCTAGCTTGTTAGTTGTGTTTATGTTCCTTTGGGTGATGGCCTGGTAAACAGTGATGATTTTCTGAAACAAAGAAAGAACCTCCCTGCAAATTTCTAAGTGACTTTATGTGAACATGCAGTGGTGGAAGGAAGTGTGAATACGTTTGGTCCTGCAGGTATCTGTCTTCCCTTTTCTAAGAAGGTTTTTGTAGTTGGAGTTTGAAGTAATTCCTAGCCATACCAAGTCAAACTGAGTACCTTTGGCAATAGCAGTGAGTAACAAAAGATTCTGTTACCAGTTATGACAAACTTGCAGTAACACTTTAGTATTTTTTTTTGATCCTTTGTAATAGTTACAAAACTGGAGCATGAAAGCCAAAGAAAATAAATCTCTGCGAGGAGAATTTGGTGGTGGGATGGTAGCATTTTCTTTTGCAGTTGTTTCTGACTTGCTGTAAAAAAAGGAATGAATATGAATTACAATTTAATTTATATTTTATGCTCTGTTTCAGTATTATTTCTATAGTGTCAGGATTTTTGTCACTATAGTTACTTTTCCAATCCACAGTGATTCTCAGTAACACTGTACATTTTGGTACAAGTTTACCCCAATACTATAATTTTCTTCTATAAACAGGATCCTGGGTTAAAGTAATGTGATATTGTATCTGATTTTTAAAGAAAAAATATCTGCTTTAGTATATTAAAAATACATTGTAAATTGCTATAAAGTAGAAAAGATTTTTCTTGACAGATAAAAAGTATTCTGGAGACTGTAACATGTTTAAATACACATGTCCTTCCCTCCCCCCCCCCTTTTTTTAAACCTTGATTTGGTTTAAAAATGGTCTTCAAAATTCTATTCAGACAATTAATTGATCTATGGATGATTCACTATTTTATTATAAAATTACAGAAACTATATGGTATTGTTGAAGAACATATTGTAATATACATATATATGTATATATATAAATTCAGACCTGAGGAGTCGGAGTGGCTGGAGAGCTGCCAAACAGAGAGGGACCTGGGGGTGCTGATTGACAGCTGGCTGAACATGAGCCAGCAGTGTGCCCAGGCACAGGGATGAGGCTGACAGGTTAGTAGTGGGTGTAATGTTTCCCTTCTTTCAGTCTCCAGAGACTTCACATTTCAAATATCATGGAGAGTGGCTTGGCAGCTACATCAGCCAATTCTCTCAGGACTCTGGGATGTATGTCATCAGGTCTCATAGACTTGAGTGTGTTCAGGTTCCCCAGGTGGTCATGAACCCTTTTTTTCACTAACTGCTAGCATTATCTGTTACTGAACAAAAGAAATGCAATAGTAGATAGTATCAGTAACAGCTGTTTTGTTTTTTCTTTCTACTAGTGATATCAAAGTTTTACTGCTATTGCAGGAGACCATAGTAAAACTATTATTTATTTTTTGATAAAAGAGTTCAAAGTAAACATAGTAAGACTTAGCTGAAAGACTAATTCTGATCACTTATGCTCAAGACAAGTTAATTAAAAAAGTTTTTATGAAGGAAGAATTCTCACTTGAAAGCAAATAAAAAACCCCAAACTTTATTTATTGGCTAAAGCAGCAGAGGCACAGAAATGGGTTTGAAAAGCAAGCTACAATATTATGTGTAATTGCAGTTTAGCTTTTCTTCCTGTAGGCATATATTTTATGTCTGTTTGATGAATCCAGGACATAAATACAGTTTTGGGTAGCCAAATCCTCTGGTTCTGTTTCAGACCTGGTGGGTTTAGAAACATTATCCTTGCAAGTATGTAAGTGTTCACTAGCAGTACAGGAATGAGCAAGTCACGTAGTCAACCTCTTGATATATTTGGGCTAGTATCACCATTAAATTTTTATGCCTGCTGGAAGTAAAGTTCTAAATTGAGGTCCTGTAAAAATAGCTTAGAAAGGCATAATAAAATACTTTTCTTAATGTTAGAACAAACAATCTGCTAGGTCAAGTAGGGAAAAAGACATGTGGTGTAGGTGTAATCCTGTGGATGTTAACTAGGACTGCAAAAGCATGTGGTGGGAATGAATTAAACTTACTTTTTCCAGAGATGAAAGATGAGTTCAGGAGGACAAGAGAGGGAAAAAACGCTCACTTTTTGCGTTTTGTGTGTTGGAAGTAGCGATTTTGATTCTGCTTTCAGTTTGTTGATGGAACCACTTGGGTTTTTTCCTTCAAATAGGAATATTGTTTGTTATAATCCCCTGAAATGAAGCAGTAATAAAATCTCAACCTACTTAAAAACAGGAAAAGTAACTACTGTGTATTAAAATAGATGCATATTACAGTATGCTGATCGGCATATTTTTGTAAGATTTATTTCCCCTATAATCAGTCTGTAAAAGTAAACATTAGAAGGAAATAATCCTCATGATCTAGACCTCATCTGGTAGTTACCTAGCAAAAGAAGTTAGTCATGGCCTTTTGTTAGGTGATTTATTTCATTCCTCTTGGTGCCATATGAATGTGAACCTTTGCTAAAGCTTTTTATCAGTTCTGATTACAGCAATTGACATCTTTCTTAAGAATGTCATCCTTGGAAAAGAAGAGCATTTGCTCCTGTATTTGTTTGTATGCAGTAGTGAAGAAATATGAAGCAGTCAGTTTGCCTTTTCAGTGTATACAGGGTAGGTGGTGTGGTATTTCACAAGTAAAATGTTCACAGAAGAATTCTTTTAAGATGATGTGCACCTAATTTTAGAAAGGTTGTCTTGCTGCTTTATTTTTCTGTATCACAAACATTTCATGAACCCTTGCAATACATTTGGACAAAACCCCAATGAGGCAACCCAGGCTGCAGTCTTTATTTATAGCTTCTTTTACTGTAAATTTTTTTCTGTTTGTGTTTCTCTTGAACTCAGTTTTACATTTTCACAGTATCACAGTATCACAGTATAACCAAGGTTGGAAGAGACCCCAAGGATCATCAAGTCCAACCTGTCCCAACAGACCTCACAACTAGACCATGGCACCAAGTGCCACGTCCAATCTCCCCTTGAACACCTCCAGGGACGGCGACTCCACCACCTCCCTGGGCAGCCCATTCCAATGACGAATGACTCGCTCAGTGAAGAACTTCATCCTCACCTCGAGTCTAAACCTCCCCTGGCACAGCTTGAGACTGTGTCCTCTTGTTCTGGTGCTGGTTGCCTGGGAGAAGAGACGAACCCCCTCCTGTCTACAACCACCTTTCAGGTAGTTGTAGAGAGCAATGAGGTCACCTCTGATCCTTCTCTTCTCCAGGCTAAACAATCCCAGCTCCCTCAGCCTCTCCTCATAGGGCTTGTGCTCAAGGCCTCTCACCAGCCTTGTTGCCCTTTTCTGGACACGTTCAAGTATCTCGATGTCCTTCTTAAACTGAGGGGCCCAGAACTGGACACAGTACTCAAGGTGTGGCCTAACCAATGCAGAGTACAGGGGCAGAATGACCTCCCTGCTCCTGCTGGCCACACTATTCCCAATACAGGCCAGGATGCCATTGGCCTTCTTGGCCACCTGGGCACACTGTTGGCTCATGTTTAGGTGGGTGTCAATCAGCACCCCCAGGTCCCTCTCTGTTGGCAGCTCTCCAGCCACTCTGACCCCAGCCTGTAGCTCTGCATGGGGTTGCCGTGGCCAAAGTGCAGCACCCGGCACTTGGACTTATTAAATGCCATCCCATTGGACTCTGCCCATCTGTCCAGTCGGTCGAGGTCCCTCTGCAGAGCCTTTCTACCCTCTAACTGACTAACATCTGTTCCAACTTGGTGTCATCTGCAAACTTGCTGATGACTGACTCAACCCCCTCATCCAGATCATCAATGAAGATGTTAAAGAGGATGGGGCCCAGCACCGATCCCTGGGGGACGCCGCTGGTGACTGGCCGCCAGCCGGACGCGGCACCATTCACCACCACTCTCTGGGCTCGGCCCTCCAGCCAGTTCCTAACCCAGCACAGAGTGTTGCGGTCCAAACCACGAGCTGACAGTTTAGCCAGCAGTTTACTGTGGGGGACGGTGTCAAAGGCCTTGCTGAAGTCCAGATAGACTACATCCACAGGCCTCCCCACGTCCACCAGACGGGTCACCTGATCATAGAAGGAGATCAGGTTGGAGAGGCAGGACCTGCCCTTCCTAAATCCATGTTGGCTGGACCTGAGCCCTTGGCCATCCTTCAGGTGCGCAGTTATTGCCTCCAGGATAATCTGTTCCATCACTTTCCCTGGCACTGAGGTCAGGCTGACTGGCCTGTAGTTTCCGGGCTCCTCCATCCGTCCCTTCTTGTGGATGGGGATCACATTAGCCAGTTTCCAGTCATCTGGGACCTCTCCAGTGAGCCAGGACTGGAGGAAAATGATGGAGAGCGGCTTGGCCAGCTCATCTGCCAGCTCTCTCAGCACCCTAGGATGGATCCCATCCGGTCCCATGGACTTGTGGGTGTCCAAGTGGCTCAGCAGGTCCCGAACTAATTCCTCGTGGATTTCTGGGGCATTACACTGCTCCCCGACCCTATTACCCAGCTCAGGAGGCCACTCATCCTGGACTCCTGCCTTGCTGTTAAACATGGAGGCAAAGAAGGCGTTCAGGACCTCAGAGAAGGCGTTCAGGACCTCAGATTTTTGTTAAATTAGTTTTCTATTAGGCTACCTGTAGTTGCGAATCTTCTGACTCTGTAAGGCATGGTGCATCTTCAGCTTCCGATCAAGTCAATGGAAGCTGAATAAACTTTGCATTTTCTTGGAAGAAGCTTTGATGCCAGTTATCAAAGATCTTCATTCACAGTTCTTCTGCCTTCACTGTTGTGATTTTGTGGTCACAGAAGTCTTGCATAGAGTTCTTTTCCAGTAGAGTTGCTAACTGTTGAAAAGAACATCAAGCAGTATTCTCCTTTTTGTGTCATGTCCTTCCCAGCAGCAGGTTTAGTGTTCGCTGCATGTCTATTAAGCATTAATTCTCTAAATGTGTTTTAGTAAGAGAGAGGGAACAATATGGTATGTTCCAGTGCAAGTATCTTAATTCCTACACAAACATATGGCATAGAATTATCTACTTGAAGATGGAACAATCTGATAATAATTTGCTAGAGTGACATCTGCACAATAAAATAAAATGCTGATCACGCTGGAAAAGTAAATGCAAAAGTTTAATACTAACTATTCTGACATCATCAGAAAGCCATTATAATTTCTCTATGGAATGTTAAAATTTAATGATCTAATTTGGTCTTATCACATGCAATATAAATAAAAAATAACCCTATTAAGTATTCACAGATCCATGCTGAACACAAACTTTATGTGCTATTTTCTAGAACTGAGATGGCGTTTACATGTTTTACAAGAAACAACGAAAGAATGTTAGGAGAAAACAAAAAAATTCTCTGGTCATTTCCATCTTTTACTAGAAGGTCTTTACCTATGCTATTCTCTGCATAGTTTAAATTCTCCTCTTGTTCCTGCTATCAAGGTATATAATTTAACATCAGTCTCTACTTTCGGGAAAAATTGTGTTAACAAAAGGACATAACTACAATTTTTGCTGAATCAAATGAGAGTGATGGTTCTTGGAGGGCAATATGAAGTATATTCATGCTAGAATTCCATACCTGAACTGAGGGAGAAAGCTCCTGCCAATCACTTTGTTTTCGAATGCGCATTACTGAATGTCAAGATGGCAGGTCTTCTGATTTAGGCTTTGCACCTGAGGATTTCAGCTCCATTGTCAGTTCTTTGAATTGAAGTGGAAATGCCCAGAAATTTCGATGCTGCACTGAAATGGAACTAAATTCTGTTTGTAGAGTTAAAATACTAGTAGCCATTTAGATAGTGCAGCAAGGAAGGAACAGCTCTAATGAAATGATGGAAATGAGTAGCAAATTCTGATTTCTCAGTTTTGTTACTACATTAGAGGTAGTTCTCTTTGATAGAAATGGTTTAACTGTCTGGTTACACAGAGCTAACAGAGAGTTGATGCATAAACCCATTTCACTCTTTGAGCATGTTCTGTCTGATCAGTTGTGACCGGTTTAGGCTGTGCCTTTAAGAAAGAGACAGTTGCTGAACACTCTGGCTGAATGTTTTTGATATTTAAACAAAAACAAGATAGTCTAAACGAATTTCATTGGTGGATTGGTGGAGTGCAGCTTTGGGTTTGGGTTCTGTTAGTTCAGACTGGGTTCAGGCTGGGTTTCAGTCTGTTCTTCTCTGTCCTGTGGGCTGATCGGCTTCTCTCTCTCTGAAGCAACAGCTTTGCCGGACAGGAGCGACCTTGAATTAACAAAGCTAACCAGATAAGAAAACTAATTCTTGCATATGCTTTGAGCTAACAGAATTTTTCTCCTTAATTGCCTTTCTCTCACTCTCTAATCCTTTTTGGAAAAAAAGGGGAGGTAGGGAGGGAGAGAGGGGGGTTCAGGGAACCCCCCTGGCGGCTGGAGGGAAAAGGCTTTTCTGCATTATGTTCATTGCTGTGTATTTCTGTATATATTGTAAATATTGTATATTTGTGTACATATTCATTGCATTCCATTTATGCCTGTAAATATAGCTTTCATCTGCTTTTCTGACTGAGTTAGCTGTGGTTTTCTTTGTGTGTGTGTGTGTGTAACTTTCTCACCCTACCACATCAGTAGACTTTCCATAGGTTAAACAGTAGCAGGATATCATACAGGACCATTTGTTCAGTCTTACCAACTCTCACTCTGCCAAATACAAACCTGTAAAGGCTTGTCAGAGGGAAAGGCATGTAGTACAGTATTCTTTAGCATGCAGTGCAGGCAAGAGATTTTTGTGAAGTTAAAGCCTATAAATTTCCATCGCAATTTTGTTTATTTTGGGTAAAATAGGTGCATTTTTAAAAAATGGACTAAAAAACAATAAAAGAAGACATTTTGTGGATGTGATGGCACCTGAAATGTAGTATCTCACTTTTTATGCTCACCAAAAATCCTTAGAGAAAAATATTCATTCTGTAATCTGGATGAGGGGATTGAGTGCACCCTCAGTAGGTTTGCAGATGACACCACTATGGGTGGCTGTGTTGATTTGCTAGAGGGTAGGGAAGCTTTAGAACAAGATCTGGGCAGGTTACATTGATGGGCCAAGGCTCATCATATGAAGTTCAACAAAGCCAAGTACCAGGTCTTGCGCTTGGGTTACAGCAACTCCATGGTATGCTACATGCTGGAAAGCTGCAACTTGGAGGGTGGCTTGGAGGTACTGGTTAATAGATGTTGTTGTATAGGTGTTTGACCACCCTGAGCACAGCTTTCAGGACAAGATGTAAGCAGGCGAAGACGTTTATTACGTTATAAAGCAAAGTTTTATACTCTTTTTGAAAGCATAGTTGTCACATCTTAATTGGTTATTTTCTACTAGCATATGTGTAATTAAGGCATACAATGGGCTAAAATAACAAAACAGTATTTTAGCACATTCAACCATATTCTGCCCAGTTTCTTCTCCTTCAGTTACAAGATGTTTGCATTCTTTTCCAAGTCAGAGACCAAACATAACCTTCTCTAATTCGAGCAAAGGCAAATCTTCCCCATAGCCTTCCAAAGCTATCCGAAAACAACCCTTCTCCTACAAATAACTGACTAAAATATGAGTCAGTAGTGTGTCCAGGTGGCCAAGAAAGCCACTGGCATCCTGCCTTGTATTAGAAACAGTGGCCAGCAGGAAGAGGGAGGCGGTAATCTCCCTGTGCTCAGCACTGATAAGGCCACACCTTGAATATTGTGTTCTGTTCTGGGCCCCTCACTATAGGGAGGATATTGAGGTTCTGGAGCTTGTTTAGAGAAGGGCAATGAAGCTTGTCAAGGGCTTGGAGCCCATGACCTATTAGAAGTGTCTGAGTGAGCTGGGGTTGTTCAATCTAGAGAAGAGCAGGCTGAGGGCAGACCTCATGGCTCTCTCTACAGCTGCCTCAAGGGATGTTGGAGTGAGGAGGGGGCCAGCCTCTTCTCCTTGATGACAATTGACAGGGCTAGAGGAAATGGTTACACGGGGATGTTTATGCTGGATATTGGGAAATACTGCTTCAGTGAACGGGTTGTCAAACATGGAAATGGTCTGTCCAGGGCAGTGGCAGAATCAGCATGTTCAAGCAGTGTATCCCTGGCACTCAGGGACATGGTTTAGTATGACCCTTCAGTGCTGGGTTTAGGGTTGGACTGGGTGATCTTGGAGGTCTCTTCCAACCAGATACATCCTGTGATTCTTATATTTGTTTGGCAGAAAAATTCAATAAGCAGCACATCACATTGTCGCTCTCTCACAAGCAGAATCCTGATCTTTTGTCAATACATAAGAAACAATTGGCTGATAGCAGTTCTGATTATTTTAGCATGTAATTGTTGCAAGAAGGCATATAAGATCTTAAATGATAAATGATAATTTCATTTTCTGCAGCCACCCAAAATGAATAATGATAATATGACACATATTCTTTACTGCACTCTGTTTAATTGAAAAATTAAAAAAAACCCATAACAATGTGGTGCCTTCTGAATCTACTTGTACAGATCAGCATTTGGTAGTGTTTTTGTCACGTTCTTTATGGTCTTCACCCTTGCTTGAGAAGCTTAGAAGTCACTTTTCTCACCCTTTTGCTCTACCAGTATTAGAATAGTGTTTTAGATAGTTTGCCAGTTAGCTCACATGTTTAATTGTATGCAGTTTTAAAAATACTAAAGCATAGAAAGGAGAATTTTGTTTAAGCACACTTTGCATGTTTTGAACGTGCTTCTTTATGATGTCCTAATACCAAGGAATTGTGATGTTTCGTGGTGTAAATGGATATAAACAGGTTAATAATGCAGTCGCATAACCAAGAAAGTAATGATATTTTTATGCTTTGCAATCACACAGATCTCTGGTTGTGCAATGTTCCCAACTTCAGAGTGTGACAGGAGGATCTTGTATGGATGTATGGGTGTGAGAGAAAGGCCATGGATGTATGTGACTGTTATTTTTACATAGCTGTACAATTTTGGTTCTGAAGTTCTTTTAGTGTCCAGCAGTATGTGGCAATAGTTCTCTGCAATCCTGAACTTTCATTCTCAAAATAAAATTTACCATCTAGCCTAGTTCTGAAGAAGCTGATGGGAAATCAATACTCTTATTCCAGGTAATACTGATATTTGGAGATTCAGCTTCACTAGGCTTTTGTAAGACAAAGATCTAACAGATTGATAGCAGTCCTGTTACAGACTGGTTTAAAAAATATGCTGGACCGAAGACATGGCAAATAATTCTGTTACATTGGTATATGGTTTTCCATTTCTTATCTACTATGAGACTGCATGGTTCACACTGAGCTCCATATACCAGTTTCATATTTGTTCCTATCTGTTATAACACTTGGGGATACTTATTTTGCTCTAACTTTGCTTTTTCATTGTCTGATGAACACATAAACAAATTAAATAGATGTGTCTGGTATAGTGGCAGAGTTAGTGTCTTCTGGTTCTCTGTAAAGCTTGACCAGTACTAGAATGGAATTGTTAGGTCTTTTTTTTGGGAAAGTTTCTGCCTTATATCCACAGTGGACAGCATAGTAACTATGATTACTGCAGCAATATAGCCACTTCAGTGAATAGTGAAGTAATGTTTATTTTCTTAACTTTAGGGCATGGTAAATTATCTGACATAAGAACATTGATCATCATCTTCTGTCAGGTCCTTCATGAGACTGTCACTCCTTCAGAAACAATATGTCAGAAAGGCCTGTGTTGTCAAGATCATTGTTTCTTCATTTCTTTTTTCACTTGAGTGGAAGGAAATTCTGTTGCTTTGAATGTTGTGGGTGGTGGGTTTGTTGTGGGTGGTGGTTACTGTTGTTTGGTTTTGTTTTTTTTTTTTTTTTTTGTTGTTTTGGTTTGGTTTTGTGTTTTGTTTTTTTTGTTAGGTGTTTAAATTGAATACAATCTCTGTTTATACTGCACCTTTCCTGTTGTCTATCACATTTGTTATCTGGAAACTCCTATTTTCTAGGAATGGGTTCAATTTTCCATGACTGTTGGCAGATGTTTCTCTAGGATCTTCAGTGACAATGATGTATTTGTTGACAAACCAGTGTTTGCTAGAAGGGACTTCACATCAGTGAGTCTGTCTTTTAGTATGAGAACTTTAGTCAACAGAAACATTCAATTTCTTCCAAAAATGTTTCGTTTCAGCCTGTTTTGGAAGCTTTCTTCATGCAATGAATTTTCCTTTAGTTCAGCTACTCTTTCCTCTTTGTGATAAGTAAAATATAAAATGCTCTGGTTTGACTCTTGATTCATATTTTAGCCAGTTATGTATTTGAGTATGTATTTGAGTAGTTTTAGTAGTTGAGCCCAGTGTTCCAGAATACTAACTACAAGAGTTGGGTTGTGAGGAGGTTCCATTCTTCCTTTTGAAGTTTAATTTAATTGAGTGCTTTTTCTTTGCATTGTTTCTGACAGGATAGCTTTTTAAAAAAAAAAGTTTTTTTGAGTGTTGGAGGTTGTGGGTGGTGTGGTGTGGTTTTTTTGGTGGTGGTATTTTTGGTGGTTTTTTGTTTGTGATTTTTTTTTGGTGTGTGTAATAAAACAGTAGTCTGTAGCTGACTTAGTTTGGTTTTAAACAGTGGTAGAACATTGTATAGCAAGTTTATTTTCTTTCCATATTTTGTTAAAGAGGAAGTAATATAAGTAGATAGTTGCAGATCATTGGAATTTCTAGGGTTTTATTACCTGTTAAAATACATGGTAGGACCTTATTTTTTTTTCACTACTATTTTTCTGCCCTCTTTTTGTTCATTCTCTTTGTAATAGCATCAAAATAGCAGGATAGCCTTGGAAAAAAACGTTGCAGTGAGATGTGGAAAAATAATTGTCTTTTTCTCTGTTCAGTTAATAAGGCCTAACATAGGGAGCAAAAAAAGTGAAAATCAGGTATATTCTACTTGCAGTTCTGATTGTGTCTTGGTTTGTGACCTTGACAAACAAGCATTTTTATGGTCTGATTTCTTCTCTCTTTTCGGGAAAAAAGCATAAATATTTGCAAAGCATTCTGAAATTCCTGGAGTGAAGGTGCATGAAACTACAGATTTTTTCATTATCTGTTGGAAGGTGTATAGGGTTTTCTGAATTCTGTTCCGCCTTGCTGAGCCATATCATCAAAAAATTATTCAGTAGATTGTCAATCTATAATATATTGGTTAATGTTAGTTATTGTAGTTCTCATTCTCTGAATTTTCAGTTAAGAATAATGCTTCATAATTGGAACAATGAGGTTATTGGTATATAAACAAGGCAACATTTGATTCAGCCTGCTGTTTCACTCAGCATCTGCAGAAGCTGCAAGATGTACACGAGTAATGAACGTCGGGCTTCTAAGTCTCAAAAAAAAGAGCTTTTACAAGAATTTACCATACACCCTGGAGGAACTTAAGGAATATGATGGGCCACATCTTTTCTTTCTCTTTGGAATTTCATTGCTTCCTTGTCCTTTCCCCAGGTGGATGTCATTATGTACTACGTTAATTTGATGGCTTTAACATCCTTTAGTACAATATTCTTAGATACTAAAGGGTGAAACCTAACAAAAATAGAATGTGTCATGACATTTCAGAATATCCTCAAAATGTTCAGAAAACAATATTTTCTGAACTTTAAAAGGTAATTTATCATTGTTGTAATATAAGGGCAGGCTACTACTCCATTTGCTGTGCTCTGCTTCAGAAGCAGCAGTGAGGAAGGCACATTTTTAATCTTTAAATGATTCTTTGTAGTACTTATTTTTCAATATGATCTGTCTGTGGGCATGACTGCGTGCAAATGCAACCATAAATTTTTATAATGGCAGGTAGGTTTAGAGCTCTGTTATGTTTGAATTATGTTAAAAAATGTGTCCATATTCATCTGCTTATATTAGTGTGAATCTTCAGTTATTGTTTAATCTGAACCTGAATTTAAAAAGGACTTCTGAAAGTCCTGAAAATAATTTGATTTGCTGGAACTAGTGACGCACAGATGTATTAATTGTGCCAGAAAAGTATTTTAAAAAATGCAGTATATGTGACAGTTTATTTTATTCAATAAACAATGCTCCAAAATAACAGAACAGCTGAACATCAGCCAGCAGTGATTCCAAGGCCTTATTCCTCAGCTTGAGTATTTATACCAGATGTATGTCAGTGCCTGGCTTTTCAGACCTCTCTTTAACCTGTAGTATGAGGAGTTCTAATGTGAGGCTTTTCCCAGCTGGTATGTAGGAATTCTAAAATTGACATCCTGATGATTTTATTTGGATTTTATTTGGAATAGAAAAGGAACATTTCCTTATTGGGTTTCCTGTTACACTGACATCTTACCTACAATATGTTGCATCTATATTGTAATTAGTGAGCTTTGGATATATGTAATTGTTTGGAATTTCTGCACTGGACCATTTGTGAATTCCTTTTATATGCTTGATAGTAGTAAAGTTTCTGTAAGTAAATATGTACTAATGATAATGTGATAAATCTGGAATTTACGCAGTCAAGATGAAAAATGACATGGTAATGGGCCTGTATTAGTTAGGTATTGCATAGCTACAAGTTACTGTTTATTCTCTCTCTCTCTCTCTCTCTCTCTCTCTCTCTCTATATATATATATCTAACTACACACACTGTCGCACAGAGTGTTTGTTTTCTTGCTTCAGGAGATAATTTAGAATTGGTTAATTCAGGTCTGCTGCAGACAGATTAATTTCTTCAAAGACAAATTATAACTTCACAGGGTCAGAATCCTTCCAGTTTAAAATACAGGAATTACAACACAGTTTCAGTTAAGGGACAGAATTCTTCATATTCTGGATTTGAGGAAATTGAATCCAGAGGTCCAATGGAAACAATGCAGATCTAAGAGAAGGATGGAGCAAGGGCAGCTGATACACAACAGAGAGGTGAAGACTCCAGGCAAAGGTTTTCTGTGTATAGGCATCAGGTATGCACAGAGAAGCAAATGTGAGTTAAAAAGGAGAATATGGGCTGAAAATGCAGAGCAAAATCAGAGGTCAACAAACCCTGTAGAATTACCAAATGTATGTAAATCCCTTTCTCTCCTCTTGCATAAAAATTTCTATTGTAATCTTTATCTGTCTCTAGCAAGTTCATGGATCATAGGGTGATGGGTAGATTCCTGTTTTATTTTCATCAGTTTTGTCATCTTCACACCTAAGTCATACTTAATTCAGTGATTTCTGGGTCACATAAAGGAAAAAAGATTATAATGAAGGTGTAACAGGAGGTGGAACATTCAAGAAAAGATAGGGTTCTTTCAGCTGCGACCTGTCACATGTTCTGTTGCTCAGGTTTCAAAAGGATTTGGAGGAAAATCAACACATTTATTTCCATGGCATCTGATGCTGATGCAGTCAGTTCCACTTAATGTAAACTGATTTTTTAAAATTTTTTTAAAAAATTTTTTATAGGTATGTGTTAAGTGGTCTCGTGTAATTGTAAAGTAAATTGGACATTGGGATCAAGAAAAACAGATACTTCATAGTAGACTATTTAAAATATTGGACTATTTTATAAATTTTTGAGACTATTTGCTTATGCCTATATGAATACAAATGAGAAATATTTCTAGTAATATTTTTCTATTGTTTACTCAGAACATCACAGAATGTTTGAAAAAAGAACATTTTAAGAGTGGTGTTTTGAATTTGTCTCTGTTATTTGGACTGGATGTGTCAGGGAAAAGTCAGTGTACTGCCTATGACTTAGCAAAGGAAGAGCTGCTTTATTGAGGCTTGCACAAATGGCTAACTATTATTGAAGGTTTCTGCAAAACTGCCTACAAGTTTCCAGAAGGTTAGTGTGAAAATATATTACTGTTTGATTCCATAGTGAGGAACAGTAATTGTTACCAGGATTTATGAAATCCTGTCCTCGTGACAAACAGTACTTATCAAACGTTTCTTTTACAGTTCCAATTGTAGCACCTTAAAAATGTTATTTATCAAGCATACTTTTTACATTGTTTGAACATGGTTCTCTTGGCCACCTGGGCACACTGCTGGCTCATGTGTAGGCAGCTGTCAATCAGCACGCCCAGGTCCCTTTCTGTTTGGCAGCTGTTTGGCTGAGTGTGTCTTTCTAGGTAATTTTCTCATATTGCAGCTATATCTCACAATTAGTTATACTAATTTGTTAAAGCTGCTGAAATATTTTTCTTCCAATTCATTGTCATAAAGGTTTGCAGCGACTAAAACTGTTGTTTGGAATGCTTACCTCCAAGCTGTATCCTTATGACGGGATTAATAATAGCAGTACTGGTGATGTTGATGATGTTAATTGAGATGCCAAAGAACTGTGAGAGGGTTCTCTTAAGTATTATAATTGTCATACTAATCTTTGATTGCAGAATATGTGTCAGAATAATCCTACTGCACTTAGAAAATTACTCTTTCCAGTGCAGATGTTGCAATGTTCATCTGTGGCAACATGAGCTATAATTTTACTTAATGAGCCAACAGCTTTGATTTTGCATTTACTTTAAAAAAATACTAAAAGATGCTTCCAAAATTATTGTGATCCATGAAAATGTCACTGTGAATATTCCAGTAGGCAGTGGTGTGTCCCTTTTGTATCTTTCCCTAGAGGCTTCTTCAAAGGAATGACATCTAATTGTGCTTTAGAGAGAATCTCTGTCATGTTTTTGTCTTGGGAACAGGAGGTCATATAACTGTCAGCTACGAGTCAGTCAAATGAGAAATGAAGGAAAAACATTAAAACCTGTCACTGACACCAGAAGAACAGATTATTTATCAAAGCAACAGATTTATATTTTTTGTTGGCTTATTTCAGGGACTATGAGTAGAATTAGTTTTCAGAACATACCTCCTGTTGTTTGATATGATATTTTCAAATATTTCCACCCTTTAGTGCCTAGAGGCCTGTCTTCCTGTAATTTCAGGCAAACGGTAATATTGTTTCTATATTGCATTTTACTCAGAAGTGTATGTTTTTATAAGTTTACAACTTCTAAAAGCTTCTATGGTATTCTTAATATCTGCTTGTTTTTAAAAATACGTTTGCAGCAGTTCTATTAGAATCTAGTGGAAACTGATCAAAGATTACTGAGTGAAATTCTGTGCCTCATTTAGATATAATTTGAATCTTCTTCATTACTATTATAATTCCGTTGTAGAATACATTTTCTTTCATAATTTATTTGCTTCTTTGATATTTGAATGCTGACAAATAATTACTTTCTTCCAAACCACTGGAATTCTTGGCACCTGAGTGAAAACACTAATACTCTAAATGTTCGCTTTATTTTTAATTCTATTTTTTAAAAAAAAATTAAAAGCGGCAAAAATTCATCAGGGGACTAAAATCAAGGACTAGATCAAAGTTGATGAGGAGAGTGCTGCATGTGATTTTAGCATCTGCATTGCATATGAGGTCAGGTGACATCTTCATACTGCTCTTCCAGACCTTAAACATAATATTCTTTTCTCTTGCTTGTTTCTTCCTCTTCATAGAGAAACCTGGCCAAAACTGTAGCTTCACATGGTACTGTATGCATTTTATTTTGAAGCTTTAAAAACTATGACTGTATGTAACTGTAAGGTTCTTTGGGTCAGAGTTATTTGTAGAAAGAAAATAGTAATACCACTACAGATATGTGCAGTCTTTGTATGCAACATGGTTTTGCGCTTAAAACTATCAGGAACAACTAATAATGCAAAAGGAAGTGTTCTAGTTTTGTTTTGGTCTTAACCTGTAGGACTTAGTCAAACAAGGGAGTGTCATGAACAATCCTTGCTCCCTGAAGCAGTGGAGAGGGAAAAATGTAAATTTTGATTACAGTAGGGTTGCTATACAAAGGTGAGATTTTTATGTTGGATTTTCTTTACTGCAGACTGTGGTACATTCCATTACTTGTCATTTATAAAGTCCTTTCTTTTCTTGTAGTGCACTTGTAGGAAAGACATGGTGACAATATCCATGGACATCTTTGTGAAGAAGTTTCAACCAGACAGATACCAGCTATGGAAACAAGGCAAGGATTTATACACCATTGATCATACAAAACCAACTCCTGAATCAACACCTGAAGTAAAGCTCTGGCTACAGAAAAGAAAGAAAATGAAGCACTTTCTCAAGCGGTATTTATGTTTCTTTTTCCTCTGTTTAATAGTCCAGTTTTATGTCATTTTCCTTGCGACTTCGCATCTGCCATTTTCTCATGTTTTGAGTTCACTTACTTACTTCACTCTTTAGAAAAGGTTATTCCATTAAAATTTTCAAGGTATGGATGGTAGCTATTGGTTCTAGTGACATATGCAACCTAAAGACACGGCTTCTAAGAGTTGAGGTAAAGGCTAAATTGGAAAATCCTGCTATGAAGCTGTCAGAATCCCAAGAGCTCTGTGAAGTCTCTAGGTATAGTCTTAGCCCGCACTGCCACATAACTCCAAGGAGTTATCACTGCCTATTTGCAACACCCTCACACTGCTACAGCTGAAACCTCTCTATGGCTACCACAGGTCAATTACAGATCATAATTTGGCAAAAGAGAGGCCTCAGTCTCAGTTGTTGGTGTTAACAACACTAAGAAAATTGGTAGGAAAAAAGTTTCTTATCCTGTCACTGAAGCAATCAAAGCTTTGGTCTGTTAAAGCAGTTTCATAGCTGGATCTATTTTGTTGGTGTACATTGTCTTTTTTGCTTTGCACAAACATTATACTCTAATGCTTTCTTGTCTTATTTAACAGGATTTTAATGTATTTTCTTCTTTATTATTTAATAAAAATATAATTTCTAGCCTGGGGTAGGCAGGTTTGTTGTCATCTACTCTCTGCAGAGTGCAATTTGTTGGGTTAAAGATTCTTTTTTAAGATCTGTGTTATCCTTCAGATAATTTTGCAATATAGTTACTTTTAAAACTTGCTTTTAAATTGAATTTCCTCATTTTCTTTATGAGTTAATTTGTTTTTTCCATTTTTGTTTGAAAATGATAGGAAAATCAACCTGTAAAGAGAAGGAACGCAAAATTGTAGTTGCCCTCTACTAAGTTTCACTGTATGTATTGTACAGTGTTAGCTGCAAATTCACACTTGGAACAGAAGTGATTTGTTTGGTAATACCCTTCTAGCTAGCTAGTTCTAGCAAAAAAGCAAAGACTTTAATGTTTGTGCTTTATCATAGACTGATTTCATGCACTTAGCTAACTCAGTGAAAATAATTCTAGTGCTGTTTAGTTCTTGAGTTGGCTTTTGGTCAGGCATGGTAAAGACATAGTTTACAAATGGAGAATAAAATGTTTATTTAGCTACATTTCTAGTGTAAAGTGTCAATTGAAATTGTCATAATTTTGCTTGTAGAAATAACACAAGTTCCATTAGAGTAAAAATAGACATACCACCTATGGAAATCTTTAAGAATATAATAAAAGGGAGAGCTTAATTCTGGCATTTGTGGCTGACATGGTTTGCTACATGTAAATGTAATGGCTGCATATAAACACTAATAATACTTGCTCTTACATTACAATGGCAAGTAATGGGCATTTACTACTTTGGCAAATTCTCTGGAAATTCTGTTTCATAGAGAGGATGTCAAAAGGTATACAGTGGTGGACAAAGAATAAAATACACCTGGACCTGGGCAAAGAGCTATCGACACTGTCCCACACAACATCCTGGTCTCCAAGCTGGTGCAGGGTGGGTTCTGTGGAAGGACCATCCAGTGGATAAAGAATTGGATTGACAGCTTCACCCAAAGGGTGGCTGTCAATGGATCCATGTCCAAGTGGAGGCCAGTGACAGGTGGAGTCCCTCAGGGATCAGGACTGGGACCAATCTTGTTTAACATCTTTATTAGTGACATGGACAGTGATATTGACTGCACCCTCAGCAGGTTTGCTGACAACACCAAGTTGTGTGGTGCAGCAGACACATTGGAGGGAAGAGATCCATCCAGAGGGACCTTGACAGGCTAGAGAGATGGGCCTCATGAGGTTCAACAAGACCAAATACAAGGTCCTGCATCGGGGTCAGGACAATCCCAAGCACCAATACAGGCTGGGTAGGGACTGGCTTGAGAGCAGCCCTGGAGAAAAGGACTTGGGAGTGTTGGTGGATCAGAAGCTCAACAGGAGCCACCAGTGTGCACTTGCAGCCCAGAAAGCCAACCACATC
Source organism: Colaptes auratus (assembly GCA_015227895.2). Classification (NCBI taxonomy): domain Eukaryota; kingdom Metazoa; phylum Chordata; class Aves; order Piciformes; family Picidae; genus Colaptes; species Colaptes auratus. The sequence goes on from CM026897.1 coordinate 43,368,194, forward strand.
CTGGGCATCATCATCAAGATTACAGTAGGTTGCATCAAGAGAAGCATAGCCAGCCGGTCAAGGGAGGTGATTCTACCCCTTTTCTCCACTCTGGTGAGACCCCACCTGAAGTACTACATCCAGTTCTGGAGCCCCTATTACAAGAAGGATCTGGACATCCTGGAAGGTGTCCAGAGAAGGGCCACAAGGCTGATTAGAAGGCTGGAACAGCTCTCCTATGAGGACAGACTGAGGGAGTTGGGGCTATTCAGTCTGGAGAGGAGAAGGCTCTTATTATGGCCTTCTATTGTCTTAAGGGGGCCTACAAGAAAGCTGGTGATGAGGGGCTTTGCAGGGTGTCAGGTAATGATAGGACTATGGGGAATAGAACAGCAATAGAAATGGGTAGATTTGGATTGGATGTTAGGAAGAAGTTCTTCACCATGTGGGGTGGTGAGACACTTGCACAGGTTGCCCAGGGAGGTGGTGGAAGCCCCATCCCTGTTGGTTCTTAAGGCCAGGCTGGATGTGGCTCTGAGCAACCTGATCTAGTGTGAGGTGTCCCTGCCCATGGCAGAGCGGTTGGAACTAGATGATCCTTGAGGTCCCTTCCAACCCTAACAATTCTATGATTCTATAAAGAGTAGCAAAATGTTTTTTTCTTGAGATGTCTATAGCTGAAGATGCAAGACCTTTGTAAAACTCCTAATTTACCAGGAGTTTGGCTGCTAGCACTAGTGTATTATGAGTTCTGAAACCTGGTGCGTAATGAAGGACGTAAAAATTTCTCCCTATGTCATGTAGTTGAATTTCAAACTGGCCTAATTTCTGGTTACTTTTATCCTGAGGACATAAATTAAAAATGAGTTTCTGACAGAGGTTGGCACTTCTCATGTTTTAACCTTTCCCTTCCACTTCTGAGAATGCTAAAACTTATGCTGAAGCTTTAATTCCTCACTTCATTTTTTGACACAGCATTATGAAATACTGTATATTGTTTGATATTGTAGCCATTCAAAATACTGGTGATCAAATTTTTTCCTTCTTTCAGATGCTTGTTGTTTATATTTAAAATGCATATAATGATGAGATTTGATTGTAAAAGGGTTTCCAGACTGGTGTTTTATTAACATTAGAGTTTGGAAATACCACCTTGGAGGTTTTTAAGGCCAGGCTGGATGGGACTCTGAGGAATGTGATCTAGTGAAAAGTGTCCCTGCCTATGGCAGGGGGTTTGGAACTAGGTGATCCTTGAGGTCGCTTCTAACCCTGACAATTCTGTGATTTTAGTGCAGCTGAGAAGATTTTTGTCTTCCTTACATTTAAAAGGGTTATTCTCTTTCAGATTCAAGAGAATGATTCATCCAACTAGTTTGGATACTGGTTGACTAATAGTTACTTAAGGTTATTTTACTTGTACAGTTCAATATTTTTGCCTAGAATGGTGATAAAAGATTAGAAGGTTAAATCTAATCAGTCAGTAATCTATCACTTAAGAAATTGTAAACACTATCTCAACACAAAAAAAGATGAAAAGTTGAAATTTTTTTACCACCTTAAGCAGGTGAAAAGGACATATGTATTGGTAGACATTTTATCTTATCCAAGACAGACTTTTTGCTCTGACAGCAATATCTTTTGTAACAGCTTCCACAACACCAGATCTCAATCTAAAAAGTTTAAAACTTCAGAGGACCTGAGAATATCTGCTATGGTAGCTGATGCAGAAATCACAACTGAAACAGCTACTGATGACTTCAAGGTCAGTGAAGAACCTGGAAAAGAAGAGATGCTGGTAAACACAGGAGTGCCTTCTGGGGAAGAAGAAAACAGTAGCAGAAAGCAGCTGGGTCAACATTTATTGGATAATGTCAAGGCTGCAGGTGAGATAAGGACTGATCATGTTTCATATGCAAGTTGTAGGCTGTTGATACTCCAAAGCCACAAATCAGTGGATGTTAAGGTGTAGTATTATCCTAAGTAGCACACTATATATAAAGTTACACAGAGAAGGTGGATATTTGGTAAGAATGAGAAAATGCCGAAGGTAATGCTCTCACCTGAGAGCAGTTACCACCTAAACTGTTTTAATTAAATGCTTCTTGAAGTGTCAGAAAGAATGAAGTTATGTAAATTATATTTCTTCAATGGACCGGTATGATAAGTTTGACAGGAATTTTTTTAATATAGAAATGATACAAAATGTCTGATGCAAACAGCACAGGTCATACATGCTTGTAGTGTGCTACATGTCTCTATATGAAGAATGCTGCATATCAAAAGTTATTTATATTTGTGCACAAAAATTATTTGAGACTGCAGATTTCTTGTCACTTTTGCTGAACTGTCTGAGAATGCAAGTTACAAAGGCGTTATCAAACCAAAGATACTTCCTCTCACCCTCTACCCACTCACACCCCCTGACAATTTTATGCTAATATACTTGATTTATTCTGGACTTTATTTCTTCCGTCTCATATTTCATTGTAGTTCAAGTATAGTTTCAAATACCTATTCAGAAAGGCAAACTGCAATTTTAGCTTCTAAATTTGTGAACAGTTCTGTTTGGTTTTAAATGTATTATGAAAATTTACTTGCAAATTGTGTAGAGGTTTTCCCTCATTGTGAATACTAATGGTTGTGTTAACGGTTATTTTGAAATAGTAAACACCAAAACGATGCAAATAAACATAACAAAGTGAGTATTGTGATTTAGGGGCTTAGAAATTCCTGCCAACAAATTTAGTGGTAATCTACCAGAGCCTTTCCCTGTTTGTCCTAATAATATTTAAAAAACAAAAACAACCCCCCAAATTTTCCCTTACAGCTTTCTCCAGCTTTTAATAGAGGTTTGGAGGGCCCATGGTCACTTAGAAGCTAGTATTTAGTTAACAGCCATTCTATGTTCCTTGGCAATGGAAGAGAAAGCACAGAAAAGAACTCTTACAGAGTGGTGCTTGGACATTTGTAGGGAAAAAGACATTATTCCAATATGGTGGTGGAAGCTTCAGTATTCACTTTGGAGATGGTTGTTTGATCTGCATTATCTCTGGCTAATATGTCCATTATGCTTAGTCAAGACGGTACTCTTGTACCCAGAGATTACATTTTGATATTGGATGGGCTTTGTATTAACTGAATTTTGTATTAATCTGACCTGAAAAAGGAATTATCCCAAAAAGCAAGTTCAAATAACCATTGTAAAGATAGAATAGGAAAGGACTTTACAGAAAGACTGTTTTATTTAATTCCTTGCATGGACTGCTGATTCAGAATTTCCTGTGCTGTGTGTCATGGAGTTATTCAGGAGCGTGGTTTTTTTGGTCATCTTTCTAACCCATTGTTCTGGCTATACCATGCAAACATCACAGGAAAAACAATTTCAATAAAGTAGAATCCATATAATTTCACCCTTTAGCATCATGGAAATGCACAATTATGCTAATTGGTGAAATGCAAAATTATGCTAATTGATTTTCATTTTTTGACCAGGACTGTTGTTTTTAAAATATTTTTGGTATCTATTTGAAATGTGTCTTCCCCATTAGAAGCCATTAGTCTTTGTTCATTTTCATTTGTAAAACAGGCATAGTAAGTATAAATGTAGGGTATAAAGTTCAATATATGAAGATTTTATATTTTTTGTTCAAATACCCAAAGTGATTGTGGGCTGTCAGGGTAATGAACTATCAAGCTACATGAAAGTTCATTACTTTGGATGATGAAGATCTGTTGTGATTCAAATACAAAAACCCAATTAAATGATTAAAACTGTATTTCACTCCAAATGTAAAACATTTACATATAAATTACTCTTTGATGAACCATTAATGCACATATGTGTATATCATTCTACCATGTGCTTTTCTGTGTGATTCATAAATGAGGAACCGTGTTCTGAATTTGAGTAACTTCTCCCAGGCAACCAGCATCAGAACAAGAGGACACAGTCTCAAGTTTGCCAGGGGAGGTTTAGGCTGGCGATTAAGAGGAAGTTCTACACAGAGAGAGTGATTGCCCATTGAAATGGGCTGCCCGAGGAGGTGGTGGAGTCACCTTCATTGGAGGTGTTCAGGAGGAGACTTGATAGGGTGCTTGGTTGCATGGTTTAGTTGATTAGGTGGTGTTGGATGATAGATTGGACGCAATGATCTTGAAGGTCTCTTCCAACCTGCTCTATTCTATTCTATTCTATTCTATTCTATTCTATTCTATTCTATTCTACTCTATTCTATTATAACTGATACTGTTTTACAGTGAAATTACTGTAACATAAAGGGAGAATTTTTAACAAATGATATTCTTGATCTCTAGGAGGCATCCATTCAGACTCTTTTTCAAGCCCTCTTCCTGTACTACGGAAACCAGAAATGGAAGATGAGGACAAGACATCTTCCAGTCATGCTGGTTTTACATTTGAAGATTCTGGGGCCAACATGCCTTCCGCTGATTGCTGTAGAAAAGAAGAATGCTTGAAACTTCACATTTGGTCTGCTTCATCCATGGCATACCATCAGTCAGAGCAACAAGCTTCTGAAACAGGAAATCCAGATAAAGAGGATTATGTCTCAGTGCAGGCTGATGTTAGTGACCTAGAAAGCTGTGAAAGTATATTGGAGCATGGAGTAGTGCCCATTGTAAAAAAGGATGAAGACAATGGCATGGAGACATCCAGTGTATGTAAACCCAGATTGCATCAGTATAGTAATATATTCCTGATTTAATGAAATGTGAATGAACATGTTTTTTGATGAGACTTGATACCTGTATTAAAGCACTTTGGAATATGCATGATTTTAATTAGATGCTAATATGTACATGTTTTGAAATGTTCAGGGAAGGGTGGGAATTTGGATCCAAAACCAGAATGTTTTGGGAGCTTGCTTGTTAACATATTTTCCCTCCAATTTTAGGTATCTAGCAATTTTATTTTATATCTGTGAATCCAAATTGTCAGCAATGAGTCTCAAGCTATTTACATGTTCACTGCCTGCCAGTGTGAGTAAGGCTGTCAACTTTAATTATTGCTATTGAGATGAAACTGAAATTTTTAGAGATGAGTGCTATATTTTGCTATATTTGTGCTTATAAAAATGCACGTTTTGCCTAAGAATTAAGGAACTTTAATAGTTTGCTGGTAAAATGTCAGCAGACTGCACAAATTCTGAGAGACTTGGGACTCAAACCCTTCTCAAATGAAGAATGGAATGCAGCAAAGCTGAGGGACATCAGATTAGGTGGAAAGAAATTTTATTATATTATCTCACATAGTTTATGGACTATTATGGGCTTTTGTGGTTTAGTTGAAACTGTACCCTTGGTATTGAAGATGGAGAAAGTGAATCTTCAAGGCATGATTATAGCAGGATAGTACAGATAATATGATTTCAAGGTCTCATGCCTGCTATTCTTGGATTTTGAAAATGGCCTAAAATACATAAAGGAAACACTGGAAGGAAAAGGTCCATCTAATAGAAAGGCTGTATTTTAAAACTTCTAAATAGTGGGTTTCATAATAGGACACCTACTAATTTGAAGTCTTTTTTTACTCCTAGTTTTACTCTGCTATGAAGTATAGGCAGCATTGACTTTAGGGAACATAAAGAACAATTAAAGAGTGTGGGTAGTCACAGTAACTCTCTGAGTTGTGAGTTCAGTCCCAGCTGGCAGAGGAGGAACAGGACATCCATTGCCAGATTGCTAGACATATTGGGAAGTACATTCTTGAATCCAAAGTAAAATCATGGTGACTGTTTCACATACATGAAGTGTGCATTAACAATTTGGTTTTTTTACAATGTTGTGAGTTTTATTAATCTTCTGCCCTTCCACTGTTATAGCAAGGAGCACTATAAACATCAGGGTGTTTCAATCACCATGTGTTAGAGGTCTTTACTTATCTCTTTCTGTGCCTTTCAGAGATTTGTATGGAAGGTTTCAGATACTCTGCAGTGTAATTGTATATTCTCTCTTTTAAGTAAAAAAGTGTATTGTACAGATGCAATTAAAAAGTATGACCTTATTTCCCAAGATTTATGTTCTATAATTTGGGAAGGGCTGCAGTAATTTTATACTTCAAACCATTTGTGCTTGACAAAGATTACTCTTTTTTAATTAAATACTCTCAATTTGAGACAAGTGGTTTATTGGTATAGTAGGGGTGGTTTAGGTACCCTGATAGTATGACAGAATCGACATCTGTGCTCATGTACAGATCAATGGTTTTGTTAATCAAAATTATTTTTGCAGAATTACATGCTAAAGTAGTTGTGTTTTTTCCTTTTCAGTCTGCAGAAGATGAAAGAAAGAAAATGTCTAAAAGCTGGCGTCATCCACTGAGTAAACCCCCAGCCAGATCTCCAATGATTTTGGTTAAACAGCAAGCAACAGGTGATGAAGGTGAGTTTTTTGTGTTTATAAGACCATATATATAGGCATTTGTGAAAACTACCAGGACAAAATAATTTCTTTCTGGATGAGAAATGTAAATGGTGAGGCCCCTGAATCCATAGACAGGCCATGTACTTTTTGCCTATTTTCACTCAAATTCTTATAAAACCCTTTGATCTGTCTTAACAAAAACCTCTGAACAATTATGTCATTTAAAGTAATTATATTCATGGATCAGTATTCCTCACTAGAACTCACAGCACTTGTGTTTAAGAACAAGTTTTTTATTGTGTAAAGATAGGTAGAAGTGGCATAATAATTGTTTAAATACAAGTCTTAGCATGGTTGCCTGCTACCACGACTTTTTTTTCTTGTTGTTTGCATTTTAGAAATGTTGGACATTTGGAATCAGTGCCTTAAGATAGTGTATTTCTCATTCAAGAAAAAGGCTACAGAATTTTGGGTATCAACAAAAGCTTATCAAGAGTCTTGACATGCATCATGATTTCCAGGCTTTTGTTTAGTTTCATGTGGAAAGAATTAACATTTCTCATCATCTATTTTTCCTTAATTTTACTTTATTGATTGTAAAGCAGTAATTTAAAAGCTGACTTGGATTCATGTATCATCTGCTTGTCTCAGTTTTCTATATATGGTTTTAGTTAAGTAGCTTGTGGTTTTGCATATTTTGAATAGTTTTCAAGACATTTTGTAAGTGAAAATATGTACTTAAAGAAGTGGAAAAACATAGTGGTTTTGTCTGACTGCAAAGGGGTTGTAGCTTCAAAGTAGAAAAGAGCAGATTTAGATTGGATATTAGGAACAGGCTCTTTACTATGAGGGTGGTGGAACACTGGAATGGGTTGGCCAGGGAGGTGGTTGGGTTCCCATCCCTGGTGATATTCAAGGTGAGCCTCAGCAGGGATCTGGGCAGCCTGATCAAGTTGAGGTCGCCTGTCTACTGTAGAGGGGGTTGGACTAGATGACCTTCGGCGGTCCCTTGCAACCGGGACAATTCTATGATTCTATTGTATGTAGTAGATGATCTTTAGAGGTCGCTTCTAATCCAAACATGCTATGATTTTATGAAAAGATCTCTGTTTTGCTAGCTGCACAATTCTTGAGAAATTTTCTTTGACTAGATTTCAGCTTACTTCTTGGCAGCGCAGAGCCCCTGGAAGGAGGGTAAGTAGCTTGCTTGGGAACACATAAGACTGGGTTTCTGACTTGATATTTAGGTACTTTAATTTTTAAAAACTTTATTCCAATGCTGAGCAGTGACCACAAGTTCCATTGTTTAACGTAATTACATAAATAAGAAGCATAATGTTAGGCAATCACTTTGAATATGCTCATCCGGATCCTCAGTGTAGATTGCAGATAGGCATGTTATTGTCTACAGACGAAGCATGTCCATAAACAAAAATGATAAACTCTAGCAGTATATATCTGTACAAAATAAATAAATAAATATGCCATGAAATTTAGTGCTCTGTAGCTAGGTATAATATACAGATATAACATTCAGAACTTCACAGATGCTCTTTTTTTAGGAGCTTACTTGAAGATGAGGCTCAGGGGAGACCTTATTGCTGTCTACAACTACCTGAATGGAGGTTGTAGCAAGGTAGGGCTTGGTCTCTTCTCCCAGGCAACCAGCACCAGAACAAGAAGACACAGTCTCAAGCTGCACCAGGGGAGGTATAGGCTGGATGTTAGGAAGAAATTCTTCATAGAAAGAGTGATTGGCCATTGGAATGGGCTGCCCGGGCAGATGGTGGAGTCACCATCACTGGAGGTGTTTAAGAAGAGACTGCATGGGGTGCTTGTGCATGGGGTAGCAAGAAGAGCTCCACTCTGGACTTCAGGAGGGCAGACTTCAGGTTACTCAAGGAACTAACTCAGAAGGTTCCTTGGGATACAGCCCTTAAAAATAAAGGGGTCCAGGACAGTTGGACCTGCTTCAAGGAAGAACTCTTGAAGGTGCAGGAACAGGCTGTGCCAGTGTCCCAGAAGACGAGCCGCCGGGGCAGATGGCCAGCCTGGATGGGTAATGAACTTTTAATAGAACTAAGGGAAAAAAAGAGGGTGTATCAGCTCTGGAAGAAAGGGGAGGCAACCTACGGAATGTTTAGGGATGTTGCTAGGACATGTAGGAAGAGAATTAGGGAGGCAAAAGCACATTTGGAGCTTAGACTGGCCTCTGCTGTGAAGGACAACAAAACGTCCTTCTACAAATACATCAATAGCAAGAAGAAGGGCAAGGACAACCTCCACTCCTTGGTTGACACGGAGGGGAATGTTGTAACAAAGGATGAGGAAAAGGCAGAGGTACTTAACACCTTCTTTGCCTCAATTTTTACTAGCAGGGCAGAACATCTTCCAGACAGCTGGCCTGCAGAGCTGGCAGAAGGAGCCAGGCAGCTGCATAGTTTCCTGCTGCTCCAGGAGGCATTTAGAGATCTTCTGAGCCGCTTGGACCCCCACAAGTCCATGGGACCGGATGAGATCCATCCTAGGGTGCTGAGAGAGCTGGCAGATGAGCTGTCCAAGCCACTCTCCATCATTTTTCAGCAGTCCTGGCTCACTGGAGAGGTCCCAGAAGACTGGAAGCTGGCCAACGTGGTGCCCATCCAGAAGAAGGGCTGGTTGGATGAGCCAGGGAATTATAGGCCTGTCAGCCTGACTTCAGTGCCAGGCAAGATTATGGAACAGGTCATCTTGAGTGTGATCACACAGCACTTACAGGATGGCCAAGGGATCAGGTCTAGCCAGCATGGATTTAGGAAGGGCAGGTCCTGCCTGACCAAGCTGATCTCCTTCTATGATCAGGTGACCCGCCTGGTGGATGTGGGGAGGCCTGTGGATGTGGTCTACCTGGACCTCAGCAAGGCCTTTGACACCGTCCCCAACAGCAAACTCCTGGCCAAGCTGGCAGCCCATGGCTTGGATGGGAGCAGACTGCGTTGGGTTAGGAAGTGGCTGGAGGGCCGAGCCCAGAGAGTGGTGGTGAATGGTGCCACATCCAGCTGGCAGCCAGTCACTAGTGGTGTGCCCCAGGGGATCAGTGCTGGGCCCCATGCTCTTCAACATCTTTATTGATGATCTGGATGAGGGCATCGAGTCCATCATGAGTAAATTTGCGGATGACACCAAGCTGGGGGCAGGAGTTGATCTGCTGGAGGGCAGAGAGGCTTTGCAGAGGAACCCTTGACAGGCTGGACAGATGGGCAGAATCCAAGGGCATGAGATTGAACACATCCAAGTGCTGGGTTCTGCACATTGGCCACAGCAACCCCATGCAGTGCTACAGGCTGGGGTCAGAGTGGCTGGAGAGCGGCCAGGCAGAGAGGGACCTGGGGGTACTGGTCGATGGTAGCCTGAACATGAGCCTGCAGTGTGCCCAGGCAGCCAAGAGAGCCAATGGCATCCTGGCCTGCATCAGGAACAGTGTGGCCAGCAGGAGCAGGGAGGTCATTCTGTCCCTGTACACTGCACTGGTTAGGCCACACCTGGAGTCCTGTGTCCAGTTCTGGGCCCCTCAGTTTAGGAAGGATGTTGACTTGCTGGAACGTGTCCAGAGAAGGGCAACAAAGTTGGTGAGGGGTTTGGAACACAAGCCCTATGAGGAGAGGCTGAGGGATCTGGGGTTGCTTAGCCTGGAGAAGAGGAGACTGAGGGGTGACCTTCTTGCTCTCTACAACTACCTGAAGGGAGGTTGTAGCCAGGCAGAGGTTGGTCTCTTCTCCCAGGCTGCCAGTACCAGAACAAGAGGACACAGTCTCAGGCTGCGCCAGGGCAGGTTTAGACTGGATGTTAGGAAGAATTTCTATACAGAGAGAGTGATTGCCCATTGGAATGGGCTACCTCTGGAGGTGGTGGAGTCACCTTCATTGGAGGTGTTCAGGAGGAGACTTGATGGGGTGCTTGGCTGCATGGTTTAGTTGTTTAGGTGGGTTGGATTGGTTGATGGGTTGGACACGATGATCTTGAAGGTCTCTTTCAACCCTGGTGTATTGTATCATATTATTGTACTCTTTTTTAAATTAGAGGTTATATTCCTTTTGCCTACTGGTGGGTTTTCAATATTACAGTTAAAACATAGTATGAAATTCCTATTTAAGCATGGATTCTGTATAAAACAGTTTGGCTAGATGCTGATTCAGTGTCATTGGTTTGTTAATTTCAAGAATTCTGCTCTTTGATGGGTGTTTTATCCATTACTTGGTCATCTCTCTGGTGTCGTAATTATATATGTATATGTATACATATATGTATGTGGCAGCATCCCAATAACAAGTCATAAACCTCCTTTACATGATGGTTACCCTTCTGGTAAATAAGCATATATTTTTGTTAGGAAAGAAAACATTGTCTAGAATAATTTCAAGTAGCTATTAAGCACTTGTCTGCTTATTGATTGAAGGAAGTAATTAAGAGTTTTATTGGACATGGCAGCTATTGATATTTCTTATCTGGAACTGCAATTTTATATTATTTTCCTGCATCTGTTCTTCACTGTGATTTAATTTGTCAGCATGCTTTTGTGAGAACACCAGAAGAGAAACAATAGGTTTTCGGTGAGCAGAATGTTTACAACCAAGACAGAGACTGAAGAACTGCTGAGGGAGACTGGCAAACTGAAGCCTCAGTATCTTCCTTTGCATATGCTGTTACGTGAGCTAAATATCTGTGGCTAGATGGGTGCCAGTCAGAGATTTTTCTGATCATTTTGAGGAACATTTGTTGTCAGGCATCAGGGGAATAATTAGTATTCACTATGTTCCTCTTTATGAAGGTGATTCATCCATATCCTGGAGTTACCAGGAATGCAATTCATCATACATGTTTTCTATGTTTTTTGAACAAAGATGAATGCTGATAATGACTATGATACTATAGCCTCTTGGTACCACGTTTTTTTAGTTCATCTGTTCTTTGCAAGGAAGATTTGTGCATTGACGCATTAGTTTCTATTTTAATTTATTTGGGTCTGCTAAAACTATAAATGTAAACAAAATAGAGGAAGAAGAAGATACAAGCTAGCGCTGTCATGAAAACTTAAGAAATTTGGACTTTATAGTTAATCTTCAAATTGTGTCACTTTCCACAAGTTTTATACTGTCTGTAGCCATTTCAGGTGCAGATTGAGCTAGTTGTTTCTTTGAGGTCTATAGGTGCTTGTTTTTTTTCTTTCACTCTCACTGAAGCGTTTCCCTATGTATGTCTGGCTTCTGAGTCTCCTTTATTATGATTGTTTTTTGTGGAATTAATGCCTGAAGCACTGAGATGAGAAATACTGGAGACTGAGAAATCAATCCCAGAAGCTCTAGCTCAGGCTTCTAGTGGAGAAAAATACTGCAGCAGGACAGCACGAGCTGAAGGTCACACTCAAAATGCTAGTAATGTTCACCTAACAAAGCTTGGTCTTAGCTTAGTGTTATATATTAGCTTGTGGTAATGTTATTATCTTTTATTTAATGCAGTTACATTTATGCTAACTTAAGCAATAGAAAAACGAATTTAGCAGAAGGAGCAAGCATACTGACTTTGGGTGCATGTTGATTGGTCCCACAGATTTCTTTCCAGCAATATTAAGGCATGCAATATTAGAAACAGGTTTTAAATTGAAGTTTATTAAAATTTGCCATTGCCATAAATGATATAACCATAATGTATAGATTGAATTGAGTTTGGGTTTCTATGTATACAGTTTTTAGTGTTTTGTATATGATTCAGAGTTTATGAGTTGATGAGTGAAAATTGCTGCTTTCACAGCTTCAGTTCAGCTTCAGTTTTCCTTCTGCTGTGACATAAAATAAAGCTTCTTCAGTTTTTGCATTCACCCTTATCATACTGTAAAATGTGCTTCATCTGATACTAACGGTCAAGCCATATAAAGCATGTCCAGTAATGTTGTAATTAGGTGAAGTATTCTGAAATAGGGGAAGGCTGCGCTTGTAGATGAAATTGCTTCAGAGCTTGAAGGTTCCAGAGCTTGAAGGTTCCAGAGCTTGAAGGTTCATACTTATTTTAGAGAGAAATGCTAACTCTTTTTTTTTTTCCTTTCTGATGCAACTTGGAAGGTAGAGAAGAATTTGTTAACCAATCAATAGAGTCATATTTATTTTTATCACATTAGTATTCTGATTTACTGTATTGAACTGGCTTTTGAGTGTGGTTATACTTCTTTAAAAATGCTTTGCTGTTATGTGAGTATGAGCTAATCAAGTACAGAATTTCCATTTTTCCTATTTAAACTTCTAGCATTGGAAGAGACCAATCTATTTGCCGCTTGGAATGGTATTTGCTATTGTAGAAAAAGGTGTTTTCTCTCCTTTCCTCTGGTATCTACATTACTTCTGATATGTTTAAATTAAATTTTAAAGATTTGATTACCGTCTAAAAAACTTCTAGCACTTGCATAGAATGTGGTGTCCTGAATACTCAAGCCTTTACAAAATCGTGGCAGAATCTTTAGCAGGTATTTAGGAAAGAGAGGTGTTGAAAGTGAAAGCTTTTTTGTGAATGTCCAGTGGTCTATCAGCTGATCTCCAGATATGGGAAGAACCAACAGCTATGATTATTGCCTCTAATGTCTCCTGTCCCTTGATGTGCTTATCTACCATTGACTGAGAGAGTTGTTAGCCATTGGAATGGGCTGCCCAGGGAAGGTGGTGCAGTCACCATCCCTGGAGGTGTTCAAGAGGGGATTGGACGTGGCACTTGGTGCCATGGTTTAATCATGAGGTCTTTGGTGACAGGTTGGACTTGATCTTTGAGGTCTCATCCAACCTTGGTGATTCTGTGATTCTGTGATTCCTACAAATTTCAGGATCTAAGAATAGCCTTTATTTTGATTCAAGTTCCTCTAATGTTTATGCCTCATTTGCTGGACAGTGGTATGTGTAATGATCATTAAGACTCATTGTCCTCTAGATAAATCTTTACAACTCTAATTGTGCAACTTCTTTAGATGTAAAATGTAATATTTTAGCTGTTAAAGGAGTGAATAGAACTGGAGTCTTGCATACAGAGGGATGTATAATTTCTCATTATCAAGTGTGGCAAAATGAAAATGGATTTCCTGCTGCATTAGTGGAGCCTTTCAGTAACCTTCTCAAGGGTAGCTATGGAGTTGGTTTGTCAAGGAGACAGATGTCTTTTCTGTAAGGTTGTCTTCTGAAGTTGAGGTTCTGCGTCTATAATTAAGGTCCAATGAGAAATGCAAAAAAGTATGACTTGCATGTAACAAAGATTAGTTTCCTGACATACTGGTACAGAAAATTGCCTAATAAATTATCCTAGTTCCATGATAATCATAACAGTAATTTTTTTTCTTAAAAAAAAAAAAAAAAAAGGGTGGCCCATAGAGTGATGATTGCTTTTGTCAAAATGTGAAAATGCTTTGTAAACCGTCACTGTTACAGAAGCATGGGGGCTGGGAGAGACCTCTCTAGATAGCCAGCTGAACGCCACCACCATAGCGGGTTCACCTAGAGCAGATTACATGGGACAGTGTCCAGGTGAGTTTTGAATTACTCCAGTGACTTTGAGTATTGGAAGTGACTTGATTTTAATGCCAATGGAGTTGTATACTTGTCTGAGAAGTGTGTGCAATATTTATTTTTTCAAATGTACAAATTAACTACACTTAAGAAATAGATCCATGGGGGAATTTGAAAGCAGTTGTTCTCTAGCATGTGGAGCATTTGTGGATTATTTGTTCAAATGCTTTCTGCCAGAATTGTAGCTATTAGTTTGCAATTCCAATTTGGATACTGATTTGCCATGTGGATTTGGACCTGTGATTACATCTTTCTGGTTTTGCATCTTCCATCCTTAATTTATGAAGATAAATAACTGTTCAAGATCTTGGCTCAGTGGAGGACTTCAGCACAATCTCAACTATAAGCATTCAAGTAACCTGGTTCTTCAAAATGTCACTTGTATTCTGCCCAGAAGCACTTGTACTGGAGTGGTATATTGATACAAGTTGTGCTGCCTGAGACATATAAAATAACCATAAAATATTCTTTTGTCTCTAAGAATATAATAAAGTGAGACTATGTTCTTCAATCTGCTCTGTAATATTTCTAAAACACTCTTAACAACGTAATACCTGTATATTTATGTGGCTGTATAGTACTCAGCAGTATGGTCAAGGAAGATGTGTTTTTATTTATAGAATATGTAAGAAGTAACAAATAATTCTGTCATATTTCAGTGACCCTTTTAATCAATGGTCAGGAGGTGCCTGAGGATTGGGAGAAAGTTTCTGGTATTTTTCTGCTTCTGTACAGATGTCCATACTGACAAGTAGGTTGGAAAAGTTTTGTAGTGTTTCACAAAATAGTAAGAAAGATTGTGTGCTGGTGTGGAAAAATTGTTAGAAGGCAGGGAGACAGTTGGAGAGAAAAAGCCTACTATACTAATACTGCTGATAAGGAATTACATCCTCATTAGCTCCAATGGGCATCTGATAAAGGTTGGGACCACTCCAATGTTGGTAGTTGTGGTTTGGCCCTAGCCTGGGGCCAAATGCACACCAAAGCTGCTCTATCATCCCCCTTCATAGATGGACAGGGGAGAGGGGAAAATGCAACAAAAGGCAGTTGTAAGACAGAAGCAATTTAATATTGCAAGGCAAAAGTGAAGGCTGAATGCGGAAGCAAAAGCAAACAAAGATGTTATTCTCTACTTCCCATCAGCAGACAATGTTAGGTCACTCCCGGGAAGCAGGGCTTCAATACACGTAGTAGTTGCTCCAGAGGACAGACCCCATCAAGGAATGTCTTCCCACTTCCTTCTTTCACTTAGCTTATATATCTGAGCTGACATCATATGGTATGGAATACCCCTTTGGCCAGTTTGGGTCAGCTGGCTTGGCTATGTCCCCTCCCAAGATATTGCCCACCCCTCAGTGTACTCTTGGGGTGGGGAGATGTTGGAAAAGTACAGTCTGGATGCTTGGTTCAGCAATGGCCAAAACACTGCTGTGTTATCAACACCCAGATACAGCACTGCAAAGCACAGCACTAGAATGATGCTCTGGGGCGAATTAACTCCAGCTCAGACAAACCCAATGCATTCACCCCTCGCATTTCCAGAAGTTAATGAGATAGCAATTTTAAATAAAAGGGAAGAATTAAATAAAATAATATTTTTGTCTTTTATGTAAAGAATTGTGACTCATATGTACCGAATACTGGGCCAGACCTGTGAATGATCAGACCTTCCTTAAATATGTGAAATACATATAAATTGAATTATGTATACTACATTTGGAGTTGATCAGCTTAAATGACCTTTGGTAAGCATGTGTTGTGGAGGTAATAATAGTTCCTAAAAACTTCAATTTAGTTTCAGCTATTGATCAGATCTTCCAGCTGGTAAGTACAGTGACTCCAAACAAATTGAATTGGAATACAAAGTAAAATCTTCATTCATTAAAATGGTAAAACATTACATAAGGGAATCAAATGAGATGGAATTGAATGGAGGCAGCAGCTGGTAATAAACCTTTTACAGTGCTGTGAATTAAAGCTTTCAAGAGAGCAGTTATCTGCTAGTCTTTAGTTTGCAGTCTGGTTTTGTAACAGTTTTGCACTGGCAGCTACCTTTTTTTTTGCTGATAGGTGGTAAATTCCAGCAGTTTTTCTTTGGTTTCTGTTTCAATTTTGTTAAGTATAGTGACTATTCATTAAACTTACACAATGCAAAGACATCTGAGATCACTGGGATTGCTGTAATGTACATACATATAAAAATTGAAATAATAACATAGATATGTTCTACATGTTTCATGTTGGCAGTTCTTAGAGGTGTAAGGACATGTTCCTTTCTAGTAGCATTCTGTCCACATTTTAAATACCATTACTTGGCTAGTGGGCCACCTTTAAGCTTGGATTTTGGACAAGATGCGTATCTGTATTTCTGGAGTCACTAGGTAGTTAATGATTTTTAGTATCAGTAAGAATTTATGGCTTGTGCTCCAGCTTAGGTGACAAGAATTAGAAGACACCCTGTTTGGGTTCAGTTCTTCCTTTTCTATTCACAAAACCCTTGTGTAGCTATTTAGAGAATTCAGTGGATCAAAGATTATTTTTAACCTCTTATATTTATTGGGTTCTTTTATAGTCTCCTGTTAGAAGCAGAGAATGATTTTGTTGCAAGAATTAGGAACCAAACAAAAATGGTAATTTTAAAAAATATCAGCGCCACAGTCCTGTAAAACTGTTTTTACAGAGTGTGTAAACATAAAGGGATTCTCTACACCATGAGTCTTCAGCTGTCTCAAAGTTAATCATCAGCATAGTAATTTTAATAAAGGGTGGTTTTTTTGTTTGTTTTGTTTTTGCTACTTGGCCACTTGTTAGAGGAAAAAGCTGGGGTCCAGTACAGTCTGACAGGGTCCTTTTATACGTATGGAAAAATACAGTGCATAATAGAAAATGTACTTATTTGGAGTGAGTAGAAGTTACATGGGATTTTGATGTGTGCACTCAAATCACAATATAAGTACAAACTATGTTTAGGAGAGTTTACTAATTGCAATATATAATTCAGTTGTAACATAAATGTAAATTTCATTACTGGTGTCTAATACATGCTCACTCTCACAGAGCTGGATGTTTCCAGTTTTCAGGAAGGAGTATTTTGGTTGCAAATGTTTAAGGCCCGTTGCTTACCTTTTTTAAAAGAAAAAAAAATGGCATTTTGTCATGGGAGCAAACACTTTCATAATACTTCTCAAGTCACTTGAATCAGTCATGAAAACAGATCTTTTGATCATTCATTGTCCTTGGCATATGTGGTAACCATCATCTGAGTGAGGTCTGTTTCAGTAGACTGTAATAAATGATCCGTATGCATATGGGTGTCACATATGATTTGAGACTGCAAATTTGAGTCTAGGAAGTTTTTGTATTCTCTACATACATTGTTTATGCATTATATTACCTTTTACAACTGCTTATTTTTCTTCTAGCATGCTATGTGTTTATTTCTCCTCGTCTAATTTTTGCACTACTAATCACAAATAACATTTTATGCCCTTCTTTTTCTACTTTTCTTAAACTTGTTAGAACTTTTCAAATTTTCAAATTCATCCTAAGTATCAGTGGGATCAGTGCTTGGTTCTGCTGTCTATGAAAAATCCTGGTTATTGGTTTCCCATCCCTCCTTTTCAAAGTTACTGGTGAGATTTTTCCAGCCTTCACTAGTATTTGTAGTAATTCTGTGCCCTCTTTTAAAGGGTAGGGGTCCTGTCTGCAGCCTTAATCACAATGCAGGTCTTCTCTGCTCAGTTCTTACTTGTGACTAACACCAAATCAGAAAGGAGGTTTTTGCTAAACAGATCATTACTCAGGAGCATCCTGCTAACTATCCGAGTTAAAACGCTCTGACCAGGTTCTTTTTAGCTATTCCACCGGTAGAGGGTTTAATGAATAACACAAAATTCTTGTATTTGGGATTGTATGAAGTTACATAGGATTTTGATTCAGTGAAGTGATACAGCAATGCATGTAAATGCAGTGAAAGTGCAGGTTACATTTAGCATAGTAGCAATTTTAATACTACATTTCCATCACAATACAAGTACAAATTACATTGGGCAAAGTGTAGCAATTGCAACACAGACTTCATTCGCAAAGGAAATGTGGATTTCATTATGGGACTCCAAGGATATGCTTAAGAGGTAATCTGATATCCCAACACCTGAATACATCTTACAATTCTGTCAAATTGACCTTTAAAATGTTTTTTCAAGCTTTGATTTTTTCTGACTTTTGAAAAGATGTTGAGATCTGCTTCAATTGATGTTACCTTTTTTGTATATTTTACTTTTTTAAATAAAGCACCCCATCAGCCAGCTAAACATTAGTGAGCTCTGATTCAGTATGGGGATTGACACGTATACAAACTTTTTTGAGAACTGAAGTGTTGTTATGTACAGTACCACAGATGAAATTAAATATCTTGTACAGTACAAGGAAGTTAAAAAAATTACATGTTCGTATTTTGTTACTAAAATTGTGGCTTTCCTTGCTGAAAAAAGGATGGATTCTGAAAATTGAGTTTGCAGCTATACCGCAGGAAGAGTAAAGTTTCGAAGTTGCAAGTATTTCTCCCTGACTACTATTATTATTATTATTATTTCCTCTGGGACATTTGAAACTATATGTAATGCCTCCCAAGGCTGAGATTATGCTCAACTACCTGGAAAATAACAGATGCTGCTGTGCTCTTCATAGCAGAGAATGCTGCTGTTCAAAGCCATGAGACATCAGTGGAACATAACTCGTAGTAGCAAAGTCATTGTTGAGATTGGCAAAAGCAAATTATACTGTATTAGCATCTTTGGCTTTTCCCATCTGCTGGAATAAATCAGCAAACACTGGCAACAGCCCATTCTGCAAATGGGCCAACTGTTTTTTGCCTGAGAATCTGAGTTTAACTTAGTAAGCAAAAACCGTTCAAAGCAATAGCATCAAGTGTTGGAGCAAGTTTGCCAGAAACTGTTAGACTAATGACGTTTGTGAAAACATTTATTTCATTTACTTAGCATGTGGAAAGCAGCACAGTTAACTCTTCATAAATACTTTGTAATAGAAGTTTCCTTCATACCAAAAGAGATTGTGTCTCTTCCAACATGGTCTATTTTATTCCTATTCTATTCTATTCTATTCTATTCTATTCTATTCTATTTCTCAGATCATCTTTCTTAAACTGAGGGCCCCAGAACTGGACACAGGACTCAAGGTGCGGCCTAACCAGTGCTGAGTACAGGGGCAGAATGACCTTCCTGCTCCTGCTGGCCACACTGTTCCTGATCCAGGCCCCAGGATGCCATTGGCCTTCTTGGCCATGTGGGCACACTACTGGCTCATGTTCAGTCTAATATCAACCAGTACCCCCAGGTCCCTCTCTGCCTGACCACTCTCCAGCCACTCTGACCCCAGCCTGTAGCACTGCATGAGGTTGTTGTGGCCAATGTACAGAACCTGGCACTTAGATGTGTTAAATCTCATGCCCTTGAACTCTGCCCATCTGCCCAGCCTGTCCCTCTGCAGAGATCTTCTACCCTCTACCAGATCAACTCCTGCCCCCAGCTTGGTGTCATCTGCAAACTTACTGATGATGGGCTCAATGCCCTCATCCAGATCATCAATAAAGATGTTGAACAGGATGCGGCCCAGCACTGATCCCTGGGGCACACCACTAGTGACTGGCTGCCAGCTGGAGGTGGCACCATTCACCACCACTCTCTGGGCTCAGCCCTCCAGCCAGTTCTTAACCCAGTGCAGAGTGCTGCTGTCCAAGCCATGAGATGACAGCTTGGCCAGGAGTTTGCTATGGGGGATGGTGTCAAAGGCCTTGTTGAATTCCAGGTAGACTGTATCCACAGCCTTCCCTACATCCACCAGGTGGGTAAGCAAAAGAAACAAATCTTAAAAGGTCCTTATGACTCTTACTGATTACACAAAGGTGATGTCAAGCCTAATGTAGAGTTGCAATAATAGGGTCAGATTTGAAATTGGAGTTATCTGTGAGTTTTTGGGGTTGTATCTGCAGTGATGATTGCATTGGTGCAAGTACAAGTCTTTATTTTTCTTACATAGTGTCCCATTTTATTTTATTTTATTTTTAAAATTTAGTTTAACTGAATTTTTACACAGTGCACGCAGCACTTACAGGATGGCCAAGGGCTCAGGTCCAGCCAGCATGGATTTAGGAAGGGCAGGTCCGGCCTGACCAAACTGATCTCCTTCTATGATCAGGTGACCCGCCTGGTGGATGTGGGGAGGCCTGTGGATGTGGTCTACCTGGACCTCAGCAAGGCCTTTGACACCGTCCTCCACAGCAAACTCTTGGCCAAGCTGGCAGCCCATGGCTTGGACAGGAGCACACTGCGTTGGGTTAGGAACTGGCTGGAGGGCCGAGCCCAGAGAGTGGTGGTGAATGGTGCCACATCCAGCTGGCAGCCAGTCACTAGTGGTGTCCCCCAGGGATCAGTGCTGGGCCCCATGCTCTTCAACATCTTTATTGATGATCTGGATGAGGGCATTGAGTCCATCATCAGTAAATTTGCGGGTGACACCAAGCTGGGGGCAGGAGTTGATCTGCTGGAGGATAGAAAGGCTTTGCAGAGGGACCTCGACAGGCTGGACAGATGGGGTACTGGTCGATGGTAGGCTGAACATGAGCCTGCAGTGTGCCCAGGCAGCCAAGAAGGCCAATGGCATCCTGGGCTGCATCAGAAACAGTGTGGCCAACAGGAGCAGGGAGGTCATTCTGCCCCTGTACACTGCACTGGTTAGTACTTTGTCCAGTTCTGTGTCCAGTTCTGGGCCCCTAAGTTTAGGAAGAATGTTGTCTTGCTGGAGCGTGTCCAGAGAAGGGCAACAAAGTTGGTGAGGGGTTTGGAAGACAAGCCCTATGAGGAGAGGCTGAGGGAGCTGGGGTTGCTTAGCCTGGAGAAGAGGAGACTCAGGGGTGACCTTCTTGCTGTCTACAACTCCCCTGAAGGGAGGTTGTAGCCAGGTCTCTTCTCCCAGGCAGCCAGTACCAGAACAAGAGGACACAGTCTCAGGCTGCGCCAGGGCAGGTTTAGACTGGATGTTAGGAAGAATTTCTATACAGAGAGAGTGATTGCCCATTGGAATGGTCTGCCCGTGGAGGTGGTGGAGTCACCTTCATTGGAGGTGTTCAAGAAGAGGCTTGATGGGGTGTTTGGTGCCACGGTTTAGTTGTTTAGTTGTTTAGGTGGGTTGTATTGTATTGTATTGTATTGTATTGTATTTAGGTGGGTTGGATTGGTTGATAGGTTGGACGTGATGATCTTGAAGGTCTCTTCCAACCTGGTGTATTGTATTGTATTGTATTGTATTGTATTGTATTGCATAGCCAGTCTTTTTAAATATAAAGTGGTTTATTTCAGTGTAGGGTATTTGATTTTTGTTGCATGTAGTTCCTCATTCAACATAGTAAAGGCTTCATGTGGTAACCAGTGGATTCTAATTTTTTGCACTTAAAGAAAGTCTCTGCTGTACTTTTATAGTTAGAGATTTTTTATTACATCCTTAAAAGGTGCGCTGGATGGTTCTCCTAGTTTCGGTTCAGATTAGGACATGAGCACATACCCCTTCATATAGTTCTCCTCTGAGCATTGTGTTTGATATACTCCAGGACAAATAGCCTCAGAAGTACAGTGAGCTTGACTCGTAAGTTATGGATGATTTAAGTTACAATCAGAAAATTATTATTCTGTTTCTTAAAGCAATTCCAAATGCCTCTAAGTAGCATGTGCATTTACTATTGAACATGTGTTATTTGAGAAGGTGTTCTACTAAAGAGATGTCTGGTTTTGTGGCTGAAGTGGTGGCCTCAATTTTTGATAAGGGTTTTTTGCTGTGGGAAAATTTACTAGATCTAATTTAGACTGGCCAGGATTTAGGTGGAGATTAAACAACAGAAATAGGTCAACTGAAGACTTTAAATATAGTTCTTGGAGTATTTATCAGTGTGCCTATGTGTTATACATGAGAGTTTGCAATCTCTTGAGCAGCGCTCTTAGTTGAGCTGCAAATGTATTTCCCTATCATGTGTAGCATGTTCAGTTCCTGTATTTTCTTTTATTCCTTTTGACAGCAAGATATATCCTGTTCTCTAGTTAAGCTGATTTGATGTTTCTTTACCAGAGTATCTGGAATATGTTATTCACTTTTGTATTGATTAATTCTTAATTTGAAATGTTAGTTTCATGCTGGCAAGCTGAAAAAAGCAAATGGCATGTCAGAATTCTCACCAGGGAATTCTGATACACACCTGCACAGAGTCCTGTTCATGTACTTACTGGCAATGCACTGTGAGGAAGTGTGAGTGATTTGATACAGGTTACAGCTGACAAAGACATCAAGAGAGATTGCCTGGCTGCTTTTCATGTGTTCTCTGTATCTCTGCATTCGCTGACCTGAATCTTTCAGATTGTCTATCTTGGGCGATTGATTGGCCTCTTAATGTGAGGCCAGTTTATGTCCAAGAAGGTTTGACTGAATAATAGCGTGTACCATGGGGTATTGTTGATTCATAGTGTTTCATAGGTGGCTGTTCACCGAAATCGACCTGGGAATTCTTACTTTCAGTGGCATTGGTGTATCTTGCAAAATGCACACAAAATGAAACTGGTCAGGTTCAACTGTGGTATCATATTTACTCTGAAGACTGCATGTTTCAACTTGTGAGAAAGCTGGTGGAAGCAGCATTGTTGTCATACTCTGTAATAGGAGTCATGTACTTTCTTTGTATTGTTTTAATATCAGTTTGTTATGATTTCAGTGTGTGGTGAATGTTGATAATGAGGCCCTCAAAAGATGATAAATTAAGCTTGAGGTTGCCTAGGAAATTCTTGAAGATGACTGAAATTCACAAGCCAGTCAGAGGATCATAAAAATGTTATGTAACTTAAGAGCATCCCTTCTCTGTATTCTTTGTATACTGTAAATGTAACATTGCTCTAAGAATTACTGAGTTAGGTGGTCTCTGGAATGAAGATAGGTATTTTTCATTCTTGGCTATACTTCTGGCCTTGATTTGGTGCAGAAGAGTGAGTAGTTGTGGGGTGTAATTTGCAGGAGCATGGAGCAATAAGTTACACCTCAAGGGAGACAGAATGCATCCTTAGACATGTTATAGATCAGTGTCAAATGAGGAGGGTTTGCTTCTAGTCAAATAAGTAGCTGGAAGTAGTAGCTCCAAACATAATGTAAAGGAGAAAATAAAGTTACTGAATCAGTGGAGGTTTTTGGAGGTTGTAGAAGGTGCAGTCTGGTACATCTGCATGTGGGGTACTTTGTCCCTGACTTCATTTGGATTGAGGTTTGAAAATAAATGCAAAGCTTTTGAAAGCTCTTGTGGACAAGCTGACTGCTTGTGGCTTGGATGAGCACACGCTCTGCTGGATAAAGCACTGGCTGGGTGAACAGGCCCCGAGAATGGTGGTCAATGGAGTTAAATCCAGCTGGCAGCTGATCACAAGTGGTGTTCCTCAGGGCTCAGTGTTGGGACCACTTCTGTTTAACATCATTATTGATGACTTGATGAAGACATAGAGTGCGTCATCAGTAAGTTCACAGATGACACCAAGTTGGGTGGGAGTGTTGATCTCCGTGAGAGTAGGGAGGCTCTACAGAGGGACTTGGATAGATTGGATCAATGGGCCAATGTTAATGGGATGAGATTCAACAAGGCCAAAAGCCTGGTCCTGCACTTGGGTCACAACACCCCCAGGCTTGGGGAAGTGTGGCTGGAGAGCTGTCTGGCAGAAAGGGACCTGGGCGTTCACATCAGCAGACAACTGAATATGAACAAGCAGTGTGCCCTGGTGGCTAGGAAAGCCAATGGCATCCTGGCTTGTATCAGCAATGCTGTATCCAGCAGGAATAGGGAGGTGATTGTCCCCTTGTACTCAGCTCTGGTGAGGCTGAGGCACAATGCTTGAATATTGTGTCTAGTTTTGGGCACTTCAATACAGGAGAGATGTGGAGGTGCTGTAGTGAGTGCACGGGAGGGCAGCGAAGCTGGTGAAGGACCTGGAGAATAAATCTTATGACGAACGACTGAGGGAGCTGTTTAGTTTGGAAAAGAGGACACTGAGGGGACACCTCACTGCTGTCTACAGCTGCCTGAAAGGATGTTGTGGAGAGGCTGGTGCTTGTCTCTTCTCACAGGTGATTAGTGATAGAACAAGAGGGAATGGCCTCAAGCTAGGATTGGGTAGGTTTAAACTAGACATTAGGAAAAACATTTTTACAGCAAGAGTGGCCAGGCATTGGAATGTGCTGCCCAAGGAGGTGGTTGAGTCCTGGATGTGTGTAACGGTGGTTTGGATGTGGTGCTTGGGAATATGGTTTAGGGGTGAACCCCTAGGCTAGGGTTATCAGTTGGACTTTCTGTGATTTGTGGAAGCAACAAAATGTAAGAGAGCTGCCAGCTCTGTTCCTGGGTCTTGCATTCTTTTCACTCCCTTGGTATGGAAAGGATTTGTAAAGATCACACAAAAGGGAAGTGAAATTTTTGAGTTTTATGTAATTAAGATGTAAATATTGTTCTCATCAAAAGCAGAAACAACATGGTCATGAACTCAGCAATGTGCTGGAGGTCGTGGGAAACCAGAACACTCTGGGAGAGAACTAGAGCTGTCATCCCAGAATTGATTCTAGGACCAGAAATTTAATGATAGATTTTTGACTAAAGAGGAGCATAATAGACTGAGTTTTGCAGTGAAGACTTCAACGCTTCTGGGAGAATAGGAGTGATAAGAAGTAGTGCATTCAAAGAACGTCAATTTCAAAGTGGAGAATAGAATAGAATAGAATAGAATAGAATAGAATAGAATAGAATAGAATAGAATAGACCAGGTTGGAAGAGACCTTCAAGATCATCACGTCCAACCTATCAACCAATCCAACCCACCTAAACGACTAAACCATGGCACCAAGCACCCCATCAAGTCTCCTCCTGAACACCTCCAATGATGGTGACTCCACCAATATTTAAGTTACAAATCTTCACAACAAATTTTATGTGACTCTTTGGTAATAAAGCCATGAATTCCACTACAAGGTCACAACTGTAATGAAAATATTTGAAATTATGGTAGCATAAGATCCTGAAAGAAAGGAAGTAAAAGAATTTGGAGAATAAATTAGCAAATATGAAGCCACTTGTGGGATGGTTCTGTAAGGGAAAAATTTAATAGATATAAAAGGAGCTAGAGGCATAGATTTTGGAACTATTAGTTTTACAGGTCTGGAAAATTGCAAACAGCACAGAAAGTATGATTGGACAGCTTAGTTAAGCTTTTAACTGAAAAGCCAAACTATTCAGAAAGCTATAAATGTGATGTTGGCATTTTATGTTTTCATCTTTTCCCTGTGTTGAGCTATTTCTTTACTGCTATTCTTCCACAACTACCTTATTCACCCTAAAGCACTTCTGCACAATGTTGACTTGGCAACAGCTTTTTTTGCAGTTGTTTTCTATTTGTCCTACCTGGATTATTGGCAAACACATTGAATTGATGCTATTTCTCTTGAGAAAATATAGAAAATGGAATAAAATGCATGTGCAGGATATATTAGGGCTTTTTTTTTTGCTATTTTTGGCTTGCTTGTATGAAAATGTTTTGATATATATTTTATTTAACATTGATAAAAATGCTATCAATTGTAAAGTGCATTTGTAGCAATGCGTGACAGTTTATCATAGGAGGAGACCCTAATGCCTTTGTTTGGCATGAAGTCAGCCATGGGCTGAGGGAATGTGATGATTTAACTTAATGTACTTCATTAAATGTTTCTCTGTTGGTGGAATTTTCTTCTGAAAGAAACATTTTTTCTTAAATACACCATTAGAAAAGGACACTATGCCAGAGACCTTTTTTGTTATCTGAAAGTTCTGTTCAATAACTTTCCACATTT
Organism: Colaptes auratus; assembly: GCA_015227895.2. NCBI lineage: Eukaryota > Metazoa > Chordata > Aves > Piciformes > Picidae > Colaptes > Colaptes auratus. The sequence continues at coordinate 43,394,047 of CM026897.1, forward strand.
TTCTTCCCGCATTATTTTAATTACTCTAATTGACACAGACATGCCTTCCCATTGATCATGAAAGACTTAATAGGCACTGTTCACTTGAATGAAAAGAACCACAGACCTCATCATTAATCAGAGCAGTGTGTAAGGACACAATTCTGAAAAAGGCACTTAACATTTCCTGTCAGCAGTGCTTTCCTTTCTAGAACAAAACGACATTTCCCTTCTCATAATCCATGTATTTCATAGATGACAGTCACTAGCTTCCTTGTGAAGATACTTAAAGGTTTCCAACCACCTCATACATGACTGGGATAAAATTCTGATGTTAACAATTGGATTGTTAATAATTATGACATCGATTTCACTGATGCAGGGGTTTTACACCATTTTTAGATTATTCCTTTTGAATACTGTGTTTCTCTCTGAGTTACAGTCTGATTTTATTTCCTAGCTTCTCTAGAGTTTTTTAATTGCAGATCTGTGATACCACCAAATAATTATTCCCATAGAGGGATACAGCATACCTGTCCAGCTACGCTGTAGATCTGATTGTTCCTCTTTAGTCCCTGGCTGTAGCACTTATCTTTTTTTTCCTTCAGAAAAGGAATGTCAGATTCCAGTTGGGAGGTGTCATTCTAAGTGAACAGAATGATTTGTCTAGCACTACTTTGTGACATGTTGCATCCTTAAGGAATTCAGGGCAGAGTGCATGGAGGGATAGAGGGTAGAGGTTGACAGAAATAGGGAGTGGGAGAGTAAGATGATATGTTGTGGAAATGAATACAAATTCTAAATAGTAGAGCTAGTGGTTAGTGGAACAGTCAGCGAATAGCACAGGTGTTAGAGCACCTCTTTTTTGTGCTTGTCAAGATGCATATTTCTTTTAGAATTTGTATTCCCACAGAGACATCTGATAGTATTGGTTTATCTTCACTGTTAACAGACATGATAAAATCAATGTTGTTTGTCTTTATTCTATGACTACAATGTAACTGTTTGTTTTCTTTAAGAACTGGCTGAGATTACCTTAATTGAAGAGAAGGTTCAAGAGACAGAGACATGGGCCAGGCCTCTGGTTTACCTTTGGCAGACAAAAGCACCCAGTTTCAATGCTGAAAAAAGAATACAATGCAGCTTGTGCAAAAAAGGAACCACACTGTGCCATTTGCACACTCTTCATGCCATATAAGGTAATCGAGATCCTAACAGTTCCATCTCCAGGTGGGGTATATATAATAGCTACTTTGAGTAAATTACAATTAAGGTAATCCTATGCATTTGATTTGTAAGGGAAATATGTAAACTCACTATTGTTAAAATAGAACTGATAGGCTTTTTTTCATGTATCCACCCTTGGTTGCAAACAGTGTATGCCTTCTACTAGGGTTTATTTAGGATTGGTGTTAGTGTATGTGTGCTTGCTCTTGACCTCACGTAGGTTTGTTTCTTTTATCTATTTCCTTATACGTGCCTCTTCAAATGCATTTTGTGAGAGCTTCTTCTATCAAAGGCCATCAGGTCCAACCATTATATGACTCTGCCAACTCTGGTACTATACTGTGTCTCTTAGTGTCATATTTGTGTGCCTTTCAAGTACCTCCAGGGGTGATGATTCAACTACATCCCTGCGGAGCCTATTCCAGTGTTTGAGAATCCCTTCAGAGAAGAAGGTTATTCTAATATCCAATTGAAACCTCCCCGATGTAACTTGAGGACATTTCCTCTTGTCCTGTCACTTGTTACTAGAGAGAAGAGACCAACAACCACCCCACTAGAACCTCCTTTCAGTTTTAGTGAGTGAGGAGGTCTCCCCTCAGCCTCCTTTTCTCCAGACTAAACGATCCCAGTTCCATCAGCTGGTCCTCATAAGGCTTGTTCTCCAGACTCTTCACCAGCTCCTTTGCTCTTCTTGGGACCATCTTCAGCAACTCACTGTATTTCATAGTGAGCACAGTATTGAAGCTGTAGCCTTACTAGTGCTGAGTACAGGATGGCAGTCACTTCCCTCTACCTGCTTGTCAGAGTGTTCCTGATACAGACCAGAATGCTTTTGGCATTCCAGGCCACCTGGGCACACTGCTGGCTCATATTCATCTGGCTGTCCATCTACACCCCTTCTGGTCTTTCTCTTCTGGGCAGCTTCCCAGCCACACAGCCCCAAGCCTGTGGCATTGCATGGGGTTGTTACAACTGAAGTGCATCACCCAGCATGTCATCTTGTTGAATCTCACACAACTCTCCCTGTCCCATCAATTCAGCTTGTCCAGGTCCCTCTGAAGAGCCTTCCTACACTCAAGGAGATCAACACTCCCTCCTAGATTAGTGTCATCTGCAGACTTAAAGAAAGTGCACTCAACCCCTCATCTAGATCACTGATGAAGACATTAAAGAGAACTGCCCACAATACTAAGCCCTGGGGAACACCACTAGTGACTGCCTGCCAACTGGATTTAACTTCTTTCACTACCACTCTTTGGGGCCAGCCACCCAGCCAGTTTTTCACCCAGTGAAGTGTCAGCTCATCCAAGCCATGAGCAACTAGTTTCTCCAGGAGGAAGCTGTGGGAGACAGTGTCAAAAGCTTTACTGAAGTCCAGATAAGCAACATCCACAGCCTTTTCCTCATCCACTAATCAGGTAACATAATCATGTGCTAAACCATGCAGTCACCTTGTCATAGAAGGAGACCAGGTTTGTCATGGAAGACCTGCCCTTCATGAACCCATGCTGACTGGGCCTGATCATCTGTTTGCTCTGCAAACGCTGCATAATGGCTCACAAGATGACCTGCTCCATGACCTTCACTGGCACTGAGTTCAGACTTTCAGGTCTGTAGCTCCCCAGGTCATCCTTCAGTCCTTCCTTGTAAATGGGCATCACACTTGCTGATCTCCAGTCAGCTGGGACCTCCCCACTTGGCCAGGACTGCTGGTAAATGATGGAAAGTGGCTTGAACACTTCTGCCAGTTCCCTCAGTACCCTCTAGTGTATCCATCTGTCCCCATAGACTTGTGTATGTCTAAGTGATACAGCAGGTCGGTAACCATCTCCTGTTGTATTATGGGGGATTCATTCTATTGTCCATCTATCCCCTGGCTCAGGGGGCTAGGTACCCTACTACTAGAAACTGAGGCAAGGAAGTACCTCATCTTTTTCCTTATCCTTGACCACAAAAAAATTGGAAAGTGTGCAATCACCACAGACTCTCTTTTTTTCCAACCAAACCTCTCTATTCAGCCAGGCTGGCCTTCTTCCCCAATGATTTATCTTTCAGCTCAAGGGGATAGGCTGTTCCTGTGCCCTTAAGACTTCCCTTTTGAGTCTGGCCTTCCTGGATTCCTGGGCCTCCCAATGGACTCTTTCAACCAGTCTCATAAACAGGCCAAATTCTGCCTGCTGAAGTTCTGATGACCCCTCTCTGTACTTCTCCAGCAACTCCATCACTTCTTGGTTGCTCTGCCCAAGGTGGCCCCCACCCATCCATTCTGGTACCTGGTACTGTCTTGTGGAACCCCTATGTCAAAAGTCAGCTACAAATACTTATCTGGAATTCCCTTAGCATGGAAACTGGGAAGAAAACTTCTATTGCAATAGACTCAGTTGAAGGCCCCAGGAGGATTCAGAGATGTGGTATCACTGAACACTGCTGAAATAACACTGGTTTGCAGGCTGAGTGCTATTCTAGTTCTTGCAGTTATTTGAACAATCAAGGAGTGATAGAATGACTGTGATAAATACCTAGAAGTAGTTAATTTTCTCATAAAACCGTTACACTGTTAGTGCAAGAGCTGGGAGGGGAGAAACCATTTCATCATTGTCAAAAGGGAAGAGTAAGAATGATTCTCCTTCCTTTTTCTTAACTATAAATTTTGTTCATTTTCCAGACAGACAATTATGATGAAGAAAGTCCTGTTTTCAGGGAAACAGACTCAGCAGAAACATTGGTGGCTGAAAATGAAAAGACTAAACCTCTTATTCCTGAGATGTGTTTTATTTATAGTGAAGAAAACACTGAAAACTATCCATCAAATGCCTTTATTGAAGAAGATGGAACAAGTCTTCTCATTTCCTGTACAAAGTGTTGTGTACGGGTTCATGCAAGTAAGTAAACTAATTGTGCAGTTATTTCAAATACTGTTTGATTGATAAATAGGAGTTAACTAGGCTTCTAGTCTGTATTTTAAAATATTTGAAGACTATTTCTATGTGTAATGCTTCAGTCACTGGCATGGCATGGAATAAATGTCCTTAGCTCAATTTGTACATTTTTGCTTCAGGGGGAATTTGTAATTTGGTGTTGAACTGACAGAAGATAAGAAATTCCTTGGGGTTTGTTTTATTTGGGTTTTGTGGGTTTTGTTTGATTTTTTTTTTAATTTGATTTTTAGATATTTTTTTTAGCTTTGTGAGGTGTCTGTGCATCTAAATTATGTATTTAATATACTAAGAAATTAGCAGCAAACCCAGATTGGAAAAGTCTCCTTGATTACAGGAGATGTGTTTTACTGGTGTTTATACACAGTTGAATTTTATAACATCACAAATAGAAAGGCAAAATATTATAATCAGTCCAATTCTCTTATTCTAGGTTGCTATGGTGTTCCTTCTCATGAAACCCATAACGGATGGTTGTGTTCTCGGTGCAAAGAGGAAGCCTGGACAGCTGTAAGTTGCACACGTTGCTTAGATTATAGTTTAAAAACCCAAACCATTAGCACATGCACAATTGCATATGGCATGTGTGTGTGTCTGTATTTTTTCTACACACACATGTGCACGCTTGCTGGGGAATTGATTAGGTTTCAGTGTAAAATACAACAGCATTTTAACAGGTGAACTCGGAGTAGTTTTATAGACTCCTGAAAAAGAATGGCTAACACAGTATCATGGAGTGTAAAACATTGTTCGAGGAAACAAGGTACATAACATAAGAAAAATGAGATTTCATGCAGATATTCTTGACTTTTGGTATGCATATGTGAGCAAGTAGTGAATAGAGACAAGGAAAAGAGAATAATAAATTATGGTCAAGAGTGAAATTGTTCTTTTACAGCATTTAATGTTTACTGTGCTCTTTAAGCAGAAAAAGGTTTCACTTGTGAAGTTCCTAAATGCCTATCATTTTCTTTTAATGAAAAGTAAAAATAGTTTTATACTATACATACAGGAATGAACTGACAAGCAATTGGTAGTTTGTAGAACACCTGAACATATACTAATTTTTTGAAAAACCAGTTAGAAATGTTACATTTCACCAGTTTATCAATTTTCCTGCTAGATTTTCTAGTAATTGTTTTCCTTAAAACTGCTTGAGGAAATGTGATAATCAGTTTTGATGGCAGCATAGTTTTTCTTCATTCAGCTGTTGAATTAAACCAGATATCTTAAGAATGTAATTCTTAAGAATGTATCTTAAGAATCTTAAGAATTCCTGACATCATAGAATTTTTAGCTATATTGAAAAAAACATGAGAATTCAGTCTGCTAGAAAATACAGTATTGCTTCTTCAGGTAGCATTTCTTGCACTTATGAAAGTTACCTACATGAAAGTTAGAATTAGATCATTATCGAACTGAAAGTTACATTAAAAATAAACATAATGAGTTTTCTTTTTCAACATTTTAAGATTATTTCATTGAATGCTGACAGTTAAGGAAACAAAAAGAGGAGCTTGTATTTTTAATCCTCGTATTACCTAAGCTGGGGAAAACAAAAGAAAAGTGTGACTCAGAACTGGTCATTACAAAAATATGGTTCATCTATAATGTTCAGGTTTTTTGTTCTCTCAGTGAATTGCTATTAAAATACCTACTGAATCAATTTCTTACTCTGTAGTGTGTTCTTACTTCAGTAGGAAAGGCGATCATACTAGGTAAAACCCAATTTTCATCTTTCATTGATAACCAGAAACCTTGTTATAGCTTTCTTATCAGCAATTATGAGTTTCAGTATCTCCTGAACTACTTGTGTCTGTGTGACTACTGTTCTGGAGTCAGGGGAATGTCAAGGGGAAAAGCTAAGCATTTTTCTAGCAAGTGACAAGTTGCCATTAATTCAGAATATGACTTACAGTTAAGTAAACTGGGTTAGAAAGCCCCTCTTCTCTATTAAAAAGTTGTGTTAATTGCTTCTCAGAGGAGATAAAGCTATGATGTACAGCTATGGGAATTCTTATTCATGGAATACCATGTATGACAGCAGTAGGGCTGAATCAGATGTTTTTGCTAAAAGCACTGGAAAATGTAGCACTTTTGCGAAAGTTTGGAGAGAGTCTTTGCCTTTTGATTGTCATTTGTTTTTAAAACTCTGAAGTCACTGCAAAATAGTGAAATAAAATTATGGGTTCTTTTAAAAAATTTGTTTATGCTGTGTTGTAGAAAGGATTCCAATTTTTTTCTGGGGTTTTAAAGTTATTTTATAAGTGTTCTTGAAGTGAAGAGGACATTCAGATAGCACAGTGGTAGGTGAAAACTAAGAACAAAAACAGTGAGAGGACTCCTTTACTTTTGCTGTGGGCTAGTAAAGGGAGAATTGGGTAATACAGAAAGAGGAAAATGGTGGGGGATTAAAGGTTGAGTTTTCTTTGACAAAATTTTAGGGAAAAAATTCACACCCAAGGACAGTGTTAATTTGAGGAGAATTATGCATTTTACTGAAGTAGATTCAGTTTTATTCTGTTATGATGCATTTAAGATTCTGAAAGTAATGAAGATTAGAATTTAAGGGAAAGTAATTTTTGGCCAAATTATTTGAGCAGATGAGGTGAAGCAGTGCAAGAGATAGCAAAACCATACAGAAAATAGCTGAATGGAAATTTTATGTGAAGAGGTTTTACTGGACTTTTACAGAAGCATATACTCTAGGAACTGGAGAAATTTCTGGAATTTTATGTGTTCAGGTAACACGAAGGAGATAGAAGTTAAATGGAGCACCATTTTTACCATGCAAAGGCTAGACAGTAGTCCACTTGGACAATTTAATCTAAGCTTTACCTATTATGTATTTACCTGAATTTCTGTGATTTTGTATGTGTATTGATTACTGTGCAGCTCAGTCGTTAGTGCTGATAACTTCATCTTTCTAAACCTCTGATATGGTGACCTAAGTGAAATGAGCTTTTGCCCCAAGGGAGTTCTACAGTCACATAAGTTTGTGAAAGAAAAGTCACATTCTCAATGTCATAAATGAATTTTGAAGATTGAATAGCCCTCCCTAGTATTAAATTTACTTAAAACGTGTCCTCCATGGTCTGTTATCTTGTATTTCTTATTGCATGTTGTTTACATGTCAGTGTGAGCTGCTCATTGTCAGCTGAAAGATGACAATGTTGTTAAGATAAAGAGCAAAAATTCAGCACTTTCAAGGATGTGAACTACTTGAATGATACCAAAGTAACTTAAATTTTTTTTAATGGATCTCAGGATCACAGGATGTTAGGGGTTGAAAGGGACCTCTGGAGATCATTGATTCCACCCCCTTGCCAGGGCAGGACCATATAATCTAGTGCAGGCAACACAGGATCACATCCAAACGGATCTGGAAAGTCTCCAGAGAAGAGACGCCACAACCTCTCTGGGGAGCCTATTCCAATGGTCTGTGACCCTTACAGTACAGAATTCCCTCCTCGTGTTGAGGTGGAACTTCCTGTGCTGCAGTTTATATCCATTACCCCTTGTCCTATCACAGGATGCAACTGAGAAGAACCTGTCCCCTCCCCCTTGACACCCAGCCTTCAGATATTTATAATCATTTATTAAATATCTCCTCAGTCTTCTCCAGACTCAAAAGTCCCCAGGTCTCTCTGTGTGCAAAAGACCTGGCTCTTCAGCTTTGAGAACCTACCTGAAGAACTGTGTCTTCACCGTGAAGTGGTGGAAAAGAATATGAGCCTGAATGACATGGAAGAGAACAAGAGATGAAATTGGAAAACAAACCAAGTAAAACCAACACACAATCCAAGTTAAATTATTTTAATCATTCTAGATATATCTCAATCGTTCTGTAAGGGATGATTAAAAGAATTAACTTCACTTGAGCCAGGGAAAACCAGAAAGGAAATAAGTGGCACTCATAAGGAAGAACACAATCAAATTCTATTCTCTTAATTTGGGGATAGGGTAACTTGTCGCAATGTTAAACTGCATAAGCAGAAGTTTGTATTACTACACATGAAATTTTGCAGATTCTTTTTCTAAACACTGAGCTACTGAAATATTTCTTTAGGTTCTGTAAAAGCTGCTTCATTGTGATGTAAAAAAAAAGCTAGACAAAGATTTGTCAGGAATAGCTAAAGAAGATTGGGTCATTCCTTGAGATACAAGGATAACGTACACACTGAAGTTTCTTTTATTTATGGCTCAGATTTGCCTGTTTGAACAGGAGTATGCATTGCAAGTTCTCTGGAGAAAAAAAATTGAGTTTGATATGCAGCTTAAATGAATTAGTGTATTTTTGCTTGTATAGAACTTCATTGCTGACATCAGTGTGATTAAGAATTGCTAATACTTTTTTGGATGCTAGTCATCATTTTAGGATCATGTTTCTGTCACTTCTGAGACAATAACTTTAGATTACCCACCCCACTTTCACTTTAATCATAGTGTTATACTTAAGAGTAGTAGTACTCTTTTAAGAAATCTTATGTACAGCTACTGAAAAAAAAGAGATTACTTAATTGAATATACTACTGCTCAGAAGAATGCCTATGTGGACTTAAGGAGTCAGGCATTTCGTTGATGGCAATTTTGTTTAGTATTGGAAATTGCCTTTGAAATCTACTGTGTTCTTGCAGTTCCAGTGTCTCTAAGTAGCTGAAGGGGTATGTTTTACAATACTGTATGTCAAATTTTCACCTACAAGGATGCACTTGTATCCATAATAACATATATTTGCATTTTAATAGGCAATAGATCCTGCTTGATACCTGTTACAGGCAAAAGAGAAGAGCATTGTCACATTTATCTATGGTAGTGGACAAAAAGTAGCCACGAATCAATCTCTCAAAACCATTTTAAAAATCAAATAATACTAAATAAGTCATCTGCATGGCTCCTGAATGTGTGACTGTATTCATACAAAGTGCCTTGATTGAGAAAAAATGCCTCATTAATCTTAAATGCTTCTGCTAAAGAAAGCTAGTGAAGTCAGGAAGAATAATGACTGGCATTACAGAGAATGTAGCATTCTACACAGTGTGCAAGCATGTGGTCACTTAGTAGCTATAGTACTTAAACCTAAGTACGTTTATTATTTAGACAAAAGTATTTGGAACAGAAGAGAGTTAGAAAGAAGAACTAAAGAAACAGGTAAATGTGATTCAGTGCCTTACTTTGTGGTAAGATTGTTATTCAGTAGGCTACTGAGGAAGCTGTGTGACTTTGTACATGTTATTTTAGTCCTCCATAGTACTACAGAAATAGTTTAGCACCTAATTTGGTCAGTTGGCGCTGATTTTGAGAACAGCTTCTGTGTTGAACAGCAAGTGTTACACAGCTTAACAAATTTTCTTTACTGTATATGAGCTTTATAGTCTAATGTTGATACCACAGTCTTTTGTTAAAGTTTTCCTTACCACCTCCCTGCCCCCACCAATGCATCAGAAAAGTGGAACATAAGACTTTCCACATCCCAGTGCAGAACCTGTCCTATTGCACCCCACTGAAAATGATTTTGAACAATCTTTTTATAGTGGTGCCCTTCTCCCTGAGTCAGTGTCAGCATTTCCATCATAAACTCCTCTTTTCAGATTCTTAAAACTACTGTCATTAACTTACTACATGTAAGTTGGCTTGCAGGATCTTAATTTTCAGACTGATTTTGCTATTAAGCTTTAAAAGTATTTGGATGTTGTTAGTGAAAAGAAATGATTGGGCATGAAGATATCTGACTATTTCAGGAAAAGCCAAACCCATGTGTTTTGTGGTTTTTTTTTTTTCTGTTTGCTTATAGCAAAGTAAGGCCAGCTTGAGTATTTATTTATTTAAAAAACAAACAACGGCAATAACAACAACAACAAGAAGAAACCAAACTAAAACTCCACAAACCAAACCAAAATCCAAAACCCCCAAACCAAACAACCAACCTGTTCTCCACACAGACACCTGGATTTTCCCAAACTTTCTCTGGAAAAAGGTAACATACTGGAGAATGACTTACAAATGCTAGTGGTAACCATGTGTGGACTTGAAGGTGGGAAACATGATATTTCTTTCTTGTTTTGGTATTAGTCTAGTGATGGAATATGCATTGCATGTAAAAAGCAGTCTTTGACATGACACTTTTTAACAGGTTTGTAAATACTCAGCCCCTCCAGTTTCCATTCCTTCTCTGGCGAAGAATGATCTCCTTACACCTATCACACTTCTCTTCCCTGTCCTTTTCCAAGTCTTCTCTTATCCCAGCCAGCTCTCTCCTGCTTTTTGCATTCTTACAGATCAGACTTCTGAATAATGTTATGTCATTCACAGCACAGCAAAGGATGACTACTTTTGTTTAGTGTTGCCTCAGCCTGGCATGACCTGAGAGCTGCAGTTGCAAGGAAATTTTTGGACATCTCTGAATCAAGAGCAGGGTAGTCTGATTGTTTGTGTGATTAGGCTACTGAAATGTGGAAATTCAGTAGATAATAATTTTCACACTTTAAATTCCCAAAGGTGGATGTCTTGAATAGGTTGAAATTCATCTGAAAGTAAAATACTCATCCATAGCAGAAGAGTGGCCACCTTCAATTTTAAGGAACTTGCTTTAAGCTTGCAGCCAAGTATGCGTCTACATATTAAATAGCTATTGACCTGTGGTACCTTTCTTTTTTCATGGAATTACTCAGTGTGAATTTTAAGCATCTACAAAATGCTTAAATAACTGATAATGGTTTATTCTTTTGGACAGAGTATTACTTGTCTGTAATGTTGAGTGCTTTTCTCAGACTACTTAATAAAATTGTAGCATTGTTGAGGCAGATGATAGTGGAAGTTGAACAGTGTTTATGTACAAATCAACATTGTGTGTTGTAAGAGTAGCATCTAGCAACTCTGTGAAGAAATGGTGCTTCCAGACAGGGAAGTGAATCCTTACAGTAGACAACTGTCAGTTTGTTTGTAATTTTTTATTTTTAGGAATGTTTTGTCTCAAAAAAAAAAAATGGGGGGGGGGAGTTTGTGTCTGGAAGCTAATTTTAAGATTGAAGTAATAGTCTAAAGACAGAGTAACAGTCTCTGAATTGAAATTAAATTGTCTAAAAAATATTTTCCAAGTAAAATTTACTTCCTTGGTGTGGAAAGATTGAAATTTTCATTATTGGACCAATGATGAAAATAGCATTTTCAAATACGTTAAGAGAGACACCAACACTTTTCTCTTTACATATACATGAATATAAATAATATGGGAAAATGAGATAGCTGAAATGACAGCAGTGCCATTAAAAAATGCACATCTGTATTAATACTGTTAGGAAGTGTGACCTTGGGCATTACAAGGTAATTGAGAGAGAAGAGGGAAGGCTAAGGATATTTATTTTCAGTTCAAAGGTTTCTCTTTAAAAATCCCACCAGAGTGGCTTGAAGAAAACCAAGGATGTTTATCAGTCTTTGCTGTACAATTTGTATCTGTTTGACTTAGCTGTGGCAGAGTTCAAGATTAGATGTCTGTTTTAATTAGCTACTTTTTAATGAGGCTACTAAATCAGTATTCTTGTGACACATCTTTGTAGCAGTAGACTTTTAAAACTAAAAACTGTTACCACCTTTAATGAGAAATACTAAAGGAAAAAACCCTAACCTAGCCACTTTTCACAGATTTTAAAGTATTTTTATACACTAAGCAGAGTCAGAGGCAAAACAAAGGCTGACGAAAAAAAATGGTGTGTGTGTGTAAATATTTTGTTGACTGGATAAATAGTGCTGAAGATGTTGTCAACACTCGCAGTGCTTCAAAACACTACCCAAAATGTTTACTTACTTGAAATAATTGAGTCTGATATCACTGCTAAATAAAGCTGTGATAATAAGGTTATCACAATAATTTTATAATAATAATCTTATTATAAAGTTGAGTGAATACATTGTTTGTTTTTCAAGATCGCAAACCTTGTAAACACATGACGATTAACTCTATTCTATATCATATATTGCAGTGTGTACTTAGCATTTGCAAATAACAGGACTGTCTAATATCTAGGTATCTTCTCTAAAATATTTTAAATATTTTCTAAAGCATTTTAATACATTTTTTTTTTAAACTGTGAAATGGCAGATATCCCACAGCAGGTTACACAGAATAGGGAGATCTACTGTAAGGAATTGAACAAAAGCCCATTCTAGTCTCTTGTGATCTCTCTAGCAGAGCCAGAAATGAATACCTGGGGAAGAATATAAGTCTTGAGCAAGCTTTCCCTAATGCTTTCTCAGTCTCCTAAAATATGAAAATGAGATGCTGGGAATATCTTTTTATTCACTAAGTAAAAGCTTTCTTTCATGAATTTAGGCAGCTTCCTTTTCATCTGGAGTAACTGGCAAATAGCACATCTTCTGTGAAGAACATTTTTCTTTGTTCTGAATCTTCTGCTGTTTTTCCTTGATAGCAACAACTTAGTTATTGTATTGGAGTACTTAATCAAGCCCTTTCCAAGTCCCTCATGATTTTACTGGAATCTTCAAACACCATACTGTTTTCTCTTTCCTGGCCTGACTAACCATAGACTGCTGTTATTCCCTTGTGGAGGAGCTGTTGCAGCTGATGTTAGCTGAATACAAGGGTTGGTTTTTTGTTTGTTTATATATGAGTTTTGTTGTTGTTTTAAACAAAAATCAAAACAAGAGGCCTGTGAAGTAAGATTAATCACAAATGAACAAGATCTGGGTAAATTATTGAGCTATTCTGGAATATAGGATCTAATTAAGTAGGGAAACGTGCAAGATACTGAAGCTAGAATACGGACAAAGGAATACAAAGCAATTATACAAGGCACTGCTAGAGAAGTACTAAAGGATACAGTGCATGATACTAGCAAAGCTTAACTTCAGTCCAAAGGTAAACACTGTGTGAGCACATCTCCTTAGATGTGAGTTGCAGGATCTTTCCACTAAACATGCTTTGCCTGATATCACTGAGAACTTGCTAACGTTGCATTTCAGAGGGGAATATGTGGCCACAGATGAAGACAGCACGTGAAAAACTGACAATTGTTTGACTGGCTAAGGGACTGTAGATGGAAAATGGCAAAAAGGAAAGAAACAACTTAGTTTTCATGTTCATGTTGCATAAAGTAAAAAGATAAAGGCTTAAGCTACAGCAGGGAATCTTCAGGTTAGCTGTTATAAATAACTTCTAATGGCAGGAGGCTGAAAGAGATTGTTAGGTTGATTATGGAGATTACATTTTATAAGGAAGTTGTTGAAATTGTGTCAAAGTTAATCAGTAATAATATGTATTTTATTTTACTCTATCTTCATCCACTGATGTAAGTTATATATTTCATTTAACTGGATAAATACAGTTGAGATGTCATTATAATTTAGAGGGTCTTAAAGGGTAGGATGAACAGCAGCTTAACAAGAAAAGGGACCATATGGGGCATGATCATAGTTACCCATAAGAATAACCATTTTATGACTTACTATGTAGCCCTTTACTGTGGCTTGTCTGAAGTCTGTTGCCTTGCTATGTTAGACAGCTTCCTGTTAGATACAGAATGCTATTTCTGATGAAAAAGTATGCAAACATGGATGTGTGAAAGCTGCTTTTTATAGGCATTATTGTTAATATGACTGAATTTTGACAGAGTGTAAAAAATACTCAAAGGCAACCAAATGCATTAATGTTAAAATATAAATGAGTGTGAATAGGGTTGGTTTTTGTGTATTCATCCATGCAACAATAATTAATTAATATGCAGTTATACCTGAGTAGTGGCATATCATTACAAAAGAACATGATCCATCTTTTGGCTATATGTATCAAAGGAAGCATGGTTAATTCACATTAACTTTAGGCATTAGGTGCACATTCTAGCAGAGGGTGAAACAGAGAAATGAAAAATAAACCAGATCAGGAATGCTAGTTGCAAAATTCAGTTTCATTGTATGCAGAGGTTTGTGTTTAGTCCCAAAACTGTGGATATGATCCGTATTGATCTGAAAAAAATGCATCATCTCCACTAGAAAGCTAAATGATGAAGAGAACATTAGCATGCTAAAGCTTGTGAAATTATATAGAGACGTCTTTCTTTATGCAAATACCAGAAGGGGTACTTTTCTTTTGTAATTCTAGAATGTTATGGAGATTTTTTTTTAAGCAGATGAGCAATTTAAAATGGTCTAAGATTTAATTTAGATAAGTGTAAAATAATACGCTTAGGAAATGATTATTTAATGCAAATACGAATGACAAAATTACTTGTTTAAAGGATTTACAAAGTAATCATGAATCAGATTGGGCATGTTCTAAGGTGATGCGCTATAATGAAGTCTTTTTTTACCCTGATTCTTACACGCAGCCTGACAGCAGACACACAGAGATGCACAAACTCCCTCTTCTGCAGTATGAATACGGGTAATAGTTGCTAATGTACATGTGATTTCAGTGCCATTCATGGCAGGTATACATGTATTAGGAATATTAGTCTTTCTAAATATTAGAAATTGGGTGTAAAGTAAAATCCACATGACATGGATATATGGGCCTGGCTTGCTTTAGAGTGTATTCAGCAGACAGTGAGCAGCTATTACTCACTGTAATTGTCTGCTTGTTAAAAGATTTTTATTGTTGTTGTTGTTGGTTTTTTTTTTCTTTTCTTTGTTCTTTCCTCTTTTTTTAAAAAAAAATTTTCTTTTTTTCAGAAGGCATTGAATTTGGATTCGTATAGGCTCTACACAAGAGAATTCTTTCTGGCTAAATGCTTGTAGCCGCTTTCTTTTTTCTCTGGGGCTGCCTTACCCCACCCTTCCTTCCTTTTTTTCCTCTTTTAAAAAATCTGATTTTTTTTTCAACCTGTCTCCTGCAGTGTCTAATTTTCAATTCTTTATTTTTACAATTGTCAAGAGACTGTAAATGTTCAGAAGACATTTTTTAGCAACATCTTATGTAAAGTTTCTCACCAGGCTAGTTTAGCTTAATTTATTTGCAGAACTTCTTTAGTGCCTGTAGTTGCATTAAAGTTGCACAGCAGATGATCAAAGTTCTTGTTAAAAGTAAAAAATACCTATTAGAATCAGGAAAAAGTAATCATTATTCAAGTAATGAATTGCAAAGTAAGTTGGCTTAAGAACATCAAAGCTTATAAAATAGGAGCAAAACTCTGTTTATTTTGCAAAACAGAGAATTAGTCAATTGAAGGATTTTAATGGTAAACATGAAGATCCACAGATGGGGGATTCACTGAATTTTTGCCTTCAAAAGTGAGGGAGTGAAGCTTTTCTGCTGCAAAGATTTCTATTGAATCAGATTCATTCTCTCTTCCCCTGTCTGTGCATGTTACTCTATCTCTGCACTGTAAGTTTCATGTTTCTTGCAGAACTACAAATGAGTTTGGGATCAGATTATTAAGAAGTCCTGCAGAGCTTCTATTTTAGGAGTTTGTGGTATTTGTTTCTTCCTGAATATCTATTCCATTAAAAATATTATTTTCTGTGGTCATAGAAATGTGTGCCCATCTAAAATTATTTATAAGAGAATACATACAGGAAGGAAAGGGCTGATTATGTAAGATGTTTGAACAACATATTGAACAGTAATGATTTGAAGCTAAAATAGCGGTGGTACATTAGACTGAATTTGGCATGTAAATCTACAATGGCATGAAGTTTGCTGACTTGATTTCTCATTCATAGAGAAGTGGAAGAATAAACAGTATTGCAGGTTCCTGGCATTCCACTTTACTTTCACAACTGGTGAGAAAAAGAACAAAATAACCCTCCCTGCTTCTCCCCAACTCCCTCTACCACTTTCTTTCCCTCCCTGCCTTCTTTCTCCCCTTACTCCCTGTCTTGCTCCGTCTGTTCCTCTTTCTGGAGTTGTCTCTTCTGCTTGTTCTAGCCACAGCCACTCCAACGCCAATAAGCCTCTGTCTTGTGCTGTGCTTGCTACAAGAGTAGGTTTCCTAAAATGTGGCAAGAGAACCTCACAAAGATCCAGCTAATTGAATACAAATACTTGTTCTGGAAGAAATAGTTTCACTTCTCCAACAGCAGATGGAGAAATCCTATGCAATGATGCCTTTCCCTATCTGAGCTGTTTCTTCTATTGAAGAGGCTACCAAAATTTACAGCCAGTACAAGTGGAAGCTCCAGCTCAGTGATGCGACAGCAGCCTCCTTATGTTCCATTTTTCTTTTTTATATGCTGAAGCTACTTGTTCCCACTCTTTCCCCTTTGAATACCTGAAGGATTTGGTATTCGGAGCCTTTTGATTTCCTGATTTTAATAATTGGTGTTTATTGTAATGAAGGGAGCTGTGATCTAGAATATAGAATAATACAATAATATAATAAACCCAGGTTGGAAGAGACCTTCAAGATCATTGCGTCCAACCCATCAACCAATCCAACCCACCTAAACAACTAAACCATGGCACCAAGCACCCCATCAAGTCTCCTCCTGAACACCTCCAATGAAGGTGACTCCACCACCTCCATGGGCAGCCCATTCCAATGGGCAATCACTCTCTCTCTATAGAACTTCTTCCTAACATCCAGCCTAAACCTCCCCTGGCGCAGCCTGAGACTGTGTCCTCTTGTTCTGGTGCTGGCTGCCTGGGAGAAGAGACCAGCCTCTGCCTATCTACAACCTCCCTTAAGGTAGTTGTAGAGAGCAAAATAAGGTCTCCCCTCAGTCTCCTCCTCTCCAGGCTAAGCAACCCCAGCTCCCTCAGTCTCTCCTCATAGGGCTTGTCTTCCAAACCCCTCACCAACTTCGTTGCCCTCTTCTGGACATGTTCCAGCAAGACAACATCCTTCCTAAACTGAGGGGCCCAGAACTAGACACAGGACTCAAGGTGTGGCCTAACCAGTGCAGCATACAGGGGGGAGAATCACCTCCCTGCTCCTGCTGGCCACCCTGTTCCTGATGCAGGCCAGGATGCCATTGGCCCTCTTGGCTGCCTGGGCACACTGCAGGCTCATGTTCAGCCTACTATCGACCAGTACCCCCAGGTCCCTCTCTGCCTGGCCGCTCTCCAGCCACTCTGACCCCAGCCTGGAGCACTGCATGGGGTTGCTGTGGCCAATGTGCAGAACCCGGCACTTGGATGTGTTCAATCTCATGCTGTTGAATTCTGCCCATCTGTCTAGCCTGTCGAGGTCCCTCTGCAAAGCCTCTCTACCCTCCAGCAAATCAACTCCTGCTCCTGGCTTGGTGTCGTCTGCAAATTTACTGATGATGGACTGAATGTCCTCATCCAGATCATCAATAAAGATGTTGAAGAGCATGGGGTCCAGCACTGATCCTTGGGGGCACACCACTAGTGACTGGCTGCCAGCTGGATGTGGCACCATTCACCCCCACTCTCTGGGCTCGGCCCTCCAGCCACTTCCTAACCCACTGCAGTGAGCTCCTGTCCGAGCTATGGGCTGATAGCTTGGCCAGCAGTTTGCTGTGGGGGATGATGTCAAAGGCCTTGCTGAGGTCCAGGTAGACTACATCCACAGGCCTCCCCACATCCACCAGGCAGGTCACCTGATCATAGAAGGAGATCAGGTTGGTCAGGCAGGACCTGCCCTTCCTAAATCCATGCTGGCTGGGCCTGATCCCTTGGCCATCCTGTAAGTGCTGTGTGATCGCACTCCAGATGACCTGTTCCATAATCTTGCCTGGCACTGAGGTCAGGCTGACAGGCCTGTAATTCCCTGGCTCATCCAACCAGCCCTTCTTTTGGATGGGCACCACGTTGGCCAGCTTCCAGTCTTAGAATAGGATAGAATAGAATAGAATAGTATAGAACTGAATTAACCAGGTTGGAAAAGAACTTTGAGATCTTTGAGTCCAACCTATCACCCAACATCATGTAATCAACTAAACCATGGCGCCAAGTGCTTCATCCAATCTCTTCCTAAACACCTCCAGTGATGGCGACTCCACCACCTCCATGGGCAGCCCATTCCAATGGCCAATATGTTTGCTTCCATCCAAAGTCTGTCATGGCTAAAAGGAATGGACCTAAGTTCTCTTCTTCACAACTCAGCAATTGCATTGAATAGTTAAAAGGGTGCTCTGTAAAATAATGGGTTACTTGTTCTTCATGGGTTTGGTACTTAAGGCAAGAAGTTATGTGCTTAAATTACAAAGAAGATTCCATTGTTAGAACAAAGTATTTTTTAGGTGGGGAAGGCATTTCTCATAGGAAATGTAATAAGGAAGTAACGTGAGGAAATAATTAGATTTCTGGCAGACACTCCTTTATTACTGGAAGTTTTTTGATGTGATCAGGCTTGAATATTACTTTATAATTCTTTGGGGCTCATTTTTGGCTTTTGTTTGTTATTTCCCCTGCAAGGGCTACTTAAATTTAGAGGTTTGGGAAGCAAGCTCTCAGATCTGAGTATAGATATGCAGGCACAGAATATATTGACTTAATTTTGTGCATTTGTTTCTTTGTAGAGACCAGAGAAATGGAGTCAGGGAGGAAAATAACTAACCTTGGAAATGTTTTCTTCTGTTTCTATGAAGGAACAAGGGGGAAAAAAGGGAAAGAATACATTCAGGAAAGGAGGAGACTGGAGACAGAGAGAGAAAGAGAGAGGAAGACTGGAAGGTAGAAAAGTGTGCTTATCTGTTCAAAGGCACAGCTCTAAGTAGAGCTAGGAAAAACCCTCTTTGCATATTATCTGGGAGCCCCTGAAATAGGCTATGCTGAGTGCCCAGAGGACAGATGGATTTTTACTGAATATCAAGGTAGCAAAGCTGTACTGCAGCAAAGGAAGTATTCTTTATGTTTTGAGGTAGCCCAAAATGGGTAACTTGATGCATATTATATAGGTATACAAATGTGACAACTGTTGGGAACAAGCAGTGTTTCAAAATACTTGACTTGGGTCTGTGGCTTGTGAGCCGCTTTCTTGGTTACTTCTATTAAACTAATAATATGTCATTTTACTTTATTTTACTTTAGTAATCTTTATAGCAATTTCAGCCTTTCTATGGCAGTCCTGATTAAATGCCTTTTTATTTAGTGTTGCTTTTAAAGTGATTATGTCACTTTGCTTATGAATAATACTGAAAATTTATTTTTCTTCAGCTCATTTGAGTCTCTTCTTTTGTTACTGTACTCTTGAAAAATTTTCCTATAAGGAAATGCCATGCTTATAAGTGGCAGTTTATAAGACAGTAACTAATTATGTTAGCAATTTACATATCCTTAAGATCAACTGAATAGAACTGATTTGTAACCAGTCACAGAATGGCAGAATTTTTGAAGCTGGAATAGACCTCAGATATCTATGACCTAATACCACCACATTGACTAGACTATGTCACTAAGCACCATATCCAATCTTTCCTTAAACACCTCCAGGGATGGTGACTACACCACCTCCCTGTGCAGCCCAGCGTCTAATTACTCTTTCCACAAGGAGGTGCTTCCTAACATCCAACCTAAATCTCCCCATGCACACCTTCAGGCCATGCCCTCATCACAAATTGCCTGGGAGAAGAGCCTGACCCCCACCTTACTACAACATCCCTTCAGGTAACTCTACAGTGTGATAAGGTGTCCCTCCCCCGAGTTTCCTCTTCTCCTGGCCAAACAACCCCAGCTCTCTCAGCCTCTCCTCATAAGACTTTCCTTCCAGTCCCCTCACCAGTCTTATTGCTCTCCTCTGGACCTGCTCCATCCTGGTCTGGTCTGGTCTGGTCTGGTCTATTCTATTCTATTCTATTCTATTCTATTCTATTCTATTCTATTCTATTCTATTCTATTCTATTCTATTCTATTCTATTCTATTACCTCAGTATCTTTCTTGAAGTGAGGAGCCCAGAACTGCACACAGTACTCAAGGTGAGGCCTCACCAGTGCTGAGTACAAAGAGCAGAATTACATCCCTAGTCCTGCTGGCCATGTTATTCCTGATACAGGCCAAGATGCCATTGGCCTTCTGTGCCACCTGGGCACACTGCTGGCTCCTGTTCAGCTGTTGTCAACCAGCACTGCCAGGTCCCTCTCAGCCAGGCTACTCTCCAGCCACTCATCCCCCAGTCTGTAATGCTGCATGGGGTGATTTTGGCCAAAGTGTGGGACCCTGCACTTGGCCTTCTTAAACCTCATTGACCCAGCCTGTCCAGGTCTCTCTGAAGTGTCTTCCTACCTTCCACCTGCTCCCCAACTTGGTGTCATCTGTGAATTTACTAACAGTAGACTCGAACCCCTCATCTAAGTCATTGATAAAGATGTTGAATAGAACTGGGCCCAGTGCTGATCCCTGGGGAACACCACTGGTCACTCGACACCAACTGGATGCAGCACCACGCACAACCACTTTCTGTGCCTGGTCACCCAGCCAGTTTTTAACACAGTGAAGGGTGCACCTGTCCAAGCCATGGACTGCCAGCTTATCCAGGATGGTGCTGTGGTTCACCTGCCTGTTTTTCCGAAGTTGATACACTCTCTTTTTTTCCCCTGAGTTCTTGCAAAATCTCCCTGCTCAACCAGGCTGCTCTTCTTCCCACTAGCTCATTTCTCATCACACAGGGACAGTCTGCTCCTGTGCCTTCATAATTTCATCCTTAAAGTAAGCCCAGCTTTCCCAGACCCCTTTGTTTTTGAGGGCTGCTTCCAAAGGGAATCTCCAAACCAGCATTCTGAATAGATCAAAGTCAGCCCTCTGGAAGTCCAAGGTAGAGGTTTTGATGATCGCCCCTCTGACTTCACCACATCCTGAAAATTCTATTGTATCATGGTCACTATGTCAATTAAGCATACTTTGTCAATTCAGCTTATTTTGTCAATTAAGCATATTTTGTTTTCTACATTATTTTTACTTTTAGGACTGTTGCCTCTGCAATTTGAGAGGTGGTGCATTAAAGCAAACTATTGTATCATGGTCACTATGTCAATTAAGCATACTTTGTCAATTAAGCTTATTTTGTCAATTAAGCATATTTTGTTTTCTACATTATTTTTATTTTTAGGACTGTTGCCTCTGCAATTTGAGAGGTGGTGCATTAAAGCAAACTACTGACAAGAGGTAAGTAATATGTGCTTCACACTTTTGCGTGCTTCTTTCAAACTTTATTCACAATCTATTCCCATGCACAAAGCATTTCTAAACCTGGTCTCTTGACAGTGTCCCTTTAAGCTGAATTGTTGCAGAACTAAAATTACCTCTGTTGAAATATGCCACTGGCACTTTGTAAAATAGTTTTATGTAAAATGTACATTCATTTTAGTATTTGTACACACTTACATGTTCCAAATTTTATTCTGCTGGCCTTTGTGTAGAGGAAGTTAATGAGAGCTTATTTGTCGTTGTTTGCATGGGCAAGTCATGTCAAACTGCAAAGTGTAATTTCTGTTTTGGTCCTCACAAGTCAGAACTTAACTTCACAAAGCATTAATATTGTAACCATTTTAATGGACATTTTGACAAACATGAAATTTCTCAGCTGCTTTTTACAATTTGCTACATGTTTATTAATATTTATTTCTAGAAAAAAATTGCAGTGCTTTACAGAAAGTGACTTTCTCTGCATAACTATACCTAAAATTTTTGGCTTTGCATTGTGTCTCTCTGTGGGTTACTGTTAATGGATTTATAAAATGAGAATTCTGTAAGAGTAATTCAACTCATGTTCAGCTATTTCTAAAACTCCTTAGAGTTACTACAACTTGTTGTGTCTTTGATCTGTCAGCATTAGCTACCATTCAAACTTTCAAGAATTTTCAGAAGGATAATTCTAGGCCCCTCAGTTCATGAAGGACGTGGAATTGTGCAGAGCCACAAAAATGGAATAGTGTGGAAGATTGCCTATATGAGGAGAGACTGAGGGAGCTGAGTCTCTTTAGCTTGGAGAGGAGGAGACTAAGGGGTGACCTCGTTAAGGTTTATAAATATGTAAAGAGTGAGTGCCAAGAGGATGGAGCTGGGCTCTTCTCAGTGATGTCCAATGACAGGACAAGGGGCAGTGGGTGGAAGTTGAGGCCTAGGAAGTTCCACATAAACATGAGGAAAATTTTTTTCACTGTGAAGGTGATGGAATGCTGGACAGGCTGTCCAGGGAGGTTGTGGAGTCTCTGGAGATACTCAAAACCTGCCTGGATGTGTTCCTCTGTGATCTGGTATAGGTGATCCTGCTCTGGCAGGGGGTTGGACTATATGATGTTTTGAGGTTGCTTCCAGCCCCTAACATTCTGTCATTCTGTGAATGTGTTCCAATTATGTCTTTTTTTCTCTAAAAAGTGTGACATCCAAAATGTGCATTCTTCTCCATTCTTCTTTCCCTCTCACGTACTGATTACATGTACATGTTCATAGTTACTTAGATTTAAAAGCTAATGAATGAAACATGGAGCGGGGAGGGGAGTGGGTGAAAATTTGCCATATAGGAGAGCTGAGATGCCTTGTTTTCAGCAAAACAGAGCAATTGGTTAAAACTCTGTTAGGACTTCCAATCTGCTAGGTTGAGAGATGTCAGAGTAGAGAGGTTTGCTTGAAGATTTATTGAAGAGGCATTTTATTTCTAGTGCTTCTGTCCCATAAAGCTTATATGATAAGACAATGTAGTTTTGCAGGAGGTCAGGCAGCAACGGAAGGAAAAAAGGATATTTATTTTTAGTTACAAAAGCAAGAGTCTCAAAGCAAGACTTTTCCTCTCATCTGAACATAAGTGAAACTTTCACCATAATAAAATTTTAGACCTACAAACTTTACCTGCTTTTACTTGGACTGGACTGTATAATTTTCTGATTAGTGTGTCTTTTTCACATACAGCTATTATTTCACTTTGGCCAGTACAACTTTAATGTCACATGACATTAGCAGTTTGTTTTGTCCCTGTGTGTCATATTACACTTCTCCAGATATTTTTGTCAAAAATGAATTACTGAAATAGCACCACTGTAGTGCAGGAAAGATAAATAAATTCTGTTCTTCTGCATCAGGCTCTTCCATCTCTGTTCTGCATTCATATTAATCTGCTAAGATGCTCATACTGTGTGTATCTGTGAAGATCTACAGAAGGTTGGGTGAGGCAAGCACTCAGGGCTTACAAATGAAAAGAGCAAGTGGGGTGATGAGATGAGATGCACAGTGAATTACAGGGACTAAGGTAAATATGAATCAAGGAATGAAAATGTTTACCTTTCTTGAGATATATACTAGTTATCTACCCTAAAAAAGATTTTGGAAGTAGTCTCAGAAGGCTACCCTTGGTTAATAAAAATGCCATTAGGTTTACTTGTATTCAGTAGATTAAAAAATTTTTTTTTAGTTTCATTCCTTATTTAGAGATTTATGTATGGAACTAGTATTTGTAGGATATATCAGTGCTTTCTGATGAATATAGAAGACACATAGCATCATTTGACAAGCTTCCTGAAGTTGTACTGAAGTCTTATGTGTAGCACTGGTCCCAGGTGCTTGACAGGTGCTTTCACTGCTAAAGGGGATACATTTAATATTGGGCATTACCATCATAGTCTGATCAGTTTGCTCATTCTATGCCTTTGTGTCTGTAAGCAGGTCTTGACACTATACTTTGTTTTATGTGTCACTAGATGTGACTGATTGTGATCATGTGTGTTGCCTAAGAATGTTAATTCAGAATACTCCACGTAATAAATTGCATAAAAACTAAGTAACATGGTCTTTACACATCCACCTGGACAGCACAACTATAAAACTGTTGCACTTGATAAATTGAATGTTAAAGATGCTTAATGAAATTGCAGTAAAATCCAAATCTGAAAGTACATGTGGTAGTGTAGTAAGGTTTGTTAAATTTCAGAAAAGCTTAGGAAATCCTATTAAGGAAATATCTAGAGATGATTGCCTTTTGAGAAAACCCACACAGCAATTAACAAAGCATCTTAAACACTTGTATTTCTATGGGGGTTTTTGGTGGTGTTCTTGACTTGCCACTCTTCACAGGTGGGCACATGTAATATGTGCAATTGCCATCCCAGAAGTCAGATTTGGTAATGTCACAGAACGCACACCGATAGACACTAGCAAAATACCTTTGCAAAGATTAACATTGGTGAGTAGTATATTCCTATATGCTTCATGTATTCTGTGCTATATAAGGTGTTCTGATATTTGAAATGTATTAAAAATCCTGGATTTTGATGATTATTGGCAGGTACAGAGCAGTAATACATTTAAGGTAAGGAAAAACAACAAGGGTTATATCAGGATGCCTTCTTTGACTTATAATGGCAATTTATTCACACTGTAAAAAGCCACTGGTATTTCATTAAAAGAAGTTTGAAGTTGCCCTCCCTCAAAAGAAGAATAACAAACTTAATCAGTGTCAACTGTGGAATGTTTCCATTGTGGAACTGTGTTGGTGATGAAAATGTTGAAAACACAAAGTAACTGGGGATATCAAACAATACAGGTTTGTGAAGTCTTTTTATTATGTATTATTGCTTTGGGGAACTAATGAAGGTAAAAGGATGTATGATCTGTTTATTACATGATATCTCTACTATCTTGGCATTGAAAAATGTGCACAAAATAGATTACACATTATAGTGGATGAAAACACCCTGAGGAATTCTGAGGAATTCAAAAGCTTGTGGAAAACGCAAACAGCATGAGTTGCATTCTGTGTTGCATTAAAAAATAGTAGCGTCATTCAAGAAGGTTGATGTACACATGCAGAAGATATGCATAAGTGCAATATAGGAATGTTTGCCTTTCCATATTATACAAGAATGTTTTAATTTGTCAGGGTGTGCATCACTGTGATGTCATCTGATAGAAAGTCATTAGCAGGACATTCAAAATCCTAGGGAGATGTTACCATCATTTTTCTCAATCTGCTCCACAATATTTCCAAAATGGGTATTGGCCTACTGGGTCTGGTACATGTTAAGGAATGTATTTTTAATTTATAAATGATATGGCAAATACTAGAACAAATACTAATAACCTTTTATTAATATGAAAAAATGCCAAAATGTATTAAATAGGTTCGATGTACAGTTAGAATATATATATTTACAATGGGATGTATGGTATTTAGGCAACTATAACAATTTTGACAATTTTATGCAAACTGGTAGGAATATCAGAAAAAGATTCAATCCCTGGGAGCGAATTTGCGCTCGACTGCATGGGGGGAGACTCAACGAGAACCATTAAGCCAAAGAGGCAATGAATTAATTACTCACATCTAGTTCCACCCAAGTGGGGATTGCTGCTACTGTGTGTAGCTGTTGAGGCTTTGGGGTGCTCTCATGTGCCAGGCATGGCAGGTTGCTGGCAGGAACGCCATGCGGTCTGGCTTCAGCGGACATTGGGCTGGTTACAATGCTTCTCGTGATGGGTGCTCGCTTTGTCCTGGAGAAACTGAGGCACAGCAAAATCCTGGTTGCTAGGGGAACCAGTCTTGGCTTACAGCTTGTCTCGTAGCTTGCAGTGGGTAGGTTGTGGCTATATCCCAGTCTCTGGACCAGGCACTCAACACAATGCAGCTTGAGGCAACCTCAAACCAGACGGATCCAAGCAGGTTCAAGCAAGACAAGGCTTGATCAAGGCAAGGTGACTAGAAATCAGCCTGTATATACATCTTGCCTGAGATTCGATTGGGCCAGTAGGACAACTGAATCCAGCACATAGTTACACATGAGAAGGGGTTCTGCCAGGCTGTGGCCATACAAGGCAGAAACGCAGGCCCAATCAG
Organism: Colaptes auratus; assembly: GCA_015227895.2. Classification (NCBI taxonomy): domain Eukaryota; kingdom Metazoa; phylum Chordata; class Aves; order Piciformes; family Picidae; genus Colaptes; species Colaptes auratus. The sequence continues at coordinate 43,419,867 of CM026897.1, forward strand.
GCAGGTGCAGTGACCAGTACACGTGCCCTTACCCCGGATACAGGTTTGTTTACCAGGCACACAAGGTCCTGTCCCCTTTGTTCCTTTTCCCACATTACCCTGACTTTCTGCAGGAAGGAGGGGGGGAGACAGGGACCATGTCTAGACACATGAGGGTCTGTCTGGGTTTCTGCTGGGGCTCGTTTGGCCCTACCATGACAGTACTTTCTCATTTTGAAGTATTAATATTTCAATTACATTTTAATTTAACTATTTGTGTGTGTGTGATTTGTAGATACATTTCTAAATGTAGAATGCAATTTTTAATGTTTTAAATTGAGTTTCCTTCAGATGTTAATCCATTCCAAATTTTTTTCAGAATGTTATTTTGTTCTTCACATGTTCATTAAAAATAGCATAGACCACATTTCTAAAGAGTAATGAAACTTACTCGAAAAATGTTCTTCCTTCCTAATCTGAAAATATAAAACCAGCTGAACTACTGAGAATTGACTTATTACGGGTTTTTTGTTTGTTTGTTTCTTTCTTTCTTTTTTTTAAACTCTTAAACAATTCACAAGTATATATCTCATTGGAAATTGTTAATTTAGGGTTTGAAAACACAGAAATGCTTAATCTACCAGATGCTGAAATTAATCTTTGGGATGTGCATGACTTGAACTGTATGAAAGTATTAGAAGCCTTTTGAAGAAGGCTTGAATTTAAAACTATTTATTATCAAGGTATGGAGCCAAAATTTGTAAGGTTACATGATTTACAATCCCTAGGTAATTTGTGCTGAATATGAAGCAATTATGTTAACCAGTTATTTATAATTAAGGGAATTTTCTTCCATTCTTTCCTTCAGTTGATAGAAGATTGCTTGTAATCCTTAGTGTTTTTTCAGTTCTTGAAGCCTCTTTCAGTATAAAGTGACATTGAAGCACTACAGATCATATTAAGCTGTATATACCCTTTTGTCTCTTGTGAGTCCCTGAACATTTAGAAATGTAGTACTTGCTTTCCATAAAGCTGTTTTTGAAAGTAAAAGAGTTTGTCTATTTGAGTGGAATGAATATTGTGCTGAAGGAACTCAGCTGAATACAATAATAATGAAAGGCAGCATAATTTGTAACAGCCATAAATATACTATCGCTGCAGGTAGTGAACCAGCTTTACTGTGAGGAAAGGAAGCACTATAATCCTGATTTGGCTCATTAAACCTTACTTTTCCAAGTCTTAGTTTCTGACATTGAATTTATAATGAAACAGCTAGGCTTGTATTAATTTAAGGGAAGTAGGCAGTTTGACCATTACAGAGACTCTGTAATGATTTAATGTCGATAGACCAATAAAATGCTGCTCCTTGGGTAAAAGAGAAGGGAAAAATCTGTTCCAAACCCACCAGTACTCTGTATGGCTTTTTGTGGCAATTACGTTGCTGTTATCTTTTGGGGTTAATCTGCTCTGTTTTGTATTGAATACTCTAGCTAAACCAAGTCTCCCTAATAACTTTGAGGTATTCTGTATTTTAAAAAACCCCACAGAAATAGATAGAATTCAAATTGTAATTTACATTTTGTCTAAAGCCCTGTGTATTTGAAACTTCCTGTAAATGATTTCTTGTTCCCTGTAGCAAGAAGCTCCTACTTCTTTAAAGAGGTTGCTCAAAAAAAAAAAAAAAAAAAGGTTTATTTATGCCAAATCATTCTCAAATGATATGTGATCCTTGTGTTAGTCTTCCTGACAATTATGCTCTCATACCCACTGACCCAGTGGATTCTTTGAATCAGGAGAAACCCCAGGAATTACATCCAAAGTAATTATTTTTCTTTCTTTAGGGATTCTTGTCCCTTCTTCTCCCCACTTGACCCCACTTCCATTCTTGACTTTTATACCACTCCATTGTCAAATACTCTGTACTTTGGAGTAGACAGCTGATACCTCTGTCTCGCTATTAATTTTTGTAAAAACATACTGAGTGATTCAGACTTTGATGTTAGTTCTGGGTATCTGTGAGCAACTGATCTGGGCCAGTTTTCTTGTCTGAAATTGTAGGGATTGCAAATATTGTTCCTCAGCAGCCAGTTCCTGTGACACAGCTATCTTTTTTCTTAAGGGTTTCTCTGTTCTTATCTACATCATTAAAAGTTGGGGAGTGTTCATTGTATAAGGAAAGGTACATTTTGTACATTATTTATCGATACTGAGCCTTCATGAACCATATATCTTTTTAAAACCCTGTATTTTTGGCCTATCTTTATAATGCTCTTTATGTTCAAAGCATGGGATAACTCAGAAATATCAGCTGTCTTTCTTTGTCATAGCTCTAGTACACAATGTGGGATTTGTTGGTTTATTTTCTTTTCAAAATGAGCAGAAAACAAATATAAAAGTGTAGATTGCATTCTAGGATGCAGCCTAGCAGAACTAGATCTTGCAGTGTATGGAGCAAATACTTTTAGTTGTTTTAAGCATTCCTTCTTCTGCCCGCAACCTCCCACTTCTTCCCTCCCCTTCTTCTTTCCTGCTTCCAACCATTCATGTCTCTCTTTCTGAAAGAGTAAGAAACTCAAATAAGCAGAACATGTACTGTTTGAAGAGATCTGTAGAGGCTGAGCTGGTACTGTCCTTAATGTAGCATCTACCAAAGAATGTCAAAGGAAATCAAAAGTATGTTTTATTTGTGACAAATTAACACCTGTGCAAATGTGAATATATTAGTGGGGTCTTTTGCTATTGCTCAGCTAGTACATATACTAATTGCTGTTAAATTGTTTTTATTCACTAGAGATTTTGGGTTGTAATCAGTGTATTTCCTGCTAATCTTTCCATTACTAAATATTCAGTATAGGCTCATTTCTTCCAGAGTAAAAATCAATATGTGAGGTATGCTTAAAGTAGCACATTTTGTGCAACTGTTTCATGTTTGCAAGCCAGTGCTTTTCTTGTAGAATGCCATGTACACCCATGATATTGATGGACTCTAGTTGACTTTTCATGTGAAAGCAAAAGTCCTCCCAGGCAAGCTCAGTGTAGAGGGCATTCCACAAAGATACTAACCTGTAGTTTCTCCACTTTACCTCTCTTGACTATAGGTTTTCTTTTTCTAAAACTTATGTGAATGACAAAATGAGATTGTCCTGGTGTCTTTTGTCAGAGAGTCAGGCTTGTTATTTTTATTTCAGTCTGGCCAATCAGATCCATCAGACCCTCCGAGTTTCAGTAGCCATGGTAAATAATAATTTGTGATTACCCAGCTGGGAAACAAACATGTTAATTCAGGTATTTACAGACAGGGTCTAAAATGAAGTAGCTGGAAGGGTATACTTTACCATATCACATATTTAGAAATGATATCTTATGTAAACTACAGGGTCCTAGCTGCTTTGCAGACACTTACTCCAAGTGGTCTCTGTCCCAGTGGTCTCTAAATTAGCAAATGTGACACCCATCTGCAAGAAATATCAGAAGAAGGATCTGCAGGCCACTCAGCATGAGCTCAGTGCTGGGGAAGATTATGGAGCAGATTATCTTGAATGTGATCACACAGCACATGGAGGACAACCAGTGGATCAGGCCCAGTCAGCGTAGGTTGAGGAAAGGCAAGTTCTGCTTGGCTAACCTGATCTCATTCTGTGACAAGGTGACTTGCCTAGTGGATGAGGGAACGGTTGGGCATGTTGTCCACCTGGACTTCAGTAAAGCATTTCGCACTATCTCCCACAACATTATTCTGAGGAAACAGATTGCTTATGGCTTGTACAGGTATGAACTTTGATGCATAAAAAGCTGCCTGGATGACAAAGCCCAGGGAGTGGTGGTGAATGGAGTTAGATCCAGTCATGAGTAGTGTTCCTCAGGAATGAGATGGATGGGGGATTGAGTAAACCCTCAGTACGTTTGCAGATGACACCAAGTTGGGCAGAAGTGTTGATCTGCTTAAATGCAGCAAGGCACTACAGAGGGATCTGGACAGGTGTGGTGGTTTGAGCCTTAACTGGAAGTTAAGAGCTCAGGTGGGGGGGCAAAGCTGAGAATCTCTCCCCCACTCCCCCCCCTCCTCCCTCCCAACAGAGAGGGAGAAAAGGAAGAGTAAATCCACCAAACAATAATTTGGAGTCGGCTTGGAAGTAGAGAGGCAAAGAGTTGTCTTTAGCAATATATATATATATAAACAATAACAGGAAAAGGTTCACAGGGCAAGGACAAGGATGGATGGAGGCGACAAAAACCAAGAGAATAATACACAACCCCCTTCCTCTGAGGGAGCGTGGAGGCAGCAGGGAGAAGGACCAGTCCAACCACGTGGCAGAGGAGCAGGAGGGTAGCTGCAGTAGCTATCTCGTCCAGCAAGGCAGAAGCCAGAAGCCAGGGCCAACAGCTACAGGTCCTGCTCTATTTTTTTATACCCTACTGGGCAGGGAGGTGGGAGTGGAACCACTCAGTTTCCCAGGCGAAAAATGCCCTGCAGGGAGTGAAAAGTACCTGCAAGCCCTCCACCCTGTTTTGTTCTTTTGTTCTCAGAAGAGGGTGTTAACCCACCACAACAGGCTGGGTTGATGAGCTGAGGCCAGCTGTATTAGGTTCGACAAGGCCAAGTGCCGGGTTCTGCACTTTTTCACAATAACTGTATGCAGTGCTACAGGCTTGGAGAACAGTGGCTGGAAAGCTGCCCATGGGAAAGGGACCTCGGGGGTGCTGACCAACAGCTCGCTGACCATGAGCCAGCAGTTTGCCCAGATGGCCAAGAATGTGTGTATCCTAGCAGGACAGAAGAAGTGAGCATTCCCCTGTGCTTGGCACTAGAGGTCTTTGAACACTGTGGGCCCCTCACTGCAAGAAAGATGTTGAGTTGCTGGAATGCATGCAAAGAGCGGCAACCAAACTCGTGAAGGGTCTAGAACAGAAGTTGTATGAGGATCAGGAGAGGGAACTGGGGCTGTTTATTTTGCAGAGAAGGAAGTTGAGGGGAAATCTTGTCATTCTACATCAACCTGGAAGGAGGTTGTAGTGAGGTGGAGATCAGTCTCCTTCCAGGTACCAAGCAACAGGATGAGAGGAAACAGCCTTAAGTGGAACTGTGGGAGTTCAGATTGGATATTGGTAAAACCTTATTCATTGAAAGAGTGGTCAAACTTAGGAACAGGCTGCCCAGGGAAGTGACACTTCCTCAAGTATTGATAAACCATGTAGATGTGGGGCACAGAGACACATTTCACTGTAAGAGTTAGACCAGATGATCTTGAAGGTCTTTTCTAAACTTAATGATTCTATAATTGTAAGTTTAACAGCAGACATATGAGAAGATTAAAAAGACACAAGTGTCAACTTAAATGCTGTTTAATCACAGTAGAATTATTAGGAGTAGATAGAGGAGAGGCAGAGTTGGTGAGAAGTCATGGTATGAAGGAGGACCACATGAAATTTTTCTAAATACATAAGCAGAGTTTGAGCTGATGACAATTTGTAACAAGTGTGTGATTTGGAGGAGAGCTTATGCCATGAATGAACATGGTGTCAGCTTTCATGTCAATACAATACAATACAATACAATACAATACAATACAATACACCAGGTTGAAAGAGACCTTCAAGATCATCGCGTCCAACCCATCAACCAATCCAACCCACCTGAACAATTAAACCATGCAGCCAAGCACCCCATCAAGTCTCCTCCTGAACACCTCCAATGAAGGTGACTCCACCACCTCCACAGGCAGCCCATTCCAATGGGCAATCACTCTCTCTCTATAGAACTTCTTCCTAACATCCAGCCTAAACCTGCCCTGGTGCAGCCTGAGACTGTGTCCTCTTGTTCTAGTACTGGCTGCCTGGGAGAAGAGACCAACCTCTGCCTGTCTACAACCTCCCTTCAGGGAGTTGTAGAGAGCAAGAAGGTCACCCCTCAGTCTCCTTTTCTCCAGGCTAAGCAACCCCAGCTCCCTCAGCCTTTCCTCATAAGGCTTGTCTTCCAAACCCCTCACCAACTTCGTTGCCCTCTTCTGGACATGTTCCAGCAAGACAACATCCTTCCTAAACCGAGGGGCCCAGAACTGGACACAGGACTCGAGGTGTGGCCTAACCAGTGCTGAGTACAGGGGCAGAATGACCTCCCTGCTCCTGCCTGGCCACCCTGTTCCTATGCAGGCCAGGATGCCATTGGCCCTCTTGGCTGCCTGGGCACACTGCAGGCTCATGTTCAGCCTACCATCAACCAGCACCCCCATGTCCCTCTCTGCCTGGCCACTCTCCAGCCACTCTGACCCTAGCCTGTTGCACTGCATGGGGTTGCTGTGGCCAATGTGAGATCAGGTTGGTCAGGCAGGACCTGCCCTTCCTAAATCCATGCTGGCTGGGCCTGATCCCTTGGCCATCCTGTAAGTGCTGCGTGATCACACTCAAGATGACCTGTTCCATAATCTTGCCTGGCACTGAGGTCTGGCTGACAGGCCTATAATTCCCTGGCTCTTCCAACTGGCCCTTCTTGTGGATGGGCACCACTTGGCCAGCTTCCCAGTCTTCTGGACCCTCTCCAGTGAGCCAGACTGCTGAAAAATGATGGAGAGTGGCTTGGCCAGCTCATCTGCCAGCTCTCTCAGCACCCTAGGATGGATCCCATCCTGTCCCAATGGACTTGTGGGGGTCCAAGTGGCTGAGAAGATCTCTAACTACCTCCTGGAGCAGTGGGAAACTATGCAGCTCCCTGACTCCTTCTGCCAGCTCTGCAGGCCAGCTGTCTGGAAGATGTTCTGTCAACACAGTTTAACCGCATCTAACAGTTTACACAAACACATAAAGCTTAGATTTCTATCTGAGTTTAGTTTTATTTATATGATTTTATTTTTCCCTGTTTCATTTGTCCTTAAGTTTCCAACAGAGAAGCTTTGGTCACTGTCCCCCACCACAAACTCCTGGCCAAGCTGTCAGCTCATAGCTTGGTCAGGAGCACAGTGCAGTGGGTTAGGAACTGGCTGGAGGGCCAAGACCAGAGAGTGGTGGTGAATGGTGCCACATCCAGCTGGCAGCCAGTCACTAGTGGTGTGCCCCAAGGATCAGTGCTGGACCCCATGGGTCTTTTAACATCTTTATTGATGATCTGGGACGAGGGCATTGATCTCCATCATCAGTAAATTGCGGACGACACCAAGCTGGGGCAGGAGTTGATCTGCTGGCGGTAGAGAGGCTTTGCAGAGGACCTCGACAGGCTGGACAGATGGGCAGAATCCAGGGCATGAGATTGAACACTCCAAGTGCCGGTTTCTGCACATGGCCACAGCAACCCCATGCAGTGCTCCAGGCTGGGGTCAGAGTGGGCTGGAGAGCGGCCGGCAGAGAGGGACCTGGGGGTGCTATTTGATGGTAGCCTGAACATGAGCCTGCAGTGTGCCCAGCAGCCAGAAGGCCAATGGCATCCTGGCCTGCATCAGGAACAGGGTGGCCAGCAGGAGTAGGGAGGTGATTCTCCCCCTGTATGCTGCACTGGTTAGGCCCACACCTTGAGTCCTGTGTCCAGTTTCTGGGCCCCTCAGTTTAGAAAGGATGTTGACTTGCTGGAATGTTTTCCCGTGAAGGGCAACAATTTGGTGAGGTTTTGGAAGACAAGCCCTATGAGAGAGGCTGAGGAGCTGGGGGTTCTTAGCCTGGAGAAGAGAGGAGACTGAGGGTGACCTTCTTGCTGTCTACAACTCCCTGAAGGGGGAGGTTGTAGCCAGGCAGAGGTTGGTCTCTTCTCCAGGAGCCAGCACCAGAACAGAGGACACGTCTCAGGCTGCGCCAGGGGAGGTTTAGGCTGGATTTTAGGAAGAAATTCTACACAGAGAGAGTGATTGCCCATGGAATGGGAGGTGGTGGAGTCACCATCATTGGAGGTGTTCAGGAGGAGACTTGATGGGTGCTTTGTGCCATTTTTTAGTTGATTAGGTGGGTTGGATTGGTTGATTGGACACGATGATCTTGAAGGTCTCTTCCAACCTGGTCTATTCTGTTCTGTTCTATTCTATTCTATTCTATTCTATTCTATTCTATTCCATTCTATTCTAAACTCCCACTTTTGAAAACCTGTTTTCCTGGTTATTTATACGTATGAAGCTCTGGATCATAGAAAACAGATTGTGGCTTCTTGCATGCATCAAAGTCAGTGATAAAACTTGATTTTACTTTGTAATGGGAAAAGCTTTTCCCCAAGTACCTAAATAGTCTCTGCTTTTAAAAGATGTTAATTACTCAACTCTAACTATAAACATGAACTATGGATGCATGAAAAAGTCTCTGGAGATGAAAAAATCAGACCAACCTCTCAAACAAACTCAGCCTTTAAAGGAAGGAATAAAATCTTCTCTGTCATTCTGTATTAATAAAGCATAGTACTTTAAAATAGGATTAAATAAAACCATTATCCTATGGCAAAGGTATCCAAGCTAACAGGAATACTAACCCCTTGTGTCATTTGCCCTTGTTAGGCATGTGACATAGTGAACAATAGACATGGCATGTTTAAATGTTTCATCTCTTTCAAAACCAACATTTAAATAGTATCATTAGCATCTGTTCTTAAATGTGCATATTTAAGTTGTCAGCTCTAAAAACATATTTTTAATACACTATGTATCAACACTATAGCAAAATACTTTATCTGCTTTTGATATTATTGGTGTTTTTAAATGCATGGGTATTTGATTGACTTTGTCCTTACAGGCAGTCACTGCACTTAAATGTGCCCATAAGATGCCTTTGTTTCTTTATCTTTAGACTTTCCTATTATTTTTACATTTGAAATCCTATTTCTCTAACAAAATGGAGGTAGAAAATGAGTTTTGGAATAGCTGAAGTTGCCCTGAAGGTTTTGATGACCTCAAGTCTGTATTTGACAAGTGAACTGAGTAGAAGCACAAGTGTACTCTGAGTGAGGAACATTATTTTGAAAAGAAATTTCACTATGATGATGACTGATGTACAAGCCTTTCAGTATCTGGCTGAAGTCATAAAGTTCTTTTTAGAAGCCTATACACTTTAAAATTTGCACCTGAAGGCAAATAATAGTGAGCTTGAAAGCCAAAGATTATAGTTTTGAAAGGTACATCAATTCTGAAAATACAGAGGTTCCCCTGTGGTATGCCAGTGTTGAAATGGAATCACAGTGAAAATGTGTAATAGCTTTTAAATATGAGCAAATATTCTCCTGCCTGTCATTTTATTTTAATGATATATGAAACCTAAAAGAGAATTAAACATTTGAGGACACTGCTATCTTCTGTGTACTAATTTGTAATGAAATTAATTTGTTAAACTAATAAAATAATAGTAGTACTACTTAACTTGTGTTTGTGAAAGAGTAAACACTTGCACTGATGTATACTGCTGTTGCTATACATACCAGGTAATACAAAGAGGTATCAATTACTTTTCCAACATTTCCAAAAATATTGCTGCAAAAACAATTGAGGGGAATGGTGGGTAGGGTCGACCCAAGGGTACTTTAGGAGCTATCAGGAGTGATCACCAAGCCACTTGCCATTGTTTGTCAACAGTCCTGGCTAACTGGGGAGGTCCCAGTTGAAGGCTAGCAAATGACATGCCCATCTACAGTAAGTGCCAAAAGGCTGATCGGGGGAGCTACAGGCCTGTCAGTGTGACCTTGGTGCTAGGAAAGGTTATGGAGCAGGTCAGCCTGAGTACTATCATGTGACACATACAAGTCTGACTAATCTGATCTCCTTCTAAAATAAGGTGACCTGCCTAGTGAAGAGCCTTGGACCATCTACCAAGCTGGGTGGCTGTGCGGATCTGTCACAGTCTTGCAGCCACTGTTCTGAATGCAGCTGCTGGATGCATGCAGAGTGCGTGATTCCTTAGCTGACCAATTCCTTAGCACGGTGAATAGAGCAAAACTATAACATTCCATATGTGCCAAGAACAACATTCTCATGCTGGCACTCTTTATTTGGAACATGCTGCAGAGGTATGTTCCTTGGCATGCTGGCACCTCTTACTGAGAAAAGATTTTAGCTATGTGTGGTTGGATTTGACTGGTTAAATGGTTGATAACAAAGAGTGTATAAACAGTCACTCTGAGCAATAGTTGCTTTGGTTGGGGACTTAGGTTAGGAACAGCTTGGGGTGATTAGGGCTTTGCTTGGGACTTCTGCTTCTGTTAGTTAGCTGCTTCTTCTGGCAAGGGCTTTGGTGTAGGGATGCTGCTAGGAATATACTCAGGAGTTCTACTTCTGTTAGCTGCTTTGTTAAGGGCTTCTGGGACTTCTTCTT
>CM026897.1:43436277-43674772 GCA_015227895.2 Colaptes auratus
ATCATTGTAGTGGATGATGCTTATGGCCAGGATCGTGCCTTAAATATTTCTAGGACTTACTCTCTGTGTATTAACCCTCCTTTATCCCCCCCCTCCTTTCTGAAGCAGCAGGGGATCCTGGCGCCACTGAGTCCAGGTAAACTGCCTGCCTGGGCGTGGTCTCACCCCTGTGGTAGGCAAGGGCCAGGCTATATGTTTGTTTCCCTGTTCATGGCATAAGCTTACACCATATTTGGTAGCTGCCGGTCATTGGTTAACCTTGGTTTAGCAACAGATGCTCATTGGACCATATTCACTGGGGCAAATGATAATAGGGGTTGTTTGGTGATGAACCCCCCCACACATTTGTGCTCGAGCCTGTATCTTGTGCGCACCAGTGCTGTTGTGGTCACCTTACTCGGGACTAAACCCAGTGCTCCAAGAGGCTTCGTGGTACTTTGCCACCACCACCCAACTGCGTGCAGTGCCGTGGACAGTACCCGTGGGATCAACTGCTGCACGATCCATCGCCACAGGAGAACATCTTGGTAACCCGTGTGAACCAGCGCTGCTGAACTGCCGCAGTGCCCCAGTCCCCCCCACCTCGAGCGGGGGTATCTCCGTGTCCCGGGAAGCAGCAGCAGCCACGTGGCGCAGCCACGCGGTCGCACCATTTCCTGTTTCTCATTACGGTATATAATCCGTGCCACGTTCTGCGGACTATAAACCTTATCAAGGGAAGATTTCACTAAGTCTCAGCTTGTGAGTAAGCCAGTCTTTCTTCATAAAGTTTCAGTTGGGGTAGCGTGCAAATCGCTCCGGGTGGAGGATCGCGCGGTCACTGACCACCCCCTCCCCCGCCGCTTTCCAAATCAGTTTTTGATCCTAAGTTCGTGACATCATTTTAAGTGTCTATACCTAAACATTCTGTAAAGATGTTTCACTAACCGAATATCGATACCTGTGAAGGGAACTGTTTATACCCCGTTGCAGAGTTTGTATATATAAAAAGAAACCTAACATATATTTTCATTGATACCTGCGCTCATTCATTTCTGAGGGCATATTCATAACATTAATGGCGCAGTGCAAGGGTTATCCGATAAGTGACTATCTCTACAGAATGGGATACGTAATGAACGATCCAATATACAATGGGCTATAGACAATCTGACAAATCCGGACCAAATCATTACGAAATTAACCGAATACGTGGTCGAGCTATGCACTGACCCAACTGCAGTAACCGAAGAGAGGGTTGTTGCGATCACGGCTTGCATAATGCGCACACAAGACGAATTTACAGCATTAGAGGAAAAGATTAAAAAACTTGATGAAAAAAATAATTTCCTGGAAAGAGAGTTAGGAAAGTCTGAAGCACTAAATAACAAACTTCATGACTTATTAACGTTGCAAATTAAAGAAAGCAATGCTGCCATCAAGGCACTGGCGGGGTCGGATACAAACTCTCTTTCAAACCTCCCTGGGATCTCCCAACCGCTAGCCCCGAGGAGCCCCGCGGATACGGTGTCGCGCCGGAGCCAGATCTCCCGTACCGTCCTTTCACGAATTATCCCCACCGCAGTCCAGCGGAAAGGACTTTAAGGTAGCGAACGCCACCGCAGCGCAAGACTTCAGACCCACGGTCTCCTTGGAGCTACCGAGGCTCCAAACACTGCAAATAGCGAGTCCCGATTCACCCGTTCAGCCTAGCACGTCAGCGGCAGCGCGTGAATTAAATCTGCTTGCCAGTAGTGCTCCGAGAAGCGAAGCCCGGAAAAATCCCGGAACTACCAAAGGGAGAGAACCCATCCGACCGGGACGATACGGATTACAGTTCTGAGGACGAGCCTATACGGAGCAAAGCCGTGCGTTTGCGTCCCGTCCTTAAAGAGCAATACACGGACAACCGACGTGCCCGAGGGACAACAACTACTTCTGTTCGCCCGTACAGCGGAGCAAAGCTTCGGGACCTGCAAGAGACATTTGCACGAGAGCCGGACAAGTCGGTAACAGACTTTTTGTATCGTGTTATGGAATTGGGCGGGGATACAATTATTTTAGACCGTAACGAAGCAAAAGGCTGTTCATGGGGCCATGAAGTATTTTTGGGCATGGGTCCGGAGGGCTATTACTCGTTAACTTCCCGTATCGCTCACTGGGCTGGAAGTTTAGATTCTATAGATAGAGGCGAGCCAACAGAAGTGAGGGTTACAAGTTCAGCCGAACTTACTGCCGCGATTTAAAAGCTTGCGTGCGTCCAAGCAATGTACGATCGTGGGGCATACTCGTCCCCACTAGATGCCCCAGTTGACCCAGTGCGACTCAAAATTCTAATCCGTGGTCTGCCAGCGGGTCTCAAAAATGTCTGTGATGCCAAAAAGGAGGAAATTGAACGAGTAGTCGAGAGGAATAATGCCTCTACTAATTCCCGGGAACACCACTTAACTTGGGAAGAGCTTCTAATGGCATTATCCCACAAGGGCCGAGACCTGGGCTACTCTGATCATATGCTCACAGCCGAGACTCCCCGCGACAGACGCCATACTGGGTTAAAGGGCAGCCACGCGGCGACACCCCGGGGGAAAAGGCAGGAAGTATGCCATGCTAAGACCTCCCCTGCTGCGACTCCTACAAGTCCAAGCAGCAGTCCAGAGTCAGATCGCAGTCACCCGGGAAGTCCCAGAGGGAGAAATTCCGGCCGCCAGAGAGATAAACAGCGTACTTCTAATAGATCTTCCTCACCCAGAGAGAAATGGTATCGACTAGCACGGTCTTTAAATCTACCTGAATCCATGATAGCGCCATTATCAACGGGACTGTTAAAAAGAGTAGTGCTGAGCTTGCAAAATAAATCTGGCAGCTGGAAGGAAGACCAATACCGAAGTTACCGCCAGGAAAAGGGGAGGATGAAGTTGGTAGCAACAGTCCTAAAACTATTTCACCCAGCAAGGACGCTAACCCCTTCGTACCTCGCCGCCAAAGCCCAGACAAAAAGCCAAAAAACTAGACACAGCGGTGACTGTTCCAGGCCTCATTCATCGCTTTGTTAACGCCTGTCAATGGTCTGAGGATCAGAGCCTTTCATTTTGATTCCCACTGGACCTACTCGAACTGCTGTAAAATTCCTTATTGACACTGGGGCACAAATCAGTGTTTGAACGTGCAACAAGCCAAACACTTGAGGATCTTGCCATCCCGGAAAAGGATAAAGATACAGGGTGTTACAGGAATGCCTCATACATGCCATTTAGCCAAAACAAGATTGTGGCTTCCTGGCGACAAGCGGAGTACCCTGGTAGAGGTTGCCCTGAGTCCATACCCAGAGAACATCCTTGGATTTGATGTTTTAGCTGGCAAACGATGGCATCTCCCTGACGGTACCTTGTGGTGCTTTGGTTCCTATGGAGTAGGGGCAAAAGAGGCCAAAACCGCTCGGGTAGGCACTCTCCAACTTGCTCCACCTTACCCAAATCGAGTATCACATGTGTTGCACAGTATTCACTACCAGCAGCAGCCAGACAAGGCATTACTGAGGTGATTGCGGACCTGGAAAAGAGACAAATCATCACCAGGACACACTCACCCTATAACTCACCAGTGTGGCCAGTGCGCAAACCTGACGGACGATGGAGACTCACCATTGACTACAGGAAGCTTAATAGTAACACACTTCCTCTCACTGCTGCAGTCCCAAGCCTGACATCAATTGTGACAGCAATCCAAGCTGCATCACATAATTGGATGGCTTCATTAGACATTAAAGACATGTACTTTATGATTCCTCTACGTGAGGAAGACAAAACCACAGTTCGCTTTCACATGGCAAGGTTCCAATTCACCTTCAATCGCCTTCCCCAGGGATACAAACACTCAGGAACCATTGCACACAATTCCCTAGCAGCACTGTTAGACACCATGGAGGTCCCGAAAGATGTAAGTGTCTACCAGTATATAGATGACATCTTTGTTGGGGGCAATGACAAAGATAAGGTGGGTTCAGTAGCTGCAGCGATCTGGGACCTGTTAACCAAAAATGGGTTACAAGTTCCACAAGCTAAATGTCAAGGTCCAAGTCAAGAAATTAAATTTCTGGATCCTGGTGGGTAGCAGGAGCAATATCAGTACCAGAAGATGCTCTTGAGGCTATTGAAAAGGGCCAACTTCCCAATAACAAAAAGGAGCTTCAGCGGCTCCTGGGTACCTTGGGTTACTGGAGAAAACATATTCCAGGTTTCTCAGTAATTGCTCGTCCCTTTATGACCTGCTTAAAAAGAGCAGAGTCTGGGACTGGACTCCAAGGCACACTGAAAGCCTAAAGGTTTTGAAGGACGAGTTAAAGGCTTATCAGAAATTGGGCCTTTGCACCCCAGGACCCCTTAAGGGCAGAATGGGGCTTTTCTGAACATGCTTCCTACTGTGGGATTTTTCAAAGGGGACCCAAAGGCCCGAACAGAGCCCTTCTATTCTCTTCAACAGCATTTAAAGATGCTGAAAGAAGATACTCTGAATGGGAGAAGGGACTCCTGTCTTTAACCCGAGCTGTCAAAGAGGCAGAGAAGCTTCGCACTACGCAGGATATTGTAGTGCAAGGCCCATTCTCTCTACTCAAAGCAGTCCTTAATGGAACTCCTCCACCAGAGGGAATTGCTCAGAAGGCTACTGTGAGAAAATGGTATGCCTATCTGGAAGGGATGGCTCAATTTATGCCTCTAAAGGAAGGACCCACAAAGGTATCCAAATTGCAGCAGCCCATCAATCTACACACTGTTCCACTATGCCAGCCCTACAAGCCATCTCCTATTCAGGTAGCACCTGAATTGACTGCCGATGCCAATACTGAAGGAGTGTGGTTCACGGATGCCTCTGCCCAAAGGGTAGGATCACAGTGGCATTATAAGCCGCAGCGCTGGAGATTGGCACAGACAGGACTGTCATTGAAGAGGGCGAAGGCAGTGCCCAAGTGGGAGAACTGCGCGCTCTCATGCTAGCTGTGAAAATGGTGCAGAGACCATATACACTGACTCATATGCTACTTTCAAAGGTGCCACAGAATGGATTTGCCAGTGGGAAGCGAATCAGTGGATAGTTGGCAACACCCAAGTTTGGAGGGCGACCGACTGGCAAAGACTACTAGAGATAAGTCGAGCCAGGCCTATCAAAGTAGGATGGGTAAAGGGACACTCCAGGAAGCAAACCCCTTCTGCTACTTGGAATCAACAAGTAGATCACTTAGCAAAAATCAGTGTAGTTGATCATGAGGGGAAGGAGTGGGAACGACTGGCTGAGTGGCTACATATTAAAAGAGGTCACTCAGGTAAGTCAGACCTTACTACGAATGCAGATCCAGGGGGTGGCCAGTTTCCCTGACAACATGTGAAACCATTGTTTCAGCCTGCCCTCAATGCCAGGTTAGATTAAAAGCTAACCATCCCGCTCTTGCTCCAGCCCAACATATTAAAAGGGACAAAGTGCTATGGAGCACATGGCAAATTGATTATATTGGTCCCCTCAGACCCTCACATGGGAAAAAATACATACTAGTAGGGGTAGAAGTGGTTTCAGGCTTAGTCATGGCCACTGCCACTAGCACTGCTTCAGGAACACAAACCATTGAAACTCTGAAGGATTGGTTCAGCATCCTGCCTATGCCTGAACATATTCAGAGTGATAATGGTTCACATTTTACCTCAGCCTTAGTGCAAGACTGGGCCCGAGGAGAAGGGGTCAAATGGATGTTTCATACTCCATATTATCCCCAGGCAAATGGCATGGTGGAAAGGGCAAATGGCCTCATTAAGAAGCATGCAAATGTTTCAAGGAGTAATTGGGACAAACGCCTGCCTTCTGCAGTTTTCATTGTAAACAATCGATGGGGGAATTATGGCAGTCCCAAAGTCAAGGCATTCTGCCCTGATGACCCAGTTAGAGATGTCAACCACATGCCAGGGGAGGCAAAGTATGAACACCCACATTCACTAACACAGATGCAGGTGGGCCAACCAGTGCTAGTGAAACTGCCATCTATTGGATTGTACCCATGACGCTGGCTAAGCCCAGAGGTCTATATGCTTGGGAGGCTACTGACATCAACGGGAAAACTCATCGCATAAGTGCTCGGTGGGTCGTTCCAAATTACTAACGGTCAAGCCCGGCTTTAAACACCGTGGCCAGTTTTGTTTCCCCACAGAGTGACAGCGGTCCCAGAGGACAGACCATCCTGGAAATGAAGACTACTCTCGGAGCAACAGGAATTCACCACCGGTCAGGGGGTGGAGACTGGAAAACACTAAGGTCACTGATATGACCTCAGAATTAACAGGTTCTGTTCTGTTTTGTAGTATGCTTTGTTTAGAGTACAGTTGTGCAGTTCTGAGATATGTATATATAAGTAAGATGTTCTTGTGATGTTTATATAATGTTTAATTCACCTTTGGTAAAGTTTGATCATAGAGCAACATTTGCCCACATATACTTGCCCATAAGCAGGGGGTGGAATGTAGTGGATGATGCTTATGGCCAGGATCGTGCCTTAAATATTTCTAGGACTTACTCTTCTGTGCATTAACCCTCCTTTATCCCCCCCCTCCTTTCTGAAGGCAGCAGGGGGATCCTGGCGCCACTGAGTCCAGGTAAACTGCCTGCCTGGGCGTGGTCTCACCCCTGTGGTAGGCAAGGGCCAGGCTATATGTTTGTTTCCCTGTTCATGGCATAAGCTTACACCATATTTGGTAGCTGCCAGTTCATTGGTTACCTTGGTGTAGCAACAGATGCTCATTGGACCAGTATTCACTGGGGCAAATGATAAATAGGGGTTGTTTGGTGATGAACCCCCCCACACATTTGTGCTCGAGCCTGTATCTGTGTGCGCACCAGTGCTGTTGTGGTTCACCTTACTTGGGACTAAACCCAGTGCTCCAAGAGGCTTCGTGGTACTTTGCCACCACCACCCAACTGCGTGCAGTGCCGTGGACAGTACCCCGTGGGATCAACTGCTGCACGATCCATCGCCACAGGAGAGAACCTGGTAACCCGTGTGAACCAGCGCTGCTGAACTGCCGCAGTGCCCCCCCACCTCGAGCGGGGGAATCTCCGTGTCCCGGGAGCAGCAGCAGCCACGTGGCGCAGCCACGCGGTCGGCGCCATTTCCTGTGTTCTCATTACGGTATATCCGTGCCACGTTCTGCGGACTATAAACCTTATCAAGGGAAGATTTCACTAAGTTCTCAGCTTGTGAGTAAGCCAAGTCTTTCTTCATAAAGTTTCAGTTGGGGTAGCGTGCAAATCGCTCCGGGTGGAGGATCGCCGGTCACTGACCAACCCCCTCCCCCGCCGCTTTCCACATCAGTTTTGATCCTAAGTTCTGTGAATCATTTAGTTTAAGTGTCTATACCTAAACATTCTGTAAAGATAGTTTCACTAACCGAATATCGATACCTGTGAAGGGGAACTGTTTATACCCCGTTGCAGAGTTTGTATATATATAAAAATAAACCTAACATATATTTTTCATTGATATCTCTGCCGCTCATTCCTGAGGGCATATTCATAACAATCATATATAAGGAAAAAGTCTGGAAATTAAAACAGCCAAGAGGTGGTTGTCCCACTGTACTCTGCACTGGTGAGGCCACAACTTGAGTACTATGTTCCGTTTTGGAGCCCTTGCTACAAGGAAGATGTTGAGATGCTGGAGCATATCCAGAGAAGGGCAGTGAAGCTGGTAAAAGTGTCTGGAGAACAGACCTTATGAGGAGTGGCTGAGGGAAATGGGGGAGGGGAAAAAGTCTGGAGAAAAGGAGGTTAAGGGAGACCTTATTGCTCCGTATATTTACTTGAAAAGAGTTTGTAGCAAGGTGGCTTTTTGATTACTTTTCCCTAGTAACAAGTGACAGGACAGAGGAAATGGCCTTAAATTGCACTGAGGAGGTTTACGTTGGGTATTGGAAGAAACTTCTTCACTGAAAGGGCTCTCAAACAGTTCAACAGACTCCCTAGGGGGGTGGTTGAATCCCCATCACTGGAGGTGTTTAGAAGATGCTAAAGGACTTGGTTTTGACACCAGGCTTGGTATTTGGATTTGATGGTCTTAAAGATATTTTCTAACTGAAACATTTCTATGATTCTGATATTAATTACTGCTGTTTCCTGTACAGGTTCTTGAGGGGACCCTACTCATTACTGGTTTCTACATAGACATTGAGATGTTGACTGTAACTCATTTTGACATGGCATCTGGCTAATTCTTAATCTGTCTAATAACCCATCCATCACACACATATCTCTGCAATTTACCAATAAGATGGTCATGGGGAATTGTATAAAAGGCCTTATGGAAGTTCAGGTAGATGTTTCCGAGGGGGTCCCTCCTGTAATTCCCTAAACTACTCTAAGTTTACCCTCCTAAAATTTAGAGTCTTGACTTACTCTTCAGCTGGCCCTTATGCCTCAATATTGTGAATTCTACCAGGACATGATCACTTCAGCTGAGGTGATCTTGACTTCTCCAAAGAGTTAATCTATATTGGTAAGCAACAGGTCCAGTAGTGCTTCTCCACTGGTTGGGCAGTCTATCAGATGGATTAAGAAGTTATTCTAGATTCTCTCCAAGTGTCCTGAACCTCTTACAGTTTGCTGTGCCAACATATGTTAGCATGACTGAAATCACAGAATCACAGAATCACCAAGGTTGGATGAGAGCCCAAAGATCATCAAGTCCAACCTGTCACCACAGCCCCCATGACTAAACCATGGCACCAAGTGCCATGTCCAGTCCCCTCTTTAACACCTCCAGGGATGGTGACTCCACCACCTCCATGGGCAGTCCATTCCAATGGTGAACGACTCTCAATGAAGAACTTTCTTCTCACCTCAAGCCTAAACTTCCCCTGGTGCAGCTTGAGGCTGTGTCCTCTTGTTCTGGTGCTGGTTGCTTGAGAGAAGAGACCAACTCCCTGCTGGCTACAACCACCCTTCAGGTAGTTATAGAGAGCAATAAGGTCTCCCCTGAGCCTCCCCTTCTCCAGGCTAAACAATCCCAGCTCCCTCAGCCTCTCCTCATAGGGCTTGTGCTCAAGGACTCTCACCAGCCTTGTTGCCCTTCTCTTGACACGTTCAAGTGTCTCAAATCCTGTAGCCTGTGAGCATGATGCTTCCTGTAGTTGAATTAAGAAGGCTTCATCAGCAGGGTTCTCTTGATTGGGTGGTGGGTAGTTAGTTAGGATTCCTTTGTTGACCTGTCTCCTGGTTTTTACCTGTAAACTCTTGACCTGTTTGTTGCTGGTTCTCTAAGACAGCTCTGTGCAGTCAGTCTCATTTTTGTACATAGAAGACAACCCCTCCACCCTTCTTTTCTCATCTGTCCCTCTTCAACAGTTTATAGTCATCAGTTGTGGTGTTCCAGTCATGTGATTTGTCATGCCAAATGTCAGTTATAGTGAGTAGCTCATAGCTTTCAATCTGTGCAGCTCCTTCCAGCACCACCTGCTTGTTCTTTATGCTATATGTTGTTTTATGGTTTTGGTGTTTCACAGAGATGGAATGATGAGTGACTGCTAAATGAATTCTTTGGACATAATTGGAAATAGTTGGAAACTCAGTTTAGTGAGAATGCTTAGCTTTCAGAGTATAAGTTTGGATTTTTAGTATGAAAGTACTAAAACCCACTCCCCCCTCATCATCTTGTTTAAAGTCCTATGCCTCAAGGCATTACTGTGGTGATTCTTGGAATTTTATTATCAGAGCTGTTCCCTGAAGTTGGAGAAGGTCCAGTTCGAGTTACAAGATTGTAACCTGTCTACATGAACAGGTGTTTTCTTTTAGAAAGCTGACTGCGGTTTGAAGTAATATTTTTAAGGAGCTGTTGAAGAAAGTATTGAGTTGAGTTGAGTGGCAAATTCTGGGGATTTGAAGTAACTCAAGTTCATGTTCACTTTAAAGAACAAAGAATGATTACTGAACTGCTGCCAGGAATTACCTTTCCTGTGAGTTGAAGTAGCTCTCTGTGAGCTTTCTGTATATGCAGTTTCCAAGAAAATTTGATGAGGTTTGTTTTAGAATAAATTACATTATTTGAAAAATGGCAGATTCATTTGTAGACCACTGATTTGTCCTCCCTTTGTTTACAGTGGTGATTTAATGGTAATTTATTTTTACAGTTTTGTTTTGCATCCTGCTGTGGGTAAAGGACTAGCCTAGCTGTCCTACCACAGAGGAATTCCAGAGGGGATGTAGGAAATCGTAATCTTTTGTTATTTCATCCCATCATGCCTGCATCTGCTCCTCTATAGAAATTAATATTACTGTAATTTCTGCCCTTTTCCTCTCTCTTTCTTCTCCTGGCTGGACCTTATCTCTTGTTTGGTGTTTCAGGGGAGGGTTTCAGCCTTGAGTGGCCTGGTTTGATGGGGAAAAGCTAATTTCTTCTGCACCATTTGGGCCCAGAGGCATGGAGTGAGTAGAGAGGTACGTAGGGGGGAAATTGAGGCCTGGGGTTTTGGCCTAACTGGGCGAGGTTTTGAAAAGGCTTTTTGGCTTAAAGAGGTCGTTGTAAGCCCAGGTGGAAGGACTGGACTGAGACTGAATGTGAATTTGGATATTTTTTGTGATTTCTGTATATAGGTGTGAATAGTACTTCCATTTAAACTTCAAACTCTTTCCAATCCTGTGTGAGAGCATTTTTATTTTACTTCCTTTGGGGGTGAAATATCATTTCTGTCAGCTCTTAGTTTAAAACTAAGACACATCCCATTGTTACCAGAAGAAGTTGTGATCTCTTAAGCGACAGTTTGAACTATAGATGAGTGTCTTAAATTACACTAAACAACAGAGAAAAACATTTTGTCTCTGGAGGGGTGGCATACTTTCCGCTACATATGCAGTTTTGTGAGACCATTTGGTCGGCACATCCAGTCTGTTTGACTGTGGTAGTCTTCAGGAATGGCTGTATGTTGTTCTCATTACCAGCAATCGTTACATCTATCTTGTCAGCTCCGGACATAAGCAGCTTACTTATTCCTTGCACCTTATCACAGCAGGGCACTTGGCAAGCAGAGAGACTACTCTGTCTAAGTCTGACAAATGTAAAGCGATGTCACCATCATAGTGATGGCACTGCAGCCTACATCATCTACTGATTTCTCCAGTAGCCTTTCTGTTGCAGAGTGACTGTGTATGACTGGCTGTCTCTTGCTGGACAGCCAGTGACTGTCTGTTTTGACAGCAGAGAAAGTGGGGTACCCAAACATGCTGGAACACAGAAATTGGTGCAAAGTTAATGAAATCAGTAATGAATCTGTTAACTTCATATTCAATGAAATTTAACTTTGTGAAACTAGGCAGATAGGAGGCAAGCAGAGGCTGTGGAAAATATCCTAAACTGAATTTGAAAAAAAATTATATTCCTCTGCTTTTTGGACATGGAATAATAGTAGGAAATATGTTCTTGTACAAGGGTATCTTAGCAGGGCTGTGGATAATGAAGGCATTGCAAATAGAATCATTGTTTTAAAGACATTTTTATTCTGGGGAGGAGTTCAAGCACAAGAACCTTTAGTCCTTTGCCTGGTGTCTCCTGTGTGTCATCCCTTTAATAGAGCTGTAGCTGCCTCCCTGATCTTTTAATGTTAAGGCAATGTGTTAGCCATGGAAATGATGGCTGGAGGAATTGGAATAAGTAGAAAAATTATTCATATTTTCTGATTCTCTGTTACTTAGGCAGCCATCTGGTCTATAGCTTTCTGGGTTTCTTCCACAATACTGAATATCAGTTTCTTGATGAGCGAGGATCTGGTCTTTCAGCTAGGCAGCTTGCACATGATTATGGAGAAATTCCAGGTCTCTTTTGAGTAATACAGCTTGACTTGTGTTGCAGATATCTTTAGTTGGGCACTTACACTTTTAGACCATCATAGACGAAGGATTTCTGTCTTGTGAGGTCTTTTCATTTTATAACTGAAACCAGTTTGCTGGCTAATTAATTTTGCTGCTTTAACAAAATTTTCAGTTTTATCCTAGTCAGTTCAGCACTGTAGTTTTTAAGACCTCATCTATATGAAAAATGCTGCGGTCACTATGCAAGCTGCCTTTGAGATAACTATCTGCAAGCCCATTTTACCCTTAGGAATTTTCTGTTTGCAGTAATCCCATCTACTTCTTTAACCAGTCACAGTAGAAATTACCTCATTAGAGCAAGTAGAAATCAGATGGCTTTTAAATAGAAATTGAAAATTTGCAACACTGCTGGACGTGCCTTGTTAAGTTAATGGGAACTTACGGACGGAGAATCTAAGAGTTTACTGAATGTGTCACAGAAAAGATCTGCTATCCCCTAGTTTTAATATGAGTGTTAATCTTCCCACATGTTAGCTCACACATACTTAGTTGAATTGCTTTTATTTGCATGCACATGTACTTGCACACACATTTGTGTACATATGCAGTTAATTCTGGCTTGTAGAATAAGGGAAGCTTAAGAAAAACAACATTCCTTTGACACAGGCATTTGTCCAACTAATACAGAGGTGGAAATACCTATTTTTACTATTTATAGTATTCTTGCAATTTCTCTTGGAGACTTAACACAATATTTGACTAATTTGTTTGTTTTGCACAGAGACTGCATGTCTGAATCATCCAGATCATCTAGGGTCTTTTTATTTTTTAAAGTAATTTCTGCAGTGAAAATGTAGAATTTTTTGCTTCAGAAACTTTATGTAACTACTATGTAACTCCTGTTCTTCTGACATTTAATCTCAGGGTTATATGTGTATATATTTTTTCCTTACTGATAAGCTTGGTGATTTGACGTGGTCTAACCTTGCATTCTGTTTTAAATCCTTTCATTATTACATAACTTATTACTGTAACCTCATTTCTACAAATACACTTAAAAAGCTTCTGACTTCAGGATGCATAGCTGGTTTTCTTCCTCTCAGAGAAATGAGAATCTCCATTTATAAAAGGCAGAAAGGCTTTTGTTACTTACTGTCACTTTTACAGATTTTCTGTAGACTGGAAAAATGCACAAAAAGCTATTTAAGACCTTAGTTGTTTTTATACATTTCTATATAAATATGAATCTGTCATGGATTGAATTGAACCTGCTGCTGTTACTTGTATCAGGCTGCAGTTATGCCAGCTTCAAAAATGAAAGTGCTAGCTGGAGCAAAGTGTTAGAGGGCTTGAAGTTCAGATTGCAACACGGGAGGCATTCTGTTCTGGTTGCTGCTTCTTGATTCTTGGGTGTGGTTTCTTTTCTTTTGTATTCATTCTCTTGTAGATTTTAATAGAACTTACATGATCTCATTAACATATATGTGCAAATTTTTTCTTTACTAATGTGAATGTAGATGACTGTTTATGAATGGGTTCTTGTTTTGCTTAAATGTTTCCAAAGTTAATGACAGCAGAGCAGGTAAGACGGTCCATAATTACTTTGCTACTGTACCACTTTATTGTTTACTGTGACCGAATGACACAACCTTACCACTTTTTTAAAAAAAAAACATTATTATGATTTCTAGAATCACAGAAAGGTCTGGGTTGGGAGGGTCCTCCAAAAGTCATCTAGTCCAGCACCCTCTGCAGTGAGCAAGGGCATCCTCAACTAGATCAGTCTGCCCAGAACCCTGTTGAGCCTCACTTTGAATATCTCTAGGGATGGTGGGGCCTCAACTATCTCCTTCAGCAACCTGTTTATTTTTTGGGAGGGTAATCTTTCAGCAAATTTGGGTGGCAGCACTAAGGAATATAGGAAGTTTGAGAGGATCCCTGATGTGTTGCTTTAAACTCACAGATTATTATTCACTGGGTGATATTTGCAGCTATTACTTTTTAAGACTTTCCTTGTTCATACAGTTGAGTAGTTGTGACCAGCAAGCAAGTAGATGGTGACCAGGTGTGGTGGGGTGAGAAAATTCCCCTCACACACACACAAAGAAACCACAGCTAACTCAGCCGGTGAAGCAGATGAAAGCTATATTTACAGGCACAAATGGAATGCAATGGATATGTACACAAATATACAATATTTACAATACATACAGAAATATACAGCAATGAACAATACAGAAGAGCTTTTTCCCTCCAGCTGGCCAGGGGGGTTCCCTGAACCCCACCTCTCTCCCTCCCTACCTCCCCTTTTTTCCCAAAAAGGGTTAGAGAGAGAGAGAAAGGCAATTAAGGAGAAAAATTCTGTTAGCTCAAAGCGTATGCAAGAATTAGTTTTCTTACCTGGTTAGCTTTGTTAATTCAAGGTCGCTCCTGTCCGGCAAACTGTTGCTTCAAAGGGAGAAAAGTACAGACTGAACACAGCCTGAACCCAGACAGAACTGACAGAACTTAAACCTACCAATGAAATTAGTTTAGACTATCTTGGTTTTGTTTAAATATCAAAAACATTCAGTCAGAGTGTTCAGCAACTGTCTCTTTCTTAAAGGCACAGCCTAAACCGGTCACACCAAGTATTGGTATAATTCAGATCTTTATGTTGTCTTAGAGAGCTCTAAGTAAATTACATTTGTTCAAGTATTGCCAAATACGTGTGATTCAGCCCTGTTTTCATGATTCTTAACATCAGTAGAACAAAATGAAAGTGTAGAGATAACAAGAGCAGGTAAGCAATATAGAAACAAGGGAGATACATTAAATATTTCTCCCTTGCTAACAAGTTACATCAGGAAAATTAAGATGAAATTTCTTGTCAAATTGAGCACAATGAAATGGTGAGTGAGCAGTCAATGGGATTATGGATGAGACTTGGTAAACTTTTAATATATCTCATCTGTTTGAAAGGAATGTTGATACAGCAAATTGATTTTCTGCCTTTTTAAAAAAATTGAAGATCAGAATGCAGGAATTGAGCTATGTCTCAATACAGAGTCTTGAATTGTAGAGCACTTTGAAAGCAAAGCAGCTAACAGTTAAATATTTTTTAACCCTAATCATTATTATTTATAATGCAAGTGGACGTCTGTCTCGATCTGGAGAGGGTAAGAGATTCAGGTTTTTAATGAATATTCCCGTGTTGTGAAATTAGAGGCACAAACGAGGCCAAAATATCAACAGGTAGACTATTTATTACACAAATAAGGTGGAGGGATAAACAGAGGAAGAGGGAGAGGAGAAATAGAGAGGGAGAAAGAGAAGAAATAGGGAGAAGAAGGAGAAAGTAGGAAAGGGATTATATTACCAATGGTCAGATGTGGAGAGAGGGTTTTCAGAGTCCTAAGTCCGTTGGGTTGTGGTTGCTTCGTGATGTTTCCAGCGTGTGGCGCCGTCTGCTTTCTTCTGCCTTGACAGTGTCACTCAGGTCTTTTTATACAGTTTTTTAGTCCTTAGGCAAGTGTCCAGGTGTTGTTCCCCAGGACATCATTCTGGGAAATTAGGTAAGTGTCCAGGTATTGTTCCCCGGGAAATCGGTCCGGGAAATCATCTTTAGGTAAGTATCCAGGTATCATTCCCCAGGAAATCTTTCTGTGTACTCAGGTGGGTTTGGGCAGGGTCTGGATGGAGGGTGGAGGAGGCCTCCGCCTCCTCCTTCTCCATCTACCTACCCACACACTCTTTACACATCAGGAAACAGGTGGTGAATCCATTGTCCTTTCCTGGGGTATCTGATGGCTGGAAATGATCTTGTCCTAAAGGTGTGATGGCTGGGTCCTTGGGCCATTATTGTAGGCCAGCTGCAGTCCGGTTATCCTTTGTTGGGGCACATCTCAATTCATGATGTAATCACAAGGTGATTTGCATCCAGGAATCGTAGACAGGATTCCTACAACGTCATATCCAAGCAAAAAGGGAAAAGGTCCATAACCTAAAGCTACTGAGAGGAATGATAACTGTCCATGTAGTTTGTTAAGGTGGATAGTCATGTATTTTTTCAATATTTTTAGTTTCTAATTTTTTTTTCTGCAGTAGGGCAAAATCTGAGCATAAAATGGCTATGCCACAAATGTTTGAGTTCTTTAAATCAGCATCACAATATTTTAAAGCTTTAAATATTACTTAGTTTTAATAATGAAACTAGGTGTAGTTACATGTTTATAGATAATGTGAATGGAGGCAATTGGCCTTCTGTGTTGGTGTGATTACATCAGTGGACAAAGGAAGAGCTACTGATACCATCTGTCTGGACTTCTGTTAGGCCTTTGACACGGTCCCCCCACAATATCCTTCTCTAAATTAGAGAGGTATTGATTTGATGGAGAAGGAATTGGTTGGATGGTTGCATCCAGAGAACAGTGACAAGTGCCTCAGTGTCTGAATGGAGATCAGTGATGAGTGGTGTGTCTGAGAGGTCCACACTGGGACTAATATAGTTTAATGTCTCCATCAACAACAAAGTGGTTTCAAATACACTCTTAGCAAATTTGCAGGTGATGCCAAGTTGTGTGTTTTGGTCAACGCACCTAAGGGACAGGATACCATTCAGAAGGACCTGGATAGGTTTGAGAATTGGGCCTGTGTGAATCTCATGAGGTGCATCTGGTCTGGCATAATCCCCAGTATCAGTAAAGGTTTAGAGCTTGAGGCTTAGATGAAGCAAAATTACCTTGTACAATAACTCCTTTGAGGACAATTTCTAAAGGCATAAAGTCCATAATAATCTCTGAGCCTTTTGCTGGGTCCCTTGAATGTTACTTTCACAGACTGTTCAGTCTTTCTGTGCCATTTGATTTGATCTCTGTAGAAGCCTTCAGCCAAGCAAGGGAAAACCTCACATTCAGATCTGCAGATTGAAATGAATACAGATGGGAATGAATACACAACACATTGTCTAGATCAGGAGAAAAACGTTCCATGCTTCTGTTTTTATTTTAGTTGAATTTGATGCAGTATTTCAAACATGTTGTCACTAAAAGAGTGTAGAGAGCAACCTTTTATACTCTAAATATTTAGAAGATTTTAAAAAACATTCCTATCTGAAATTGACATGAGTAAAAACCTTGAAGAATAAACTGATAATTTGAACTAATGTTGGCTAAATAAAAATCTGTCAAAGAAAATTTGAAATTATTTATTTAAATTGTGTGCCTTCTTTTTAGCTTTCAAAAAAACAAGGTAATGTTTGAACAGTGTCATGTTTCAATTGTTAGTTCTAAAGGGAAATGCTGCTGTAAAACTATGGCAATAAATATAGACTGTAAGGAAAATGATGCTTTAAAGGACAAGGAGATTTCTACCTGTCTTGTTTAATGAGATTCTTGAACAGCCTCCAAATTGGGAAGAAGAGTGTGCTGACAGGCGTTGTGGTTTACACTAGAGCTCATACAGTGTGTGAAAGTGAACTTGTGCTGATTGCTTCTCAGAATGGACTGGGCTCTAAAACCTGGGAAGTTTCTTTCCATGAGTATTTTAATTCAGAACGTTACTTAAAATGGACCCTTTCTGTAGTTGTGGTTTTGATTGTAAAAAATATGTTTTAAGTTTTTCTGTGGAAGGTTTTCTAGAGCATTTGTACTGCTCTGAATTACTGAACAAATTGTAAACTGCTGCTTAAATCTATCCATCTACAGTTTTATTGACAATGACTACTTTTGCTTTTCAGACTTCTTTTAAATGGAAGACCAGATTGTAGTGTAGGAGGTTGACAATTGCTTTTCAACTTCTTGGTGATTATTTTTAATAAAAGAAATTTTGAAGTCTTAGATAGGAGTGCACTTGTAATGAAAATAATGAGCTTCCTGACTACAGCAGACAGAGCTTGGTCTGATTTCTGCAGTGATGCATTGCCCATGTCAAATTTTGCAATCTAGCCTAGTGAACTATTTTATGATGAAAGTTTAATTTTTGTTCTTTATGAAAGCAGTAGTACTGTCACAATGTGTTACCATACAAGTGCCAGCTTGTGTGATTTATTTTAATGAGTGTCACTTGTTGACATGTTTAGTGATTTTTGACCCATATTTAATGCCAAAACCTCTTAAATGTTCTGAAATATAATGAGTCTGACATTACTATTTTTTCTTAAGCAAACACATAACGTATTTGCAGTAGTATGTGATGTCAAAATCTGCAGAGGTAAGTTGTTAGATACAGTGAGACAAAAGAGTTTTACCCTGCTTTTTGTGAAATCTTTTCTGGAGAGACCTCTTACTCAGTAAAATAAATTTTATATACATATACTATTTTTTAAAAAAAATTTATTTATTTTTATATATGTATATATATGTATATAAAATACCTGTTCCTGTAGTTTTTCTGAAGACTCTATGAAAATTCCTGTTCCCTAAGAAACATGACAGAGCAGATATCCACACTGAAGCCTATGAAGGAGATCATACCAAAAGATGTTCCTAAGACCTCTTAAAGATATGCTAAAGAGATACGCCCTAAGGAAGCTGCAGCTCATGGACAGCCCACGCAGGTGCAGGCTACTGCAAGAAATGCTGCCCATGGAGAGAGCCCATAGTGAAGCAGGTTTTCTGGCTGAAACTGCTGCCTGTGAGATACCCATGCTGGAGCAGTCTCTTTCTGAATTACAAAGAAAAGAGGAGGGCTTCTTCTGAAGCCCATGGAGAGGCCAGCCATCACTGGAGCAGTGAATGAAAGATTACATTACTTGTCAGACTGCCATGCTGGAGCAGAGAAATAGCATGAGGAGGAAGGAGGGGCAGAGACGAGCTCTTGTTCGCCATTGGAATGGGCTGCCCAGGGAGGTCGTGGAGTCACCGTCCCTGGAGGGTTCAAGAGGGGATTTGATGTGGCACATGATGCCATGGTCTAGCCATGAGGTCTTCGGTGACGGGTTGGACTTGATGATCTTTGAGGTCTCTTCCAACCTTGGTGATACTGTGATACTGTGACCTCAACACTCCAATTCTCCTTCTACCTACATGGCTTGGTATGCCAGAGGAGGTAGTGGAGGTAGGCATGAAGGAATTAAGTTAATGAACTTTAAGAAGATAACGAACTTAAAGGGGAGACCATGTAGCAGCAAAGATGAAAGGGTCACTGATGAATGAGGAACAGCAGGAGAACCTGTGAACAGCCAGGCAGAAACTGGGACTTTTCCCTGTGAAAAGCTGTCAAGACCTTTTGACCAATTGGAGTGCATCTATGCTAATACAATAGAATAGAATATAATAGAATAAACCAGGTTGGAAGAGACCTTCAAGATCATTGTGTCGAACCTATCAACTGATCCAACCCACCTAAACAACTAAACAATGGCACCAAGCACCCCATCAAGTCTCCTCCTGAACACCTCCAATGATGGTGACTCCACCACCTCCACGGGCAGCCGATTCCAATGGACAATCACTCTCTCTGTATAGAGCTTCTTCCTAATATCCAGCCTAAACCTCCCCTGGCGCAGCCTGAGACTATGTCCTCTTGTTCTGGTGCTGGCTGCCTGGGAGAAGAGACTAACCTCTGCCTGTCTACAACCTCCCTTCAGGTAGTTGTAGAGAGCAATAAGGTCACCCATTGGCCCTCTTGGCTGCCTGGGCACACTGCAGGCTCATGTTCAGCCTATCATCAACCAGTACCCCCCAGATCCTTCTCTACCTGGCTGGTCTCCGGCCGCTCTCCGGCCGCTCTCCAGCCACTCTGACCCCAGCCTGTACTACTGCATGGGGGTTGCTGTGGCCAATGTGCAGAACCCGGCACTTGGATGTGTTCAATCTCCTGCCCTTGGATTCTGCCCATCTGTCCAGCGGGTCGAGGTCCCTCTGCAAAGCCTCTCTACCCTCCAGCAGATCAACTCCTGCCCCCAGCTTGGTGTCGTCCGCAAATTTACTGATGATGGACTCGATGCCGTCATCCAGATCATCAATAAAGATGTTGAAGAGCATGGGGCCCAGCACTGATCCTTGGGGCACACCACTAGTGCCTGGCTGCCAGCTGGATGTGGCACCATTCACCACCACTCTCTGGTCTTGGCCCTCCAGCCAGTTCCTAACCCAACGCAGTGTACTTCTGTCCAAGCCATGGGCTGATAGCTTGGCCAGGAGTTTGCTGTGAGGGACGGTGTCAAAGGCCTTGCAGAGATCCAGGTAGACTACATCCACAGGCCTCCCCACATCCACATGCACATCCACACGCAGCACAGCCTAGGAAACTGATTAAGTTTTTATGAAATGGATAAGCTGGAAATATGAAAATATGGAAATATGAAAAAGTATTAATATGATTTATTAAATACCTATTAAAACAAACAAACAAACAAAAACCAACCAAAAAACAAACAAACAAAAAAATTTGATCCAGGTTCGTTTGCCTGGTCAGTCGATGATAGGTTAATTACACACAATAGGAAGCTAATAAACAGTGGAATAACAGTTTAGAAAAATCAGACCTTGGAATACAGAGGAACAAACTGGAAACTTTTACACTCGCAAAACAAACAGCAGTGCTGCCCAGGTGGCAAGAATGGACTACCTCAGGTTCACAACAGAGCTAACCAACAAGTAAACTAGCTATAACCCTTAGAAATAATCAGGCAAATTATCATAAGCTACTTACGAACCGCTGAGCTGTTAACTACCATAACCTTCGCTGAATGAAACGATACTCTGAGTTCTTATTTGTAATCCAAAGGGCAGGAATAATCCAAAGGGTAGTATCCAAAATTAGAGGAATTAGACACATGCTGCTGTGGTGGAGATCTAGACACTATGCTGCTAGGACAAAAGAAGCTAATTGCCCTGAAGACAGGAGCAAGTAGGTGCTTGTCACTGCCTTGAATTCCATTAATGAACAGGAGCGGAGAAGACAAGAGAGGGAGAGAGGAAAGATGTGGGTGGGCTCTGAAGTCTTCCCCTATAAATTCCCTTTTTGAAAGCTGAACGGCTCAATGACACATTAGCTATTCAAATCCTGCCAATCAGTTCAAAACGTTGTCTGGCAGGCAAAACTGCACACACCTTCTCAAATAGCCTCTGCAACGTGCAATTGTACCGCGATTGAGAGATGGAGACAAAGCTTGATGCAAGCAAAGTGTCTACTTTATTGCACAAAGTCTTTCCTTTATATAGGCTAACATAATCAAAAGCAACTCGGGACTGGTAATTAGATGTGTCCGTGCGACAGGTACAGATTCGTGATTGGCTGCCAAGAAAATGCCAGGGAGCACACATCCCTTGGCAAGGCTCAGACAGGTGTTAGACAAAAGGCAAACGATCACACATCTAAGTTCAGAGAGAAGACAAAAGACTCTACTGCAATGTTTGCCAGCTCTAATTCTCAGGTCGTTGTGTGGCTTCCCTGAGTCGCAATGGTCGTTGGTAATTAGCTAAATACTTTTTTCTCTCCATAGCTGGAGTTTGGTCCCAATGTTTGTGGCCTACAAGAGCTAAAACATTTCCTTCTATCAGCTGAGCATTGCTTGAGGTTCTACTCCCTAAATTCATTCCATCACAGTTGCCTCTCTGAAACATGAGGCTCAGGGTCCAGCTTCCATCCTTTCCAGGCAGCCTTAACAGTGCCTGCCTATTGACCGACCCTGCAAAATGGGGAGGGAGGAGAAAGGGCAGTGGCCAAATAGGTTTAGCTGGCTTGTTAATGTCTCTTCCAGGACAGAAGCAAACAGGAGGAGCTGGAAGCCACCATCTATCAGAAAAAGTATGATATAGTAGCCATCACAGAAATGTGGTATCATGTCTCACATCACTGGAGTGCCACATTTGAAGGCTTCAAACTCTTCTGCAGGGATAGACAAGGAAGGAAAGGTGGTGGCCTGGCTGCATATGTCAGAGAGTGTTTTGATTGTATCGAGGTTAAATATGGTGATGACGGAGTGGAGAGTTTATGGGTAAGAATCTGGGAAAGGCCAGCAAGGCAAATATGCTGGTGGGAATCTGTTATAGATAATACAACCAGAATGAAGAGACAAATAAAGCATTCTATAGTCATCTGGGAGAAGTCCTGCCATCACTGGTGCTTGTTCTTGTGGAAGACTTCCAACTTCCCTGATGTCTGCTAGAAATACAGTTGTCTGGACACCTACCTGCTTAAGTTCCACCTCAGTCTGGGTTGACACAGATTTGAAAATAGCTTTGTGATGATTTGCAACCATCCCTATATCTGCTTGTGTGACCTAAGAAGTAAAGATGGGGGACAGCAGAAATGCCACCTGGGACTTCTTGTGGGTACACTTTGGCCTGTTTTGGAGACTGGGGGACAGATTCCATGGGGAGGAGTCCTGAAGAGTGAGGAGGTCCAGGAAGGCCAGACATTGCTCAAAAGGGAAGTCCTAAAAGTGCAGGAACAGGCCCCTTCATGTGCCAAAAGAAAGCCAGCCTGGCTGAATATAAAGGTTTGGTTGCAACTCAAGGGAAAAAAGAGAATCTGTGGTTGTTGGAAAAAGGGGTAGGACACTTGGAAGGACTGCAAGATTGTCATTAGAGTATGTAATGAGAAAATTAGAAGGTCTAAAGTCCAGCAGGAAATTAATTTGGCTTCAGCTATTAAAGAGGACAGAAAATCCTTCTACAAATATATTAGCAACAAAAAGAGAGCTAAGGAGACTCTCTGTTCTTTGTTGGATTCAGGGGTGAACACTGTGGTCAAGGATGAGGAAAAATCTGAGGTAATGAATACTCTCTTTGCCTCAGTTTTGAGTAGTACAAACAGTTGTTTACTGGATATCCAGCCCCCTGAGCTGGAAGGTACAGATGAGAATGTAATGAACACCCCATAGTCCAGGATGAGATGATTGGTGACCTACTGCACCACTTAGACATACACAAGTCTATGGGGACTGATGGCATACACCCAAGAATACTGAGGGAGCTGGCAGAAGTGCTCACCGACCTACTTTCCATCATTTATCAGAAGTTTTGATTAAGTGGGAAGGCCCCAACTGACTGAAGATTGGCAAATGTGACACCCATCTATAAGGAGGGCCAGAAGAAGGACCCAGGGTACTACAGACCTCTCAGTTTGACCTTGGTGTCAGGAAAGGTCATAAAGCAGGTCAGCTTGTGGGCCATTATGCACCATTTGCAGAACAGACCTGGTCAGCATGGGTTCATGAAGGGCAGGTCTTGCTTGATGAACCTGATCTTCTTCTACAAGAAGGTGACCCTCTTAGTGGATGAGAGAAAGGTTGTGAATGCTCTTTATCTGGATTTTATTAAAGGCTTTGACACCATTTCCCACAGCATCCTTTTGGCGAAATTGGCTGCTTATGGCTTGGATGGATGCTTTGCTAGCTAAATTGGGTGGGAGTGTTGATCTGCTTGAGGGTAGGAAGGCTTGGCAAAGTAACATCTGGACAGGTTGGATTGATGGGCCAAGATCAGTTGTATGAGGTTTAACAAAGCCAAATGCCAGGTCCTGCTCTTCAGTCACAACAAGCCCATGCATTGTAACAAGCTTGGGGCAGATTGACTGGAGAGCTGCCTGGCAGAAAAGTATCTTGAGACATTGGTTGACAGATGTATGAATGTGAACCATCAGTATGCTCAGGTGGCCAAGAATGCCAACAGCATTATGGTCTGTATCTGGAATATTGTGACCATCAGGTATAGGGAAGTGATTTTTGCATCTGCACTTGGCACTGATGAGGCACACCTCAAATACTGTGTTCAGTTTTAGGCCGCTCACTACACAGCACATTGAAATGCTGGAGTGTGTCCACAGAATGGCAGCATAGCTGAGGCCTAGAGAACAAGTCTTATGATGAGCAGCTGAGGGAACTGGTATTGTGTAGTCTGGGGAGGAGGAGGCTGAGGGGAAACCTCATTGCTCTCTACTACAACTACCTGAGAGGAGGTTCTAGTGATGTGGGGGTTGGTCTCTTCTCCCTAGTTTCAGGTGACAAGACAAGAGGAAATGGCCTGAAACTGTGACAGAGGAGGTTTAAACTCGGTATTAGGAAAAAGTTCTTTACTGAAAGAGTAGTTAGGAGTTGGAATAGGTTGCCCAGGGAGGTGATAGACTTATTGATCTTAGAGGTCTTTTCCAACTGAAACAATTCTATGATTCTATGTAGAGGACAATTACAGTACAGACTGTTGTTATCACTGGAGTAGTATGCAATTCTTTGTGTTTGAGATGTCTGTTCAACTCACAGAAATCTTCAAAACCTTGATACTACTTAGTAAGTATAAATTTGGTAGAATAATAGATGTGTTGTGTTTCCTGGGAATTAAGACAATGATTCTTAGGAATTGCAATTTTTTTGGTCTAGAAAATCAAATGCTCCTTATTAATATAAGTCAGTACTGGATACAGCTGAAATTTTCACAAATGCAGACCTGACAGTACCTCACAGCCAACCAGGAAATAGAATGTGATGTGTTGTCTTGGCTTTAAACAAACTGGTGCAGAATGAGTCTAAACCATTTCCCTATTTTGTGATCATCTGCATGATAATGCTGAAATGCTTAATATTCTTACACATTTGTGCTGCTTCCTTCTGTTGTGTGAAATCCTGAACCTGAGCATCTCTCAACTTTCTTGGTTTTCCATATTCAGTGAAATTGTATATGCAGTCTGCAGAGATAATGTAGAATTCTGCAACTTCAACAATCTGTGCAACCCATCTTACTGAATTATGAGGAAAAAGGTATTATTACTCTAAATAATTTTTGTGCTTTGGAATTCATAATCCCCCAAGAGAATTATGAAGACATGTAACTTCAATTAGTGGATGAAGACAAAAGGCTTAGTTGACTTCTGTACAGCTGGGGCTGCTGACCTCTGGTTTTCTTGAAACTCAGGTGATAGGTTTGCAAACTTTTTAATTCCAGTTTGTAAAATACATTATCTACACACACACCCCACCCCACCCCCCCCCCACTAAAACATTCAGTTTGATGTGGACTGTTATTTCCTGTAATGGATCATCATTTTAATACTGGTGTCAGAACTGTGTTTCACATTTCATTACTACATTCCAATCCATGGAATCTCTTTGTTTCTGCAATGTTATAATTTTTACACAGTTGTTCATTGTTTGTGAAGTGAACTAACAAAATGGAAGGAAAAGCATCAAAAGACCACTAGCAACAAAGAAAGAAAGGACATACCATGGTTAAAACACAGATCAGATAGTGATATTAGTGTTACTGCAAATGCTGACCCTACAGACAGCATTAATCTTCAAAATGCTACACAAAATAAACCTTGTAACACTCCACCCTGCACTCATTACTGAAATTATTCTGAAAAACGTTATTTTTAAGTTATTTTTCTAAAAATTTGATCTTGCTACAATTTGGTCTTGCTTCAGCTGGGAATAATCTTTTAAAGCTTTATTTCAAGAGAGATCAGATTATTAGTTTGCAGGAATCTTCCTGATGAGCATATTATACATGCTGTCATGGACTGAGTTGAACCTGCTGCTGTAACTCCTATCATGGTGCAGTCATGCCAGCTTCAAAAAAGTGAAAATGCTAACTGGAGCAAAGTATTACGGGCTTGAAGTACAGATTGCAACATGGGGGCTTTCTGTTCTGGTTGCTGCTTCTGGGTTCTGGTTTCTTGGGTATGGTCTCTTTTCTTCAGACGTGGTGGAAAGTGTGGGAGTCAGGCAGCTGCTGGGCTTGGTTTTCTGTTTTATGCTGGGTTTTTTTCCCCTGTGTTTTTTTACTGTGTTTCTGCAGATATGCTAAGGTAATCATGCATTGTATTACTAGATCAATTAGATTGTTAGCTAAGGTAATTACACATTGTGCTTGCGATATTTTATATTACATTAAACTTTTCTCTCTATCTCAACCCTGAGTTTTGTGTGTTACTCTTCCCCTCACTTTTGCATTGGGGGAGCAGGCAGGTTAGCCCTTGCCCTAAACCATTACATTCCTTTTTGGCACACCAACGTGATGCAGTGAAAGCAGCTTCTCAATGATGACAGTCGATTTTGGCAGGAGACTGAATGGTTGAGATAAATGAGAAGAGGATTTAGTTACTGTTTTTTAAGACAGTTTTCTGTAAGTTTTGTTGTTGTTTTGTGTGTGTGTGTTTTCCCCTCCTTTTCTGTGGCATGCTGTATTTCCTTTCTGGGGGCCAGTGTGCTGGGGTCTCCTGTATGTGCTTGCAGTGGTGCAGGGAAATAGACCATAAAGCAATTTCTTCCACAAAAGATAAGGATGAACCAGGGAACAGGAGAAAGAGCTGGGACTGCTTGCTCAGTTCTTATCTCTGGGTTTGGAAGATGGACAAGGACAAACAGTGGATGAAGCAAACAGAGGGCCTTAGCAGTACATGAGGGAAGAAATCTCATCCACTGTTCAGGTCTGTGTTTCAGCCATGGGGAACAGATGCTCCCCTGTCTAATGGAGATACGCACCCTAGCGTACCCTGTGGTTTTACTTGTGTTGCCACAGGGAGAATGTGAGGAAGTGGGGACTTCAGTCCTAAATTCACAAGTATGTGAATTACAGGGTAATTCTCCCCTGAAGAATGCTGCCTCAGTTTCCAGTGGAAAATCACCCAAGAGGAGCAGACAAGCTGATACTGCTGATTCTTCTGAAAGGACTCACAAAGCATCTTCATAAGATGCAGGTGATTCTGGCCGGCATTAGAGGAGAGGAGCCCTTTTCTGAGCAGTCCCGAAAAGAAAAAAAGCCTCTTTTTTTCCAATCACTGACCCTTTATTAAACACATCCTATAATGTGTACCTGTTTGAATATGTAGCTATTAATGTATGTGGGTAGACTTCTTGGTTGCTACTGAATGCTAAGATAATTTTTTATCTTTGTAAAGCTGTCTTGGTCCTGAAGTTGGGAGAGAGTTTCTTTTAAAATATTCCCATGTGTGAAATTAAGGCACAAATGAGGTCAAATATCAAAAGCAAGGCTATTTATTAAGGGATGAAGTAAACAGAACTGAATAAGGGAGAAAAGGGGAAGAGAGAGGAAAAATTGAGAAAAGAGGGAGAGAGCAGGAAAGGAATTTTTAGTGGATTGAAAGTTACTCCCTAATATAAAATTGTCAGACTAGCTCAGTTGGAAAGCAAATGAAGCTGTATTTACAAGCAAAACTATAATCTAGAAATATGGAATGCAATGATTAGGTACAAAATATACAGTATTTACAATTTATAAACAAAACAAGAACTGCCCTGGACAAACCAGGGGGTTACCAGCAGCTTCCCCCTCCCTGCTCCCTTCCCTCCCCCTTGTACATGGGACAAGAGAAAGCAGAGAGTCATTTGTTAGTACTTAGCTGCAACAAAGCAGTGCAGCCAGGGTCAGCAAAACCAGCAGAAGCCAGAAGCTAGTATCTGCTAGAGTGAAGGACCTGAAAAGAGAGAAAGTCAGTTTACAGAGCTAACTTTATGTTTGTTATCTGCCCAATGGGATTATTTAGACCTTATTATTATTTTCCTTTTTAAATCCAATTCTACTACTTTCTGTTCAAGATCTGTGGAAAATTTTCTAGGCATAGCCCCAAACTACCACAGAATTACATTACCACAGGAGGGGATAGAGGGAGAGGTCCTTTTTGGCTTTTGTTGTCCTTTCTGTCTGAGGGGCTTCTGCATCCGGTGATGTTGCCAGTCTGTGGTGTCTCCAGACAGGAGTTGGGGGAGAGATGTCCCAGGGTGTCCTCCCTCTATGTTTTTTATTCTCAGAGCAAGCTCCGGCATATAGTGATTTCAGTGGAGTTCTCCTCACAGCAGGCAAAACTTAGAGCATGCCATGGTCCTTCTTTGGTGGTGTTGGGGGGGTGAGGTGGGGGTTAGTCTGGGCTGCTGCTTCCGGACTGAGATGTCCATCGTGATGTTCTGCCCCCCATAAGCTGGTATAGCTCAGGGCTTTTATACTGTTCCTGGTTCATTCTTTGTTTTGGATGGACTTGAATGAACATAGCCTGTAAGGGAACTTGCAGCATCTTCTGTCCGGGCTCATGTATTAAATCATTGGGAAAGCAGGGTCAAGGCTGAATTGTCATATGCTTTTACTTCCCCAGAAATAGCTATACTGTGCTTTTAAAGCGCAGTTATGTTAACTCATTTCTGTGATACTGCATTCTGTTTGGGTAAGCTATGCCTACCAGTTGGTGGAATCAGTCAGCTGGGGGAACAAAACGTACAGAATTAATATCAAGTAAGACTGATTGATTTACCATTGCCAATTGCAGGAACTTTTTTTTGTTTTTTGTCCCAGTGGGAATTTACAGAGACATTTCATTAATAAAAATAAGTATGGGAAAATATAGGAAATTTGCATTTATTAATGAAGAGAACAAATTAAGAGAAATGCAGGAAAAGATGTAATAGTTACTTAAAATATTCTCAGTCTTGCTGAAGCAAAAGCAGCATGTTCCTTTTATTTCAATATTCTGCTGAAAGTATTCTCACTGAAAGTTGTTTTGCTAGAAATTCACTGTGGCAGAAAACAGCATTATGCATTTGAGCAGATGCACTGGCTCGCTGCATTAAAGATGGACACCTGCGGTCCTGCATTAGACTTGGAGAGAATGTGGAAAACAGATAGGTAGAAAGATGAGTGTATTTTCAGATTTTCTCATGAAGGGACTTTTGGTGATGTAAGTAGGCGGCTCTTTACATTCTTGACAGAGGTTTCATTCTTTAATTGCAATGCACAGCTCTGTAGGAACTCAAAAACTGAATTTTTGCCTTAGAGGTCTTCTTGAAGACTTCTGGGATTTGTACTGCTCAAAACAAACATCTGTATGGAATGTGATGTAGTTATCCATCATTATCTGATAACTTTGATATTATCTTTTAAATATCTTTCACTTAGTTCCAGATGAAAGCACAGATAAAGTTATTCTTTCCTGTGTTATTCTGTTATCTTGTCATATTAATCATGAGTTACCATACTGTTGTTTCTGTGTGTTGACTAACACTTGAAAGTAATAATTACGTTTTCTCCTGTTTGAAGCACCATACTTCAAACAAACTTGTAGTGGTTTTCAATATGGATTTTAAATTAATTTTTAATCTTTTATTCTGCTATATGATATAAAGGTGAACACTGTGGCAGAATCAAGTGCTTAAGATTGTACGTGCTCCTGACATGATGGTCTGAATAATTTACCGTACAAACTAATAGTAAGTTATTAGTGCTAAGGCAGTGTCAAGATGAGCAGAGGAAACCTCATAGGATTTGAGCAGTGAAACAATATATCAGTAATACATATTGCGGTTGACACTCTGCCCTGATAAAGATATTTGTGTCAAGTGTCCTTGGTCAAATATCACATCTATTGGTTTAATTCCTTTAAAACCTCATACTGGAAAAGTCAGGAGGCCATTCAAATGCATGAAGTCATATTTCAAGACTCAGTTCTCATCCCTGCTATGACACTTTGCAGCTGCTGCTTTGTTGCTTAGCATCCAGTGCTGTGTACTTTCCCTGCAATGGAACCAGTAAGAAAATAAGAATTCATGAAGTTGCATTTAGGGACCTCTCTTTCTGTTTACTGTATTTGGTTGGTCAAAGATACATCTTTTCTTGGACAAATCCTTTTCTCCTACCAAGCGGCCTCTCCAGTTCCACTGCAGTAAGTATGTGGAGTGCTAAACTATAAATAGAGTTTCTCATACTCAGTGAAAACTTAGTTTTGTGTAATTCAGTGCACTTTCCTCCTCATGCAGCTTGTAAAAATAAGAAAATAAGCACCTCAAAATATAATTGAAATCGATAATGTTGATGACATCTTGATTTTGCAGTGAGAAAGCCTTCTGTCTTGATTTCAGCTATAAAAATGATATACAGTAGTCCTGTATGTATTTGCTATGTATTAATTTTCACTCATTTGCTGAATTGAAAAATCAGCAAAACTCAATGTGGAGAAACTATAACTAATCACAGAAAAGCCAGTATCATTTTTCTCCAGCATACAGAAAAGAGCAGAAATAATGCCCAGTCAATGGATGATAAACCATATGTATTCTAAACTTGACATTTCTGCAGTATTTAAATTTGAATGGCTTTAATGAGAGCACTGAAACAAATACCATCTTATTTTGCTGATAGGAACCACAATAATCTCTTTATTACACCTTTTGAGTCTTTGTCCTTGGTCTGCTGGTAGTTAATACTGCAAAATCCACACAGCATGGGAAGAATATTAGACTTACAAAGTAACTTGGCCATGCATAGAAATTAAACACTGAGAACAGACTTTATTAAATTGTACCATGTTTGCATAAACAAACACAAAGTGTACTTAGCCCCCACCCAGTATTTTCTAGCTACTGACTGTTTCTTGTGCCAAACAGGCTTTTATTGCTTACTTCTTGTTAGACAAATGTAAATGAAAATACTTGATTGGACTACTTCAGTGGTCTTGATGGTAGTCATTAAGTACGCAGCATAAATAAACAATACTTTTATGCATTCTGTTGCATATCTTTTAGGGAGTTTTGGCAAGTATGTTTGAAGCAAAGAATAGAAAGTTATGAAAAATGCAACTGAGGACAGAGAAGTTGCTCAAACTGTTGACTTTTGCATAAAGGATAGGTAAAGATCATTGCATTTATGCAATCATATTTATAATGCTTTGTTAGGACAAAAGTGAGGCCCATGCTGCTTATCTGAAAATATGATCATGTAACATTGAAAATATTACTTATTCTTAATTAAAGAGTTCCTTGGTGCTTTCCTTAGGTCTTCACTTTTTCTGACAACCCATATGTGGGAGACTTATGTCGCTGATAAATTACAGACATCATTAATTCAAAAAAGGACAATTACCAGTTTTCTTAATTTTGCTATTGATACTTGATACAGAAGTAATAGTCAAGAGAAGAACCTTCAGTGAATGAGACAATCCTTTCAAGGTTACAGATGTTAGGTCTATACTCATAAATAGTGTACAACAGATTCACGCTGAGATGACCTCAGTTAATGAAAACAGAAGACTACAGAAAAAAACTAGCTAGGGAACCTCTCTGGAAATTATCACAGTGAGCATCATGGCCATGTGTTTTTCATCAATGTATTTAATGAGATGAAAGTTTCTAATGGGTCTAGAATTCATTTGCAAGTACCCGGGGGGGATTCTCCTCAGGAGGGTGTTTCTGTGTTACATTCTTTCTTGTATATTTTTGTATATACTGTAAATACTGTATATTTTTTACATATTCATTGCATTTCATTCTGCTTGTAAAATACAGCTTTTTCTTTCACTACTCCAACTGAGTCTAGCTGTGCTTTATGTGGTGGGAGGATTTAACTTTCACACTACCACATTTGCAAGCTCTATCAGTTCACTGTGCACAGTAGCTGAGAGAGCACCCATGTCTTTTGTCTGTTTTCAGTGCAATAAAACAAAGCTCACCAAAGCTCACCATACATATCACAGTATACCTTCTAGGACTCCAGAAACAGTTTCAGTGATTTCATTTAAACCAGATGTTTGCCTGATTGATGGTAGCTAAACTCATCACCACTTAGTTGTCATTCATTTTCAGCTCTAGAGCACACAGTGTTTTAAATCCACTATCTCCAGGGCAAAGGGATGTAGAATTTCCACACTTGACAGAAGTTTCCACTTTTATTGAGCATTTGCATCAAGGAACACAAGATTACTGTTTTAAAGAATAAATGAAGATGAATAGAATAAAATTAGTAACAATTTCATGTTAGAAGAGAATAGTTTTCCCATTCCATTTAGGAGCTTTTGTTCTTAGCCTTTTTCTGACATATTGATAGGTATCTCTGGTAACTCAGAGGGATCTTCCACTATTTTTTCTCTGGACAAAATTCCTCATAGCTTAAAAACTGATTGTTAGCCATAAGTAAAAAATGAGTCAAGTAATGAAGTAAAATGAGTGAAGTAAAAAAGAGAGTATTTCTGATTGAAACAGTGAAAGCAATAAAACATACACTTTGAATTCTAAATATGACAGATTCTTTGTCCTTTCCCTTTTCCACCTTCTTTCTTTTGTTCTGCTAGAAAGAGTTTGGAAAAAAGTTAAAACAAAGTATCATTAACTTCTGTGGCTGCCTCACCTTTGAAGCTGCTATTTTAGATGAGATTATAAGGAAAAGTTGAACCATCCTTAGGGAGATACATGCCTACCAAATCAGTATGATGTGAGGAAGTAGTGGGAATCAGAGAGGCTCTCCTCACTTTTTCTTCCAGAATTTTGGTTTTGTTTTTGTCTTTTCTGTGGTCAGCATTGCCTTCTGTGTGATCGTAGAGAAGACCAAGCTGTCTCAGAAGGGGATGGGATGCTGTCTGAAAGGTGCTGAGCTAAGTACACTGCATATGAAGATCTGTACCATGTGTGCTCCTACCTGAAAGAAATCACAGGAGTTTATTAGTCTTAATGTGGCAAAGATCTATGCAAATAAGTATGTTAATGGTTCTCAGAAAGTTTGGGTATCATGAGTGCCTCTGTGCCACTCTAGTAGCTGTATTGTACTGTGAGACTCCAGAGATCCAAATACCCATGACATTCTTTCTCTGGAGCTGAGACATGAAATTGTATGTGGTGGGGAATTTTTTTGTACGCAATCTAAGTTCTT
The DNA here is from genome assembly GCA_015227895.2 of Colaptes auratus. Lineage (NCBI taxonomy): Eukaryota > Metazoa > Chordata > Aves > Piciformes > Picidae > Colaptes > Colaptes auratus. Next base: position 43,468,656 of record CM026897.1, read on the forward strand.
GTGTAAGCATTTAGAAATTTTTCAACATAACACATAAATCTAGTGGTTCATTGAAAGGTTAATTAGGAGCTAAAGCAACTACATTTTGTTTTACAATATTTTACTTGTCTGCTCCAGTGATTTACCAAGATGCTTAAACAAGGAAGTTATGTGTCCAAATAAGTGTCAGAAGCTCAAGTCAGATTATAGTTTAATAAGTGATTTAATTCAATTCTGGACAAGTTTTGAAAAGTCTTTTCTATGATAGACAAGTTTTCAAAAATTTACCTCTTACTTGGCAGTACTACATTAGCAAATTGTTATATTTCTTTCTGGAAATACCAGCTATGGCCTTTTATATGACATGTCTTTAGATTGAGAGGTGTAATTCCTTCCTTCACCTGACTTCTATAATGTATTACGCCATTAAGACACAATGAAGCATCTTTTAATGGTTCATTAACACAGAGTTGGATGCACTGTGTAGAGGGAAAGAATATCTTCCAGAAATCCAACTTATCAAAAAGAGGCTTTGGAAATTGGTAAAAAAGGGAGTCAATATCCTATGTGTTCTTCCTATTCTGGGCTTTTGTAAATTTCTAGATATTGTTGCTGATACAGTGTTTTGTAGGAAAATCTTTTAAAATTGCCTTTAATCTTAAACTTTAGTTAGTGGTTTATTTCCCTGTGAATGAATCTCACATTAATGAAAAGGTTTGTGATACAAAAAATGGAAGAAAAGCTCTCAAATTTATAACCTGGACAACTGGAACCATAGGCCCATAGACCAAGGCTTCATAATTTAATGGAGTTCTGTTTACAATGAGAGATTATACTTTTGGGGAAAGAAAAGTATGCAGCCAGATGGCAGAGATGCTGAAAATGGTATTTTCAAACGGAACAAAATGGTTTGCAGGCTAAATGGCTCCTGAAGACCTCATAGATGGGTCAGTCTACACACTGTACAGGTAAACCAGACTTTTAAAAATGTTCTTTTTGTAATATGTTTTTGTTGGACTGGACATCACAGTGGAAGAGAGCACATCTTGCCCTTCAATAGTAGTCCTTGCTAAATTCTAGCACCAAAGTAATGACATATCCATCAAGGATGTAAAGCATTTCCTGGAGTAGGAAATTAGAAAATAAAAATTGCCAAGGATAAAGATGTGAGGAAAAGTCTGATCTCCGTCATGCCTCCTGTGCCTGAAAAGCTGGGTTAAAGAGAAGGGCATTGTCCATTCAGCCATCTCCCTTGCTGTGTCTTGAACTCAAATAACATCCCTAGCAATAAGATACTCTGCATTAATTTAGTATTTAATCTGTTGTATTCTTCAGCTTGGATGTGAATAGCATAATTTCTGAAGTATGTGAGGGGAATTATACCTCATGTTAGAAAAATACCTGTGATCTGAGTCTTTAGATATACAAAGACAATGTAGTGTGTTCAATGTAGTAATAAAAGACAGTGTTTGTTTTTAGAAAACTATGAAGATAAAATCAAAAACAGTTCAAAACATCAAAAGTGCATTGTGTGAAATTTAGCTTAACTGCTAACAATTTTTTATGAAAAGTTGCTATCTTTCACTTGCCTAACCTTTCCTCCCCTTTCACTCCCTCCCTCTTCTCCCTTCCTCTCTACCACCTTACACCCTTTTTCTACTTGAACTCTCTTTTTAAAACTCCTTTTCTCCTTTTTTTTACCCACCTTTATCTTTGCCTTTTCTCCCTTCTCCCCTTCCCCCCCCACTTCTCTGTCTCACTCTGCCTTTTTCTATAATCATGAAAAATTCTCACTCTCTTCCCATGTCTGAGCAAGATAAATGAACTAATTTTAAAATATTTTCCATGCCTCATCTGTCCACTCCACAAGCTGTCAATGAGTTTGGATTGGAAGCTTTCATGCCAATAGTCCACAGTGAGCAGTTGTATTATTTTGAAATACAAATGTTGTTTCCATGGCAAACTTGTAACACTTTGCAACTTGCTGACATCCGTATACTTTGGGGTTTATGCAAGAAAGATGATATTTTATGAGATTTTTTTAAAGCAAAAGGTCATTTGCCACCCTGCCCAAGATAAAGCCATCATATTGTTCTTTTATTTATTTTATCTTTTGAGCGAAAGCAACAGGGAAAAATAAAAGATGGGAGAGAAAGTCAACTCACTTTAAATGTGTTATAATTTCAATTTTTGCTTCTGCATTTTTGCTGACAACTATTTTTACCAGCAAGTATACTAGTAGGCAATATGTTTCAATTTAGAGGAAGTAAATGACTTTGCACATTTTTATGGTGGCCAACTACACTAAGACACTGCTTACCCTTTTCTGCAGTGGGGTCAGATTATTCTAAATATTTACTTACTGAAGTTAGTAAAGGACTTAGAAATGAGGGAAACATTTAGAAATAACTTACTTTTTCTGAGATACTGCAAGCTGATTCATTTTAGATTGTGGAATTTTTAAAACTTCTTAATACATTTTAATATGTCTTTAAGAATGTCATCACTTTTCTGTGCTGCCTTATCACATTTGCTTGTTCAAATGACAGCATTTTGTGGTTAGGTATAATGTTAACATCAGCTCTGCTGAAAATTAGATTTTGGCTTTTGGCTGAAAGCTTCAGCAATAATCTTTTCTTTAGAAACTATGCAGCTCTCTTGAGTTTTCAGAATTGAAAAAAAGCCCTGTCTGTATGGTGCAGACAATGTTTTAAGTTCTGTGTGTCTTGACTCATTCCTGACATAAATAAATAAGTAAGTATCATAGTATCATAGTATCAGTCAGGGTTGGAAGGGACCACAAGGATCATCTAGTTCGGATCATCTAGTTCCAACCCCCCTGCCATGGGCAGGGACACCCCACACTAGATCAGGCTGCCCAGAGCCTCATCCAGCCTGGTCTTAAATACCTCCAGGGATGGGGCCTCAACCACCTCCCTGGACAACCCATTCCAGGGCTTCACCACTCTCATGGGGAAGAACTTCCTCCTCATGTCCAGCCTGAATCTCCCCACCTCCAGCTTCATTCCATTCCCCCTAGTCCTATCACTACCTGATAGCCTGACAAGTCCCTCCCCAGCCTTCCTGTAGGCCCCCTTCAGGTACTGGAAGGCCACAATGAGGTCACCTCGGAGCCTTCTCTTCTCCAGACTGAACAGCCCCAACTCTCTCATTTTGTCCTTGTAGGAGAGGTGCTCCAGCCCTCTGATCATCCTCGTGGCCCTTCTCTGGACACGCTCCAGCACCTCCAGATCCCTCTTGTTATAGGGGCTCCACAACTGGATGCAGTACTCCAGGTGGGGTCTCACCAGAGCTGAGTAGAGGGGGAGAATCACCTCCCTCGACCTGCTGGCCACACTTCTCTTGATGCAGCCCAGGATCTGATTGGCCTTCCGGGCTAAGTAGAAACCAACCAAAAAAATCTGTCCCAGACCAATCAGAAAAAACCCCACCACATTCCCCTGTACCCTGGCGTAGCCTGTTATTTCCATTTTTCGTTTACTCAGTGCTATTATTAGCACCTGGTAATAGCATGACTCAACATTTGCCTGATTTACTGTAGGGCTACCAGACAGTTCCTGGCCAGTGATGTAACTACACTAAATGGTTTTTCTTACCCTTGTTTTCTCACAGTGTATTCTGTCCACAGTAGCTTCTCTTCAACAGAGAACAACTTGACAAGCAGCTGTGTTCTTATTCGGTGTACTCCACAAGCACAATATTTTCCTTTCCAGAGGCAAAGTACGTCCACCTACCTAACTGGCCATGACCCTTTCTTGACCACAGGACATATACTAAAGTCCAGTCTCATTTTCTAATCTTTTAAGAACAAAACAGGACATTACTGTCATGCCAGTAAATAGCTGAAATTTTGATATGTGTGCTTGTATGGTTAGAGGTTTCTGCTTAAGCTTGACAAGATTCTTGTTTCTAAACTTTTGAACACACGTGTTTTAAATGCTGTTTGTATTAATTTTGTTTTCTATAAGAATGTGTGGGGAAATACTTTTTTAGTTTATTGATACCACCTTACTGACTAGCCTTTCTCAGAAGGATAGAGAGTTTATTAGCTAGGAGATGGTGGTACCTTAATTTTGATAAAGACTGACTGCATTTTTTCATTTCAGTAAATTACTTGTGGGATATTACTAAGAATATAATCCTTTCAATGCTGCATCTCAACCCATCTAATTTAAATTGCTCTCTTATTAAAATATTAATGTGTCTCTGTGTATTTATATGTATTCATATAACATAGTTGTTCTAAAATAAACTATACAGAAGCTGTGATGTTCTCTGTACTAAGTGTAAATTATGATACTACTTTGCAGAGCAGTGCTTTGCATTAAATGGCAATGCATCAAGTAATAGATTCTGAAATGGCTATGCAGTCTCTGTTGTCTAAGGGCTTTTCTGAGTTAGCAGTTCTAGATATCTTCTCTAACTACTTTGTGCAATCATGCTGTTTTAGTTGAGTATCTGTCTCTTTTGACATCTGAATATTGCATAGTCTGCTCCTAGAATTTATTTTGATTGACTTTGCAGAACAAGGCTTGGGCATCATAGTGGAGATATTAAAAGGGAATCATCAGCATACCTTTGCAGCTAAGAGGGTGTCATGGACTGAGTTGAGCCTGCTGCTGTTATTCATACCATGCTGCCGGCATGTCAGCGGCAAAAATGAAAGTGCTATCTGGAGGAAAGTATTACAGTGCTTGAAGTTCAAATTGCAAGATGGGAGGCTTCCTTTTGTGGTTGCTGGTTCTGGATTCTGGCTTCTTGGGTGTGATCTCTTTTCTGCAGGCATGGTGGTGGAAAGAGTGGAAGTGGGGTGGCTGTGGGGTTTAGCTTTCTGTTTTATGCTGGGTTTTCCCTGTATTTTAATCTACTTCTGCAAATAGGCTAAGCTAATGTAAGCATGCATTGTATTATTATTAATTAGACATGCATTGTAATATAGATTAATAGATTAATTAGATTGTTAGCTAAGATAATTATGCATTGTGCTTATGATACCTTGTATTAAACTCTCATCTCTTTATCTAGGCCCTGAGTTGTGCATGTTACTCTTCCCTTCACTTTTGCGTTGAAGGAGCAGTCAGGTTAGCCCCTGCGCTAAGCTATTATAGAGGGCCAACTGTATCCTGGACTTGATTTGTAAGACTGTAGCTGGCAGGCCTGGGGAATGAATCCATTCTTCTGTTTTATTTCACATTTGTAAGAATGCAGCTGGTCTCCCCATTACTGATGTATAGAAGCAAGTCCAGTGAAGGGCCACTGAATAGTCAGGGATGGAAGACAGGACATAGGTGGAGACACTGAAAAATCTGGGTCTGTTCAGCCTGGGAAAGAAACAACCTTTTTACAGAGATCTTACTGCTGTTTACAACTAAGTAACTAGAGGATAAAGGGAAGATATGCATGGATGCTTTCTGGAGTTGCAAGGTGATAGCTTGTGAGGCAAAGAACACAAAGCAGAACATGGTAAATTCTAGTCTTGTGTAAAGACGGGGTTTTCTGAATGTGGTCAAACATTTAAATAAGTGCCCATCAGATCTGAGGGATATTTGTCCTTGGAGATGTTTGCAGTATCACAGTATCACGGTATCACCAAGGTTGGAAGAGACCTCAAAGATCATCGAGTCCAACCTGTCACCACAGACCTCATGACTAGACCATGGCACCAAGTGCCACATCCAATCCCCTCTTGAACACCTCCAGGGATGGTGACTCCACCACCTCCCTGGGCAGCCCATTTCAATGATGAATTACTCCCTCTGTGAAGAATTTCCTTCTCACCTCGAGCCTAAACTTCCCCTGGCACAGCTTGAGACTCTGTCCTCTTGTTCTGGTGCTGCTTGTCTGGGAGAAGAGACCAATGCCCAACTGGCTACAACCACCTTTCAGGTAGTTGTAGAGAGCAATGAGGTCACCCCTGAGCCTCCTGTTCTCCAGGCTAAACAATCCCAGCTCCCTCAGCCTCTCCTCATAGGGCTTGTGCTCAAGGCCTCTCACCAGCCTTGTTGCCCTTCTCTGGACACGTTCAAGTGTCTTGATGTCCTTCTTAAACTGAGGGGCCCAGAACTGGACACAGTACTCAAGGTGTGGCCTAACCAATGCAGAGTACAGGGGCACAATGACCTCCCTGCTCCTGCTGGCCACACTATTCCTAAAGCAGGCCAGGATGCCGTTGGCCTTCTTGGCCACCTGGGCACACTGTTGGCTCATGTTCAGGCGGCTGTCAATCAGCACCCCCAGGTCCCTCTCTGTTTGGCAGCTCTCCAGCCAATCCGACCCTAGCCTGTAGCTCTGCATGGGGTTGTTGTGGCCAAAGTGCAGCACCCGGCACTTGGATTCGTGGAATACCATCCCATTGGACTTTGCCCATCTGTCCAGTTGGTCAAGGTCCCTCTGCAGAGCCCTTTTGCACTCTAACTGACCAACATCTGCTCCCTCATCTCCTCATCTCCTCATCTGGAGACTGCCTGAAAGATACACTGAATACAGACATGCTGCTTGTATAAAATTACACTTCTTAAGATCGTGTGTTTAAACATTTATATGGTACAATGTAGAACCTAAAGGTGGAAATCACTGGGGGAAAAAACCCAGCCAAACAAACAACCAAAACCAACAAAAGAAGGCATGCAACATTCCAGAGCTATAGAGGAAGAAGCATTGTTTGGCAAAGAGATTTGCTATGTCCTGTAATAAAAACATATTTGCAAAAGAGTATATATATATACAAGTGAAAACTAGAGTTAATTTAAAATAATGAAAATCTCCTTATAAAGTGAAGGCTCACAGTCACATTAATATTTCAGAACGAGGTAGATATGAAGTGGGCAAAAGAAGAGTTAGGATGACTAAATTCTCAGTGTCACCTGCTGTATGTGAATCTAGAAGGAAGTGGAGTGGTGTTCTTGTGTTCAGTGACTATGTGCTAGCAGCATATTCATTATATACGTAGTGGTTTTTCTTTTTAAAGGAGGTGATTGACTATTTTGAAGATTTCTGGGAGATACGTGTAAATGTCATTTTTAGCAATAGATCTCGAGGGAATGATGACAGGTTTCTCAAGAATTTTCTGGGTATCTCCAACAAAGTAGAACAGTAATACAGGTTCTAAAAAGAGTAGGAACTTAATTGGAACAAACTTAACTGTTGCTGTCTAATTACAAATATTGAATATGGAATTAAATACACCATGGTTTACTTCCCTAGGCACAGTGTAGTCATAGGTATTTGGGTGAGTGCCATTGTACAGGCAACAGTTTGAGCACTTGCAAGGTCTTTTATTTTCTTTGTTTCTGCCTCAAAACACTCACCTTTTACCAGTCAAGGAGATTACATAGTGTGTCACAGAAACATAAATGTTTTTCAGGCACTTTCTAAAACAGGGCATTTTCCCCAAGTGTTTTGTTTTCTTTGATTGTTTTTCTTTCTCTTTTAGCCTACAGTATAAGGAATTTTTTCATTGTAATCACAATCTGTGCATCAGAAGTGCTAAGGTTTTTCTTTAACTCATACACTGTTATCTTTTTCTTTCCTCTCCTGGAAATTAAAAAGCTCTTAGTACCTTGGCAGTTTTACTCTATACTGTATTAATGCATAATTTTAACAAGCATTGATGAAATTTTATTAGGTTTTATTATTGTATATTAAACCAATAGGTAAATTTGGTGCAATTTCAAAATTAAACAACATGACTTCAGTTCAGTCATTGAAAGTAGACCCAAAGCTACCTTATTTCAGAGATATTAGAAAAGAAGATTACTGTTTCTGATAGGTAGTGATGCATTTTTCTGTATTGAACTCAGCTGGTGCTTATTTTCAGAAATCCCTGCATCAGAAAGCAGTGTTACTATGTTTAGCTCATGATCCTGTTAAGGACTGGAATTTTCTTTTGTAAATATTGCTCTTTTTGAGGGAAACAATATCGAAGTCTTTATGTAAGGATGCATAAAAATTCTCATGAAAGCTATCAGTGGGCTTTCTTCTGGTTATATATTTGCAGCCTACTAATACTGAAGAGCTATTCCATGATTATGAAATTAATTTGCAGCAGCATATTTTTCATTTGGGAGGAAAAAGATCATTTCACCATCTAGAAAATTACAGTATATTGTTCCATCCTATGTTCTAAATCTTCTGTTATATAAACAATTTGATTTATTCTTCACTTCATTTTGCATCTGAATCTCTGATTAAGATTGATTTTCAGCTACTTCTCCCACTGTCTCTTGTTTGCAGTAATATCTAGCAAGCATTAAGTCTAAATGACATTTTTCCTATCTATCTAGAGTGTTAAATTTGCTTTAGCTGGTAGGAACAGCTGTAGTTTCAGGCTACTGAAAAATTGTCAGTGGGGCATTGAATTAGCATGACTGTATTTTAGTAAATGTGCTCAAAGTATCTCAGGCTTGTTAACTTCACAAGCAATAAGCTTACATACCTATACAATACAGATTTGCCTATAGGTTTTTAGAGTCTCTCTTCTGTAGGCATGGTTCCACATTGGTTCCTTTCCATACAATTCCTTAATTTTACAAAATTATAGAACTTAGACTTCAGGCAAGGGAAGAGGGAAACCTCAGTCTTTAAAGTGGTGATTGTCATGATTTTCCTATCCTTTGGTCGCACTTTCAGTGTTTTGTTTTGGTTGGTTGTTTTTTTGGGGTTGGCTTTGTTGTTTGGGATTTGTTTCTGGCTTTTTCTTCTTTTTTTTTTTTTAACATTTATATAATCCTTTTAAAAAATGTATCACCACACTGTAAAAATTAATATTAACATGGGGGGGAAAGGCAAAAAAATTAATTTAAATTAATACACTCTAAAAGCCTAAGTGAGTGTATAAGAAATACATTAATAGTTAGAAGCTAGGGAGAGGAAGATTGCCAGTATGAATCAGACACAGCATAGTTCAATTTATTACTTACAGCTAATATGTATCTTGGTATATAGTCCGTCTAAGGTTCCAAAACTTTGTGCAAAGAAGATTTTTATAGTTTGCTCTGCTTTTAGCCTGTGTATTCTGGCCTTTAAGGTTAAATGTGGTGGCTTAATTGTTTTGCTTGTATCTTCAAAGATGAAAGCTTTTTTCTTTTTTCTTTTTTTCTTTTTTTTTTTTCATATTTCTGAATGGGCCATGGTGCCTGATACAGTTATATTATATATGTGAATTTGCTAGTACATCTGACTTTCATTTGTGCATATGGGTGATTTCCAAAATTCGTGCACAAACGAGGCCAAAATATCAACAGGTAGACTATTTATTACAAAAAATAAGGTGGAAGGATAAACAGAGGAAAGAGGGAGAGGGGAGAATAGAGAGGGAGAAAGAGAAGGAATAGGGAGAAGAAGGAGAAAGTAGGAAAGGGATTATATTACCAATGGTCAGAGGTGGAGAGAAGGTTTTCAGAGTCCAGGATCCGTTGTGTTGGCCCGTGATGTTTCCAGCGTGTGGTTCCGTCTGCTTTCTTCAGTTTTCTTCTCCGTTTTTCTTCAACAAAGCCAGTTGTTGCTCCAGTCTTTTATACAGTTTTTTAGTCCTCAGGCAAGTGTCCAGGTGTTGTTCCCCAGGATATCATTCTGGGAAATCATCCTTAGGTAAGTGTCCAGGTATCGTTCCCCAGGAAATCTTTTTGTGTACTCAGGTGAGTTTGGGCAGCCGTCTGGATGGAGGGGGGAGGAGGCCTCCACCTCCTCCTGCTCCATCTACCTACCCACACACCCTTTACACATCAGGGAATCCATTGTCCTTTCCTGGGGTATCTGATGGCTGGAAATGATCTTGTCCTGAAGGCGTGATAGCTGGGCCCTTGGACCATTGTTGTAGGCCAGCTGCAGTCCCATGAGCAATGTTATCTTTGCACCTTCCAAGAGTCTTTCCAGTGGCTCTGCCCAACGCACATCAGCTATTGTCTGGGCAAGCAGCAAGTGATTTTATCTTTGTTGAGTCACACCAGGAGAGACAAGCTTTAGTCTCTCACAATCAGGAAAGAAGTAGCATAAAGCAGAAAACCAGGGGAACTAGCCAATTCCCACCCATCTTGCCACCATTCCTGGAGAAAAGAGGCAACACCCAAAATCTGGAACCTAAAAGCAGCAACTGAACAGGAAGCCTCTCATGTTACAATCTGAATCTCAGGCCCCATACTGCTTTGCTCTATCAAGCACTTCAATTTTGAAGCTGGCATGAGGCAGGAAGGTTTTGAATAACAGCAGCAAATATTCAACTTATCCCATGACAAACAGTTGGCTTAAATGAAAATAGCTTCATGCATGTGAATAGAAGTGTGTGATGAGATACCAGTGTTACAGTGAAATCTGAAACATTTATTTTGATGGCAAAGTAATTTTTACCTCTTACTCTTCTTTCAGACCTGATGCTGCTATAGCAGGCTAAATTGAGTTCTGGTCCTTTTAGTGAATGATAGGTAAAAAATTTTTAATACCTTTCAAATGCTAGATGCTACTCGTTTGGGCTTGTGCAAAGTCATCCATACTTTTGGCTTACAGAGGATGTATGTAAAGGCAGAACTTGAAGACTTTTTCTCATACAGAATTATGCATGAAGTAAAAACCTGCATGACCAATGAGCTTTACAGTGTTATCATTTGTATAAAGCTTTATTTCAGTCACCAACCAGGTGCCAGAAGCCATTGAAACTATGCTTCTAATAGCTGGAATGTTTAGCCTGCTCCAGCAATATCAGGGAAATCTCTTCTAATGTATGGGCCTGTGTTTCAGCCATGGAGCAACTGTCCTGAAGGACAACTGAACTGAATCCTATAGAACATGCCCTACTCCCCACCTGTGCAGTCTAATATTTCAGCTATTAGAAGAAGGTGTCTCTATGGAATCTGGGAAGCACACACTGTGGTGGTGAGAGAAAGTTCAGTTCTCACACACACACAAAGAAACCACAGCTAATTCAGTCAGAGAAGCAAAAATGGATAAGCTATATCTACAAGCAGGATGAAATGCAGATGAATATATACACAATATACAGTATTTACAATATATACAGAAATATACAGCAAACAATGTAACACAGAAAACCTTCCCTCCTCCAGCGAGGAGGGTCCCCCCCCCCAAAAACCCCTTCTCTCTCTTCCTCCCTTTTTTCCCAAAAAGGGTTAGAGAGAGAAAAGGTAGTTATTAAGGAGGAAATTCTGTTAGCTCAAAGCGTGTGCAAGAATTAGTTTCTTATCTGGTTAGTTCAAAGGTCAGCACCCACCAGCGCAGACAGAAGACAGCTGTTCAGAGAGACTGAAAACAACAGACTGAACTGACTGAGATTCAAACTGAACTAAAGCTAAAATTTAAAGTTGCATTCTACCAATCTACCAATGAAATTTGTTTAGAATATCTTTGTTTTCATTCTTACACCAAAACATACAGCCAGAGTGTTCCAGTAACTGTCCCTTTCTTAAAGGCATAGCCTAAAATGGTCACACACACCAAGAAGTGTCCTGTGGTTTTACTTAGGTGACCAGGGTGAGGACATGAGAAAGTGGGATGGAAAGTCCACTGCTGCCTTAGCTTTGTGAGTCTGTGAATTGTAAAGAAACCCTTCCCAGAAGAACATTGCCCCACTTTCCAGTGGAAAGTCTTCCAAAAAGAGCAAATTGATCTGCCTGTAATCCTCTTGAAGGGACATTCTAGAATATACAAGTGATTACAATCAGGATTAGAGGGGGCCAGCCTTTAACCAGGTAGAGGAGAGGGACAGTTGGGTCTATTGGACCATGTGGTGGGTTGAAAGTACCCCCCAACTAATTGGAATTTACCCCCAGAGTAAATTCACAAACAAAACCAAACTTGGAACTCAGAAGCAAAATGAAAGTTATTTTTACAAAAGGTAAGTTAAAATCTGGAAGTATAAAATGCAATGAATATGTACAAAATGTATTTACATATTTTTATGACTCAACAATCAGAAGTACACCCTTGGGCAGTCCAGGGGGACTGTTAACAACCTCCTCTCCTCTCTCTCTTCACTTCCTGCTACCTCACACACAGCAGTCAGAGATTATCCTGGCCAGGCCACAGAGAGAAAAAGTTGCAAGCAGAAATGACATAAGAAAAAAAGATGAAAGAGCTATCTGTGCAACCAAGTATAAGCTCTTCAGCAAATAAATGGAGTGATATATGCCTATCAGTTGTTAATGTTCTGCGTCCAATGTTAATTTATTTACCTTTTTTACTCTAAATGTGTGGAAAATCCCTACACTTATTTTGCAGTTAGGCTAAAGTTCCACCTTCAAACTATAACAGCCTGGTACATGTAAGACATGAGAGTTTAAAGTTTTAGCAGATACAGGTGCACTGTGCAGTCTGATGCTATCAGACTATGAAGGGGTAGAACCTGTCCCTATTTTTTGTGTGACAGGGGTCTCCGAACAGCTGACTGTGTTAGAAGGTGAGGAGAGCCTGGCTGGGAGTGGATGGCACAAATATGCCACTGTGACTGGTCCAGAGGCCCCATGCATCATTGGTAGAGACTGTCTTAGGAGAGGATATTTCAAGAATCCAAGAGGATACCAGCGGGTGTTTGGTATAGTTGCCTTAAGAATAAGGAAAGAAAACTGACTGTGCTTTGTTCAGTCTCTCAGAGGACTCTTTTGTGGTGGGGGTGCTAAAGATTGGTGAACATGGAGGGGAACGTTGTAACAAAGGATGAAGAAAAGCAGAGGTACTTAACACCTTCTTTGCCTCAATTTTTACTAGCAGGACAGAATGTCTTCCAGACAGCTGGCCTGCAGAGCTGGCAGAAGGAGCCAGGGAGCTGCATAGTTTCCCGCTGCTCCAGGAGGAGGGGGTAGTTAAGAGATCTCCTCTGTCGCATGGATCCCCACAAGTCCATGGGACCGGATGGGATCCATCCTAGGGTGCTGAGAGAGCTGGCAGATGAGCTGGCCAAGCCACTTTCCATCATTTTTCAACAGTCCTGGCTCACTGGAGAGGTCCCAGAAGACTGGAAGCCGGCCAAAGTGATGCCCATCCACAAGAAGGGCCGATTGGATGAGCCAGGGAATTATAGGCCTGTGAGCCTGACCTCAGTGCCAGGCAAGATTATGGAACAGGTCATCTTGAGTGCGATCACACAGCACTTACAGGATGGCCAAGGGATCAGGCCTAGCCAGCATGGATTTAGGAAGGGCAGGTCCTGCCTGACCAAGCTGATCTTCTATGATCAGGTGACCCGCCTGTGGATGTGGTCTACCTGGACCTCAGCAAGGCCTTTGACACTGTCCCCCACAGCAAACTCCTGGCCAAGCTATCAGCCCATGGCTTGGACAGTAGCACACTGCGTTGGGTTAGGAAGTGGCTGGAGGGCTGAGCCCAGAGAGTGGTGGTGAATGGTGGCACATCCAGCTGGCAGCCAGTCACTAGTGGTGTGCCCCAAGGATCAGTGCTGGGCCCCATGCTCTTCAACATCTTTATTGATGATCTGGATGAGGACATTGAGTCCATCATCAGTAAATTTGCAGACAACACCAAGCTGGGGGCAGGAGTTGATCTGCTGGAGGGTAGAGAAGCTTTGCAGAGGGACCTCGACAGGCTGGAGAGATGGGCAGAATCCAAGGGCATGAGATTGAACACATCCAAGTGCCGGGTTCTGCACATTGGCCACAGCAACCCCATGCAGTGCTCCAGGCTGGGGTCAGAGTGGCTGGAGAGCGGCCAGGCAGAGAGGGACCTGGGGGTACTGATCAATGGTAGCCTGAACATGGGCCTGCAGTGTGCCCAGGCAGCCAAGAGGGCCAATGGCATCCTGGCCTGTATCAGGAACAGTGTGGCCAGCAGGAGCAGGGAGGTGATTCTCCCCCTGTACGCTGCACTGGTTAGGCCATACCTTGAGTCCTGTGTCCAGTTCTAGGCCCCTCAGTTTAGGAAGGATGTTGACTTGCTGGAACATGTCCATAGAATGGGGACGAGATTGGTGAGGGGTTTGGAAGACAAGCCCTATGAGGAGAGGCTGAGGGATCTGGGGTTGCTCTAGCCTGGAGAAGAGGAGACTGAGGGGTGACCTTCTTGCTCTCTACAACTACCTGAAGGGAGGTTGTAGACAGGCAGATGTTGGTCTCTACTCCCAGGCAGCCAGTACCAGAAAAAGAGGACCCAGTCTCAGGCTGCACCAGGGCAGGTTTAGGCTGGATGTTAGGAAGAAATTCTATACAGAGAGAGTGATTGTCCATTGGAATGGTCTGCCCGTGGAGGTGGTGGAGTCACCATCATTGGAGGTGTTCAGGAGGAGACTTGATGGGGTGCTTGGTGCCATGGTTTAGTTGTTTAGGTGGGTTGGATTGGTTGATGGGTTGGACGTGTTGATCTTGAAGGTCTCTTCCAACCTGGTCTATTCTATTCTATTCTATTCTATTCTATTCTATTCTATTCTATTCTATTCTATTCTATTCTATTCTATTCTGTTGGTGAGTGCCACTTGCCACTGCAACCATGTACTAGTGGCAATATCACACCAGTCAGGATTCCTGATCCCTATTTATAAACAAATTCAGCAACTGGAGAGATGAGAGGTGATCAGCAAACCTCATTCAGCAGCCCTATGTTGGGTGCCAATGTAGACTGTGCTGGATTAACACAGCCAGCTCTCTCCCCCACACTCCCACCTTCTCTTCCCCCTCACTGATGGGGAAAAACGGCCCACGAGACAGGAGCTGTTGGTTGAGATAAGAACAATTTTCTACTCTGTTGCAGGGATATCAGATTACACTGGAAAAGAGAAAAATACCCATTAGGACAGAATCCAAACCACCCTGCCTGAGACTGTTGAATTGAAACCGGAAAAGAAAAGGGCCTAATCCCATCTCAAAAACCAGGGAAGAAACACAGAGAATCTGGAACAGGAAACTTTACAAACTATAGGATATATTACAAGTCCTACAAACTCTGGCTGACCCCTTCCCTGTAAACTAGTGAGCGTGACACACTGTATGGTGTAGAATACACATTCCAGCCTGCTCTGTTGCTCTGTGTCACTGAGGGGGGTGGGGCTGTGCAGTCCCAGCAGCCATCCCTCCTCCCTGCTAGTGGGGCCAGCCAGCTTAAACCAAGACAGTGCTAGATGATACAATAAAATGTCTGTATATTTTCTTCAGATTGTGGAATATAATAAGCAATAGAACAAAATTATCTGGTAACCTGTGAAGAAGAATTTTATATAAGTTAAATTGAAATACTTAGAATTTTTAACCATAAAGTAAAAAAAAAATAAATTATTATTCTTACTTGTGTTCCCAGTGTAGGCAGACAAGAGGCTGTGCAACTAACTCAGTGACTAGCAAATTTAGCATGAATGGAATGAATGGAAGTAATCACTTTTCCAGCAGTTTGTTTTCAAATTATTGAGCTCCCCTTTTTGTATCATTAAATAAAATATGTGTGTTTTATAACAGCTGAGATAATTTTATGTTCATCAAAAACATTTGCATTAGTGTTAGCCATGATGAGAGTTATCGGAGAATGGATGCCATACATGGTATGACAGTCCTCCATAGAAGTGACAAAAATACTGACATGTCCATGGAATCACACAGACCATTAGGGGTTGGAAAGGACCTTGAAGGATCATCTAGTCCAACCCCCTGCCAGAGCAGAATCATGTAGAGCAGGTCACACATGCATCGAAGTGAGTTCAATGTCTCCACAGGAGACTTGACAATCTCTTTGCTCAGCCTGTTCCAGTGTTTTGTCACCCTCACAGTGGGAAATTTTTTACTTATCACAGTATCAGTATCACAGTATTGCTACGGTTGGAAGAGACCTCGAAGATCATCGAGTCCAACCTGGCACCACAGACCTCATGACTAGACCATGGCACCAAGTGCCATGTCCAATCCCCTCTTGAACAGCTCCAGGGACGGTGACTCCACCACCCCCCCGGGCAGCCCATTCCAATGGTGAACTACTCTCTCGGTGAAGAACTTTCTCCACACCTCGAGACTAAACTTCCCCTGGTGCAGCTTGAGACTGTGTCCCCTTGTTCTGGTGCTGGTTGCTAGAGAGAAGAGGCCAACCCTTTCCTGGATACAACCACCTTTCAGGTAGTTGTAGAGAGCAATGAGGTCACCCCTGAGCCTCCTCTTCTCCAGGCTAAACAACCCCAGCTCCCTCAGCCTCTCCTCATAAGGCTTGTGCTCAAGGCCTCTCACCAGCCTTGTTGCCCTTCTCTGGACATGTTCAAGTGTCTCGATGTCCTCTCAAGGTGTGGCCTAACCAGTGCAGAGTACAGGGGCACAATGACCTCCCTGCTCCTGCTGGCCACACTATTCCTAATGCAGGTCAGGATGCCGTTGGCCTTCTTGGCCATCTGGGCACACTGCTGGCTCATGTTCAGGTGGCTGTCAATCAGCACCCCCAGGTCCCTCTCTGTTTGGCAGCTCTTCACCCAATCCGACCCCAGCCTGTAGTTCTGCATGGGGTTGTTGTGGCCAAAGTGCAGCACCCAGCACTTGAACTTGTTGAAGGCCATCCCATTGGACTCCGCCCATCTGTCAAGTTGGTCGAGGTCCCTCTGCAGGGCCCTTCAACCCTCTAACTGACCAACATCTGCTCCCAACTTGGTGTCCTCTGCAAATTTGCTGATGACTGTCTCAATCCCCTCATCCAGATCGTCAATGAAGACATTAAGAGGATGGGGCCCAGCACCGATCCCTGGGGGATGCCACTGGTGGACTGGCCTCCAGCTGGATGTGGCACCATTCACCACCACTCTCTGGGCTCGGCCCTCCAGCCAGTTCCTAACCCAGCGCAGAGTGCTGCTGTCCAAGCCATGAGCTGACAGCTTAGCCAGCAGTTTGCTGTGGGGGACAGTGTCAAAGGCCTTGCTGAAGTCCAGGTAGACCACATCCACAGGCCTCCCCACATCCACCAGGGGGGTCACCTGATCATAGAAGGAGATCAGGTTGGTCAGGCAGGACCTGCCCTTCCTAAATCCATGTTGGCTGGACCTCAGCCCTTGGCCATCCTTCAGGTGTGCAGTTATTGCTGCCAGGATAATCTGTTCCGTAATTTTCCCTGGCACTGAGGTCAGGCTGACTGGCCTATAGTTTCCAGGCTCCTCCATCCGACCCTTCTTGTGGATGGGGACCACATTGGCCAGTTTCCAGTCATCTGGACCTCACTGGTGAGCCAGGACTGGAGGAAAATGATGGAGAGCGGCTTGGCTAGCTCATCTGCCAGCTCTCTCAGGACCCTAGGATGGATCCCATCCGGCCCCATGGACTTGTGAGTGTCCAAGTGGCTCCGCAGGTCCCAAACTAATTTCTCATGGTTATCCAGAGCATTACACTGCTCCCTGGCCCCATCACCCAGCTCAGGAGGCCACTCATCCTGAACTCCTCCTGCCTTGCTGTTAAAAATTGAGGTGAAGAAGGTGTTCAGGACCTCAGCCTTTTCCTTGTCTTCAGTCACCGTGTTCCCCTCCAGGTCCAATAAAGAGTGGAAGTTCTTCTTGCCCATAGTACACATGGAACCTCCTGCGTTCCAGTTTGCACCCATTGCCCCCTGTCCTAGGAATACCTTGACTCTGTCCTGCTGACACTTGCCCATCACATATTTATCAACAATTATTCTATGTAGTGTGTTTTGTTAACATCTTTTTGCAAGATTTGTCTTCTTTAGTATGGTGAAGCTTTTTTTCCCAGAATTACATTGCGCATTTCCCTTCATTTGATTCATATAGGCCACTTATTTATGTCACTTAGAAAATAGGGACAATATTTCGACTTGGTCTCTGTTTTGGCAAAAGTAAAAAAAAATAATATATGTCTTGAAACTGTTAAGGTTAGTGACGTCTTTTAATATATGAAGTGGGGAAATACAGCCTAGTCAGCCACCCTTATAGTAAATACATAAATAATGACAACCAGACTAGAAAAAAATGAAACCACGCTTTGGAACAGCCTTCAGCTGTGGAATTATGCAAAGGCTTGAGATATGGAGAGCTTTGAGATTTGTGCACTGCAACAGGCTACCTGAGGATGTTGTAGAAATGGTTGCATGAGCATATTAGATTAGTCATCGGCCAACACAACACAGGGCTTGGAACACAAGCCCTATGAGGAGAGACTGAGGGAGCTGGGGTGGCTTATCCTGGAGGAGAGGAGACTCAGGGGTGACCTTATTGCTCTCTACAATTACCTGAACGGAGGTTGTATATAGGCAAAGGTTGGTCTCTTCGCCCAGGCAAGCAGCACCAGAACAAGAGGACACAGTCTCAAGCTGCACCTGGGGAGGTTTAGGCTGGAGGTTAGGAGGAAGTTCTACATAGAGAGAGTGATTGCTCATTGGAATGGGCTGCCCAAGGATGTGATGGAGTCACCATCACTGGAGGTGTTCAGGAGGAGACTTGATAGGGTGCTTGGTGGCATGGTTTAGTTGATTAGGTGATGTTGGATGATAGGTTGGATACGATGATCTTGAAGGTCTCTTCCAACCTGGTTTATTCTATTAAAGACTGTCTAAGTATGTGTTTAGTCCCGCTTTGAAATAGATGGCTAGGTGAAATTGTGTGTGCAAGTTCTGTCTAGCTCTGAACTTCTGTGGGCCTCTTCTCTCTGTTTATGAGTCTTGCTGTCACATTTTGCAGAAATATGTGTAGGTTTTCCGATTTCTCTGTCTCAGGAGAAGTGGCTTAATTTTTAGAGTTTATGAAATTTAAAATGTAATGTTTTGATAGCTACTTGTATATTCTTACTATAATAGCAGAAGAGATCAGCCTCACATTATTGTTAAAAAAGTAAACATGCTGTCTATTAATTAGAGTTTACCGAGTTACCTTGCAATTCATAAATGCTCATTTTTCACCATGAATATTGCAAATTATAAAATGTTATCAGTGAAACACAACTAACTCTTAAGCCCTTCAGATACTTTTCAATGGAATCAGTGGAGTTAGGGTGGTATGGTAAATATTCTGTTTCTTTTGCTTCTACAGAAATGTATCTTCTGCAGACAGAGAATTAAGAAAATTTCGGGTGCCTGCATACAGTGTTCATACGGACGCTGCCCAGCCTCTTTCCATGTCACCTGTGCCCATGCTGCAGGAGTGCCTATGGAACCTCATGACTGGCCATATGTTGTCTACATCACATGCTTCAGGCACAAGATCAACCAAAATATGGTGAAGAATCTGTTTCCTTATTTGTTAAAAAATCAAAATGCAGAATTAAAGTGTATTTCCAGAGAAAATGAAAGAAAGGATTCACACTATGTATTATAATAGCTCCACCCCCATGTTTCCTTACATTGTTTTTCCTTATGCAGTTACCAGGGAGAAATGATACTTTATATGCCTAGCAATTCTTTACATTAGAGTCATCACTGAATACTTTATTTTGACAGCCAGAACATATTTTTTGAGTTCTCTGTTAACCTGGATTATACGACAGATACCCAAATCACAGGATCTTGCAAATACTCTCAGACACTGTGAGATAAGGGATATGGTATATAGATAAGTTCTGTGTTCTGCAGCCAAATAGTGTCTTGCAAATATCCAATTAGTCTGTCATGGTTTCATAGTTTCGTAGTTTCAGTTAGGGTTGGAAGGGACCACAAGGATCATCTAGTTCCAACCCCCCTGCCATGGGCAGGGACACTCTACACTAGATCAGGCTGGCCAGAGCCTCATCCAGCCTGGTCTTAAACACCTCAAGGGACGGGGCCTCAACCACCTCCCTGGACAACCCATTCCAGGGCCTTCACCACCCTCACGGTGAAGAACTTCCTCCTCACATCTAGCCTGAATCTCCCCACCTCCAGCTTCATTCCATTCCCCCTAGTCCTATCACTCCCTGATAGCCTGAAAAAGTCCCTCCCCAGCCTTCTTGTCATCTGGCAAAGTAACACTGGTATGCCATGAAAATTCATATTACTAGTGTACCTTTGTATTTCTTGCCAGTGCTGAGGAGGACCCTTCTATTTTAGATGATACACATGAAGAATTAATTTAATGCCTTTTATTCAAATGAATTGGTGTTATCTCATTTAAGAGAGAACTCTTGCCATTTGTCTGGGGCATTTCACAAACTGTATTTTGTTTCCAGTCAGACTAGAAGGACTTAATGTATTCTTGTTAAGGAAATAGCTTCATAAATTAGTAAAATATTTGCAAGTTGCAAGCTTTTTGTCTCCTTTGTACATTTGAAGTGAAAAAAATTAACCCAGGTAATGTGTGTATAATTGTGATAGGTTGAGACACCAATTCTCCCACCACAGGCAAAAGAAGACTCAAACGAATGGATTGCAAAAAAGTTTAAATGGAAAAACAATTAAAGTTTTACAGAGAGCCACAAGCACCATGGCAAAAGAGAGAGAGATACCAAAACATACCCAAGAACATCCCACCCCCACCTGGGGGTACACCCAAAACCCCCAGGGGTTTTACTCTGCTCCTCAACCCGGCCTTGGGCCTAGCCAGGCCCAAGAGAGGTGGCTCACCCCATTACCTAGGCAGCGGTGAGGGAAGAAAGAGGCAGAGCAGACTCTCCACTGATGTTTTATAGGGGAGCAGGACATTATGGGATGAAATACCTGGCTTCCTGTGCCCACCCACTGGGCTGGCCCCCTTTTGAGACATCCCAGGTGTGGCTTGTGCAGTGGCATCAAGGGTGGCCCCCCCCCAGCCTGAACCATCACAATAATAAATGTCTTTCTTTGAAGAGATTATCAATGAATCCCTGATATTAATGACAAGACCACTGAAGAGTAAGATTTTTCTTTTGAATGTAGCAAAGTGTAATGCCTCCCAACTAGAGTAATCAGTCCTGAGTATTCAAACAGATGGTGATTCTTACAGAGGGCAACAGATTGTGTGTCACTGTTATAAAGTTCTACAGAACTGTTTAGCCTTTGAAATATTTTTATTTTCCAAAATTAATTAACATGTGAAACCAGGTTTTATTAAAATATTTTTCAAGAAAATAAATTTGGTTTGAAAAACAAACCAGCTTCCACCTGTGCAGGCAACTTAGGATACTTTTCTTGGCTTTCTCGTAAAGCATTATCATTATTTACCAAGTTAAAGTCATGGCTAGTGAAAATGGCACTGTTCTTCCCAAATATTTTCTAGAATTTTGGCACAAGTCTTTAGGTAGTGGGATTTTCGGCTGCTGGAAAATCATTCCCTGCTCAAGTAGGACTTCCTGCATAATACTTTCTTTTGTTCCCAATTCATATGGATACTGCCAGCCCTTCCTCAGCGCCTTAATTTTTCCATCCCTTTCTAATATATTTGCCTCTAATGCTGGAGTCCCTGTATTCTGTTAAACAACGTATGTGGTTTTCTTCGCTTACTCTCTTTCAGAATGGTGTGTGGCAAATGTGCTTATTTCTTCTGTCTATACAGCACTTGATATAGTGATATATCTGTTCAAAACAGAATTCTTTTGTAATTTCTGTGTTCGTGATAGTTATTAAAATACTACCAAAACCCACATAAATTATTTAAGCAGAATTTATACTTGCAATCTAATGTAGACCAGCATAGACTTTAGCACATGGCTTTCTTAGTGTGCACTCTCTCTGGAACAGAAAATAAATTATTAAACAGTTATTATTTTGAATAGTAAGAAACATGGTCATCTGAAAAAAAAAAAAAAGGCAAATGTCAATAGTAGTAGAGTGACATAAAATCCCATAAAATCCACTTGTAATTAGTGATTATCTTCACCTATACTATGTAGAGTCAAATTAAGAAAACCACCAATGACTATGGAGAAACAGGGTTTTGTGTGTTACCTGAATGGGTAATGAACTTTTAATCGAACTAAGGGAAAAAATGAGGGTGTATCATCTTTGGAAGAAAGGGGAGGCAACCCATGGAATGTTTAGGGATGTTGCTAGGACATGCAGGAAGAAAATTAGGGAGGCAAAAGCCCACTTAGAGCTCAGACTGGGCTCTGCTGTGGACAACAAAAAGTCCTTCTATAAATACATTAATAGCAAGAAGAAGGGCAAGTGTGGTGGGTTGAGAAAGTTCCCTCCCCACACACAGGGAAAGAAACCACAGCTAGCTCAGTTGGAAAAAGCAGATGAAAGCTATATCTACAGGCATAAATGGAATGCAATGAATATATACACAAATATACAATATTTACAATATATACAGGAAAATACAGCAATGAACACAATGCAGAAAAACCTTTTCCCTCCAGCTGGCCAGGGGGGTTCCCTGAACCCCCCTCTCTCCCTCCCTACCTCCCCTTTTTCCCAAAAAGGGTTAGAGAGAGAGAGAAAGGCAATTAAGGAAGGAAAATTCTGTTAGCTAAAAAGCACATGCAAGAATTAGCTTTCTTATCTGGTTAGCTGTTAACTCAAGGCCGTTCCTGCTTCAGAAAGAGAGAAGCCGTCCAGCCCACAGGACAGAGAAGCACAGACTGCACCCAGCCTGCACCCAGACCAGATACAGACTGAACCAACAGAACCCAAACTCAAAATTGCACTCACAAGCTACCAATGACATTAGTTTAGACTATCTTGTTTTGTTCAAATATCAAAAACATTCAGCCAGAGTGTTCAGCAACTGTCTCTTTCTTAAAGACACAGCCTCAACGGTCACAGGCAAGGACAACCTCCACTCCTTGGTTGACACGGAGGGGAACGTTGTAACAAAGGATGAGGAAAAGGCAGAGGTACTTAACACCTTCTTTGCCTCGATTTTTACTAACAGGACAGAACATCTTCCAGACAGCTGTCCTGCAGAGCTGGCAGGAGGAGCCAGGGAGCTGCCTAGTTTCCTGCTGCTCCAGGAGGCATTTAGAGATCTCCTCAGCCGCTTGGATCCCCACAAGTCCATGGGACCGGATGAGATCCATCCTAGGGTGCTGAGAGAGCTGGCAGATGAGCTGGCCAAGCCACTTTCAATCATTTTTCAGCAGTCCTGGCTCACTGGAGAGGTCCCAGAAGACTGGAAGCTGGCCAAAGTGATGCCCATCCACAAGAAGGGCCGATTGGACGAGCCAGGGAATTATAGGCCTGTCTTGCCAGGCAAGATTGTGGAACAGGTCATCTTGAGTGCAATCACACAGCACTTACAGGATGGCCAAGGGATCAGGCCTAGCCAGCATGGATTTAGGAAGGGCAGGTCCTGCCTGACCAAACTGATCTCCTTCTATGATCAGGTGACCTGCCTGGTGCATGTGGGGAGGCCTGTGGATGTAGTCTACCTGGACCTCAGCAAGGCCTTTGACATCATCCCCCACAGCTAAGCTATCAGCCCATGGCTTGGACGGGAGCACACTGCGTTGGGTTAGGAAGTGGCTGGAGGGCCAAGCCCAGAGAGTAGTGGTGAATGGTGGCACATCCAGCTGGCAGCCAGTCACTAGTGGTGTGCCCCAAGGATCAGTGCTGGGCCCCATGCTCTTCAACATCTTTATTGATGATCTGGATGAGGGCATTGAGTCCATCATCAGTAAATTTGTGGACGACACCAAGCTGGGGGCAGGAGTTGATCTGCTGGAGGGCAGAGAGGCTTTGCAGAGGGACCTTGACAGGCTGGACAGATGGGCAGAATCCAAGGGCATGAGATTGAACACATCCAAGTGCCGGGTTCTGCACATTGGCCACAGCAACCCCATGCAGTGCTATAGGCTGGGGTCAGAATGGCTGGAGAGCGGCCAGGCAGAGAGGGACCTGGGGGGGTACTGATCAATGGTGGCTGAACATGAGGCTACAGTGTGCCCAGGCAGCAAGAAGGCCAATGGGCATCTTGGCCTGCATCAGGAACAGTGTGGCCAGCAGGAGCAGGGAGGTCATTCTGACCCTGTACACTGTACTGGTTAGGCCACACCTTGAGTCCCGTGTCCAGTCTGGGCCCCTCGGTTTAGGAAGGATGTTGACTTGCTGGAATGTGTCCAGAGAAGGGCAACAAATTTGGTGAGGGGTTTGGAAGACAAGCCCTATGAGGAGAGGCTGAGGGATCTGGGGTTGCTTAGCCTGGAGAAGAGGAGACTGAGGGGTGACCTTCTTGCTCTCTACAACCCTGAAGGAAGTTGTAGCCAGGCAGAGGTTGGTCTCTTCTCCAGGCAGCCAGCACTAGAACAAGATGACACAGTCTCAGGCTGCGCCAGGGGAGGTTTAGGCTGGATGTTAGGAAGAAGTTCTATACAGAGAGAGTGATTGCCTATTGGAATGGTCTGCCCATGGAGGTGGTGGAGTCACCATCATTGGAGGTGTTCAGGAGGAGACTTGATGGGGTGCTTGGCTGCATGGTTTAGTTGTTTAGGTGGGTTGGATTGGTTGATGGGTTGGACGCGATGATCTTGAAGGTCTCTTTCAACCTGGTGTATTGTATTGTATTGTATTGTATTGTATTGTGTGGCTACTATTTAAGAGATTGTGTGAGGGGTGTTCCAAGAAGCTTTGAAATGAGCCTATGATATTCTTTCCTGAATCTCAAACACCAACCTTTTGAAAAAAATGGTGTGTTATTGGCCTACTTACTGTGGTTCAAATCAAATATTTGCAGAAGCCAGGGTGTGGGGTTTCGGTGGGAAGTAAGGGTAAAAAAAGGAGACACAAAGCAAACCCCCCTCTCTCCCTCCCTACCTCCCCTTTTCCCCAAAAAGGGTTAGAGAGAGAGAGAAAGGCAATTAAGGAAGGAAAATTCTGTTAGCTCAAAAGCACATGCAAGAATTAGCTTTCTTATCTGGTTAGCTGTTAACTCAAGGCCGTTCCTGCTTCAGAAAGAGAGAAGCCGTCCAGCCCACAGGACAGAGAAGCACAGACTGCACCCAGCCGCACCCAGACCAGATACAGACTGAACCAACAGAACCCAAACTCAAAATTGCACTCACAAGCTACCAATGACATTAGTTTAGACTATCTTGTTTTTGTTCAAATATCAAAAACATTCAGCCAGAGTGTTCAGCAACTGTCTCTTTCTTAAAGACACAGCCTCAACCGGTCACAATCCACCTCTTCTAAACAATTTCATTGGCTGTTCACACTGTCCATCCAATCTAAAGCAATAGCTACAACTTGTGAGTGAAGTTCATAGTCCATTCCGGCTATCCTCAGGTGTAGATGATTCAGAAGTCCAAGAAACAGGAAAAATGGAAAACAGTTTGTCTCTTTGCAGACAAAGCGAAGAAGAGGGAAACAGGGAAGCAGGGAAGGAGGGACTCTCAGTTGACTCAGGGCTCTCAGGGTTCTCAGGGTTCGTGCACCGTGGATTCCTCATGGATTCTTCCTTTGGGCGCGATGTACTGTACAAACACTCTGAAATTAAACTCTTTCAGCTAAAGTTAATTTCTTTGTGGAATACACTGAATTTCACCATTCTCCTGCATTACCCAGTAAGTGTGAAACAGACCTTCAGCTGAAACCACCCCTCGGACAGGTTTAGCCTCTCCTGAGGGAGAAAACACCCAAACAGTTTTACCTAACAGATTCTTTTCTCTAACAACAGGAACTCTATCACCTTCTACTTTTTGTAGCAGATCTGAGTGTGCAGGTCCAGCTCAGTTCACTGAACCTCTACTATTTACCAGCCAGGTTGCTTGTGCTAAATGCTTTTCCCAGTTTTTCAAAGATCCACCCCCCATGGCTTTAAGAGTGGTCTTCAGCAAACCGTTGTAGCGTTCAATCTTCCCTGCAGCTGGTGCATGGTAGGGATGTGGAATATCCACTCAATGCCGTGCTCTTTGGCCCAGCTCTTTACAAGATTGTTTTTGAAATGAGTTCCGTTGTCTGACTCGATCCTCTCTGGAGTTCCGTGTCTCCACAGGATTTGTCTCTCCAGACCAAGAATGGTGTTGCGTGCAGTTGCATGTGGAACTGGATAAGTTTCCAACCATCCAGTGTTTGCCTCTACCATAGTAAGCACATACTGCTTACCAGAACGAGAACGTGGTAGAGTGATGTAGTCAATCTGCCAAGCTTCACCATACTTGTACTTGGACCATCTGTCACCATACCGTAAGGGCTTAATTCTCTTTGCCTGCTTAATAGCAGCACAAATGTCACAGTCATGGATGACTTGGGTGATAGCATCCATGGAAATGTCTGTGGATCTGTCACGAGCCCACCAGTAGGTTGCATCTCTGCCTTGATGTCCTGATGAATCGTGAGCCCACCGAGCTAAGAATATCTCACCTCGGTGTTTCCAGTCGAGATCAAGATCAGAGTCCATGTCTACTTGAGAAACTCTTGCAGCTAGATCTGCCTGATGGTTGTGTTGCTGTTCCTCAGTAGCTTTGCTCTTAGGAATGTGAGCATCAATGTGTCTCACCTTCACTGGAATTCTCTCGATTCGATCAGCAATGTCCTGCCACAGGTCAGCTGCCCAAATAGGCTTTCCTTTTCTCTGCCAACCACTCTTCTTCCAGTTCTTTAGCCAACCCCACAGAGCATTGGCTACCATCCATGAGTCAGTGTAGAGATAAAGCTTTGGCCACCTCTCACGTTCAGCTACATCGAGAGCTAGCTGGACAGCTTTTACCTCTGCAAACTGACTGGATTCTCCTTCTCCATCCTTTGCCTCTGCAACTCGGCGTGTTGGACTCCACACTGCAGACTTCCGCCTTCGCTTGTTCCCGACCAGCCGACAGGAACCATCTGTGAACAAAGCATACTTCTTTTCATCATCAGTAAGGTCATTGTAAGGAGGAGCTTCCTCAGCACGAGTTACTCTCTCCTCTGGAGGTTTAGTACAGTTGGTACCTTCAGGCCAACTTGAGATCACCTCCACCAGACCAGGTCTTTCAAGATTTCCCATGCGAGCTCTCTGTGTTATCAGAGCCATCCACTTAGACCAGGTAGAATCTGTTGCATGATGTGGTGTGGAACCTTTGCCTTTGAACATCCAATTCAAAACTGGTAATCTGGGAGCTAGGAGAAGTTGTGATTCAGTTCCAATCACTTCAGAAGCTGCTTTTACTCCTTCATAGGCAGCTAGAATCTCTTTCTCTGTTGGAGTATAATTAGCCTCTGAACCTCTGTAACCTCGACTCCAAAACCAAGAGGTCGTCCACGTGTCTCACCTGGAGCTCTTTGCCACAAGCACCAGGTTGGACCATTGTCACTTGCAGCCGTGTACAGAATGTTCTTAATGTCTGGACCATCTCGGACAGGTCCCAGACCCATTGCTTGAACCACCTCTTGCTTTATCTGGTCAAAAGCTGCTTGTTGTTCAGGTCCCCAGTGGAAATTGTTTCTCTTTCGAGTCACATCATACAGAGGTTTCACAATCTGACTGTATCCAGGAATGTGCAGTCTCCAAAATCCCACTATCCCCAAGAAACGTAGAGTTTCTTGCTTGTTCATGGGATTGGCCATGGTAGAGACTCTATGTACCACATCCACTGGAATGTGTCGGCGTCCATCCTGCCACTGCACTCCCAGAAACTGGATCTCTCTGGTAGGTCCTTTCACCTTGTCTCGCTTGATGGCAAACCTGCATTCAGAAGAATGTCAATGACTTTGTTGCCTTTCTCGAAGACTTCCTCAGCAGTTTTACCCCAGACGATGATATCATCGATGAACTGGATGTGTTCTGGAGCACCACCTTGCTCCAGAGCATTGTGGATCACTGCATGACAGATGCTGGAGCTGTGGATCCAGCCCATTGGCAATCAGTTGAAAGTGTACTGGATTCCTCTCCAGGTGAAAGCAAACTGAGGCCTGCATTCCTCTGCTATGGGAATAGAGAAGAAGGCATTAGCAATGTCTATGGTAGCATACCATTTGGCCTCTTTGGATTCCAGCTCATATTGGAGCTCCATCATGTCTGGTACTGCTGCACTCATAGGTGGAGTTATTCGGCTAGGTAGTCGACTGTCAGACGCCAGTCTCCATTCTGCTTTCGCACAGGCCACACTGGACTGTTGAAAGCTGAATGAGTTTTGCTGATGACTTTCTGACTCTCCAACTGACGAATCAGATTCTGAATGGGCAACAAAGAGTCACGGTTGGTTCTGTATTGTCTGTGATGCACAGTCTGAGAAGCAACCGGCAATTTAATGTCCTGAATCTTGTGTGTCCCACAAGTGCAGATTCATCAGAAAGATCAGGTCTAACAGACAACTTCAGTTTTGTCCATCAATTTCTACAGATGCCACTCCAAAAGCCCATTTGTAACCTTTAGGGTCTTTGAAATGCCCTTCTCTCAGAAATCAATTCCCAGAATACAAGGTGCGTCAGGTCCGGTCACAACTGTGTGCTTCCTCCACTGTTTACCAGTTAAACTTATATCAACCTCCACCTTAGTTAACTCTTGAGATCCACCAGTGACTCCCAGAATAGTTATAGCTTCTGATCCCTGATAATTTGATGGCATTATGGTGCACTGAGCCCCTGTGTCAACCAAGGCCCTGTACTTCTGAAATTGTGAAGTGCCAGGCCACTGGATGTACACATCCCAATAGATTCTGTTATCTCTGTTACCCCTCTCCTCCCCCTGGCGGGAGGCAGGGCACCCCTAGTTATGGGGAACATGCCCACATGTGCAATGAGCACATGGTGCAGTGTTAGAACTGGAGCCACTGTTGAAGCTATTAGAGTTGTCCTGGGAAACTGTGGAAGTAACAGCTACCTTCTGGTATTGCTACCTCGGGTTCTGCCACTTTGCAGTTCCCTCAGTCTCCTGAAAAGATTAGCAGTGGTTGACCATCCCATCTGTTCATGTTCTCACCAAACTGATCACGCAGAGTTATCCAAATACTTCAATGTGACTGCCTTGGTGGTCTGTTTGTTGGATCTGTTTTGGAATGACCTGTTTTGGAATGACATCCTTGGAGGACGTCTATTCCTCACAGAGGAAACCTGTATCCATCTGGAGGAAGAATTGGAATTATTTCCTTGTCAATTGGGAGATGGAATTTATAATTTCATCCTTCAGCTCTTTCATGCAATTCTTCATTCACCAGACAGAGTTCAATGGCTGAAACCAACGAAACACGTGTCATGCTATCCTCCAATTGTCTCATTGATCAGTGAATTGGCCAACCGTAGGAGAAGCTCCGCCATAGTTTCTTGCCACAATCCTGCTTGCCAGAATATTTGCATAATTAGGAGGAGCAAGCTTGATGAGCTTTTTAGCAAGACCAGTTCCTACAGGAATTTCATCAGGATTCATAGTCTCATGGCCACCATAGAGTACCTCTCTGACAGCAAATTCTCTCAGACGCTTAATTCCTTCCTCTATGGTAGTCCAGGGCTTAGATTCCATGGGAGATCATCTCGGAAGGAATCTCATGAGGGTTGCCATAAAAGGCATATCCACAGAGTAACCTTACCGAGAGTCCTGCCTAGATGTCTATCTATTCCATTATCCTTTGAGAGAGTTCCTAGTTGAGCTGCTGACTTGTCTCCAACCATTAGAGCTGGAGCACCTGTATCGTAGCATCTACCAAGCCAAGCTAGGATTGGCTCCTTATCTGCTCTGATGTAATTTTACGCACATTCCTTAGCTCTCTCTTGGGGAAGAACAGTCCAGAATATCATCTGACTCCTCCTCTTCCTCCTCTTCCTGAACTTGTTTGCCCCATTAATCTTATTGTCACTCTCCTAAGAATCTCTTTAAGGTCAGGAGTACCACCTCTAGTTGTTCTGCTGTCAGCAATTTGCCCGCATCTCCATCCAATGATGTTCTCAATAACTCAGCTATATCTTTAAGACAATCTTCTCCTCCTCCTCAGCAGGGTCTCTTAAAGCAGAAGTTCCCTCACCAGCATCAGCTCCTGGGTCAGCTTTGCTCTTTCCACTTCTGTAGTTAAAACAGCTACCTGCTTAACTGGAGCTGTGTTTGAATTTACAGCTGCTTAACAGAAGCTGACAGGTTTTGGGATGGATCAGCTGCTGTGGAGGACACTTCCGGTCCTGCTGAAGAAGAAGGAGGAACTGGCTGTGCCTTGCTGATGGCTGCCGAGGACGGGGGAGCCGCCATGTTAGGCGCTGCCGCTGGCTGATTGCCAGAACCACCAACAGCACCGTTCAGAGCAGCCTTTCCGACGGAGTTTTTAGCTTTATCTTTAACTGATACAGATCCTCCATTCTCCTCATCACTAGATATTCTGGGGTCGAGTTAGAGCTGTTCTTTCTCCTCTTGGGTCTACGCCTAATTACAAAACAGGCCTTAGATACTTTCTTCTCCCGGTACAGAGCATAACAAGTACGCATTCCTTATCACCACCAGCAGAATTGCACACATCAAATAAATCACCTTGGATCCCAGCCATCACTTAAAACGACCCTTTCACCTACTGGGATCTTAAACTCCTTTATCTCTATGGCAGAGTGGTTGAGGTCACATTCCTGTATCTATTAAGCCAAAAGAATCCCAGGCACCGCTCATAGAGAAGCTGAATCTATACTTAAACCAAAATACAATTTATACATCAAGTATCTGCTTAAGCGATCGAAAATCAATCCCAGGAAGTACTTGTAGACCAGTACCAAACAAATTGAAAAGACCAACGCTCTAAAAGCCAAAACACTTTCATCTTTGCAACTCCGACCTGAGCAGACAATAAATCAAGCAACTTTTGCTCTGCTTCTGGACAGCACTATCCACAAGCCGCGCGTTGGGCCGCCAATTAAAAATATGTGGTGGGTTGAGAAAGTTCCCTCCCCACACACAGGGAAAGAAACCACAGCTAGCTCAGTCGGAAAAAAGCAGATGAAAGCTATATCTACAGGCATAAATGGAATGCAATGAATATATACACAAATGCACAATATTTACAATATATACAGGAAAATACAGCAATGAACACAATGCAGAAAACCTTTTCCCTCCAGCCGGCCAGGGGGGTTCCTGAACCCCCCTCTCTCCCTCCCTACCTCCCCTTTTTCCCAAAAGGGTTAGAGAGAGAGAGAAAGGCAATTAAGGAAGGAAATTCTGTTAGCTAAAAAGCACATGCAAGAATTAGCTTTCTTATCTGGTTAGCTGTTAACTCAAGGCCGTTCCTGCTTCAGAAAGAGAGAAGCCGTCCAGCCCACAGGACAGAGAAGCACAGACTGCACCCAGCCTGCACCCAGACCAGATACAGACTGAACCAACAGAACCCAAACTCAAAATTGCACTCACAAGCTACCATGACATTAGTTTAGACTATCTTGTTTTTGTTCAAATATCAAAACATTCAGCCAGAGTGTTCAGCAACTGTCTCTTTCTTAAAGACACAGCCTCAACTGGTCACAGGCAAGGACAACCTCCACTCCTTGGTTGACACGGAGGGGAACGTTGTAACAAAGGATGAGGAAAAGGCAGAGGTACTTAACACCTTCTTTGCCTCGATTTTTACTAACAGGACAGAACATCTTCCAGACAGCTGTCCTGCAGAGCTGGCAGGAGGAGCCAGGGAGCTGCCTAGTTTCCTGCTGCTCCAGGAGGCATTTAGAGATCTCCTCAGCCGCTTGGATCCCCACAAGTCCATGGGACCGGATGAGATCCATCCTAGGGTGCTGAGAGAGCTGGCAGATGAGCTGGCCAAGCCACTTCAATCATTTTTCAGCAGTCCTGGCTCACTGGAGAGGTCCCAGAAGACTGGAAGCTGGCCAAAGTGATGCCCATCCACAAGAAGGGCCGATTGGACGAGCCAGGGAATTATAGGCCTGTCAGCCTGACCTCAGTGCCAGGCAAGATTATGGAACAGGTCATCTTGAGTGCAATCACACAGCACTTACAGGATGGCCAAGGGATCAGGCCTAGCCAGCATGGATTTAGGAAGGGCAGGTCCTGCCTGACCAAACTGATCTCCTTCTATGATCAGGTGACCTGCCTGGTGCATGTGGGGAGGCCTGTGGATGTAGTCTACCTGGACCTCAGCAAGGCCTTTGACATCATCCCCCACAGCTAAGCTATCAGCCCATGGCTTGGACGGGAGCACACTGCGTTGGGTTAGGAAGTGGCTGGAGGGCCAAGCCCAGAGAGTAGTGGTGAATGGTGGCACATCCAGCTGGCAGCCAGTCACTAGTGGTGTGCCCCAAGGATCAGTGCTGGGCCCCATGCTCTTCAACATCTTTATTGATGATCTGGATGAGGGCATTGAGTCCATCATCAGTAATTTGTGGACGACACCAAGCTGGGGGCAGGAGTTGATCTGCTGGAGGGCAGAGAGGCTTTGCAGAGGGACCTTGACAGGCTGGACAGATGGGCAGAATCCAAGGGCATGAGATTGAACACATCCAAGTGCCGGGTTCTGCACATTGGCCACAGCAACCCCATGCAGTGCTATAGGCTGGGTCAGAATGGCTGGAGAGCGGCCAGGCAGAGAGGGACCTGGGGGTACTGATCAATGGTAGGCTGAACATGAGGCTACAGTGTGCCCAGGCAGCCAAGAAGGCCAATGGCATCTTGGCCTGCATCAGGAACAGTGTGGCCAGCAGGAGCAGGGAGGTCATTCTGACCCTGTACACTGTACTGGTTAGGCCACACCTTGAGTCCCGTGTCCAGTTCTGGGCCCCTCGGTTTAGGAAGGATGTTGACTTGCTGGAATGTGTCCAGAGAAGGGCAACAAATTTGGTGAGGGGTTTGGAAGACAAGCCCTATGAGGAGAGGCTGAGGGATCTGGGGTTGCTTAGCCTGGAGAAGAGGAGACTGAGGGGTGACCTTCTTGCTCTCTACAACTCCCTGAAGGGAAGTTGTAGCCAGGCAGAGGTTGGTCTCTTCTCCCAGGCAGCCAGCACTAGAACAAGATGACACAGTCTCAGGCTGCGCCAGGGGAGGTTTAGGCTGGATGTTAGGAAGAAGTTCTATACAGAGAGAGTGATTGCCTATTGGAATGGTCTGCCCATGGAGGTGGTGGAGTCACCATCATTGGAGGTGTTCAGGAGGAGACTTGATGGGGTGCTTGGCTGCATGGTTTAGTTGTTTAGGTGGGTTGGATTGGTTGATGGGTTGGACGCGATGATCTTGAAGGTCTCTTTCAACCTGGTGTATTGTATTGTATTGTATTGTATTGTATTGTGTGGCTACTATTTAAGAGATTGTGTGAGGGGTGTTCCAAGAAGCTTGAAATGAGCCTATGATATTCTTTCCTGAATCTCAACACCAACCTTTTTGAAAAAAATGGTGTGTTATTGGCCTACTTACTGTGGTTCAAATCAAATATTTGCAGAAGCCAGGGTGTGGGGTTTCGGTGGGAAGTAAGGGTAAAAAAAAGGAGACACAAAGCAAACCCCCCTCTCTCCCTCCCTACCTCCCCTTTTTCCCAAAAAGGGTTAGAGAGAGAGAGAAAGGCAATTAAGGAAGGAAAATTCTGTTAGCTCAAAAGCACATGCAAGAATTAGCTTTCTTATCTGGTTAGCTGTTAACTCAAGGCCGTTCCTGCTTCAGAAAGAGAGAAGCCGTCCAGCCCACAGGACAGAGAAGCACAGACTGCACCCAGCCTGCACCCAGACCAGATACAGACTGAACCAACAGAACCCAAACTCAAAATTGCACTCACAAGCTACCAATGACATTAGTTTAGACTATCTTGTTTTTGTTCAAATATCAAAAACATTCAGCCAGAGTGTTCAGCAACTGTCTCTTTCTTAAAGACACAGCCTCAAACCGGTCACAATCCACCTCTTCTAAACAATTTCATTGGCTGTTCACACTGTCCATCCAATCTAAAGCAATAGCTACAACTTGTGAGTGAAGTTCATAGTCCATTCCGGCTATCCTCAGGTGTAGATGATTCAGAAGTCCAAGAAACAGGAAAAATGGAAAACAGTTTGTCTCTTTGCAGACAAAGCGAAGAAGAGGGAAACAGGGAAGCAGGGAAGGAGGGACTCTCAGTTGACTCAGGCTCTCAGGGTTCTCAGGGTTCGTGCACCGTGGATTCCTCATGGATTCTTCCTTTGGGCGCGATGTAGCTGTACAACACTCTGAAATTAAACTCTTTCAGCTAAAGTTAGATTTCTTTGTGGAATACACTGAATTTCACCATTCTCCTGCATTACCCAGTAAGTGTGAAACAGACCTTCAGCTGAAACCACCCCTCGGACAGGTTTAGCCTCTCCTGAGGGAGAAAACACCCAAACAGTTTTACCTAACAGATTCTTTTCTCTAACAACAGGAACTCTATCACCTTCTACTTTTTGTAGCAGATCTGAGTGTGCAGGTCCAGCTCAGTTCACTGAACCTCTACTATTTACCAGCCAGGTTGCTTGTGCTAAATGCTTTTCCCAGTTTTTCAAAGATCCACCCCCCATGGCTTTAAGAGTGGTCTTCAGCAAACCGTTGTAGCGTTCAATCTTCCCTGCAGCTGGTGCATGGTAGGGGATGTGGAATATCCACTCAATGCCGTGCTCTTTGGCCCAGCTCTTTACAAGATTGTTTTTGAAATGAGTTCCGTTGTCTGACTCGATCCT
Organism: Colaptes auratus; assembly: GCA_015227895.2. Lineage (NCBI taxonomy): Eukaryota > Metazoa > Chordata > Aves > Piciformes > Picidae > Colaptes > Colaptes auratus. The sequence goes on from CM026897.1 coordinate 43,502,967, forward strand.
CTCTGGAGTTCCGTGTCTCCACAGGATTTGTCTCTCCAGACCAAGAATGGTGTTGCGTGCAGTTGCATGTGGAACTGGATAAGTTTCCAACCATCCAGTGTTTGCCTCTACCATAGTAAGCACATACTGCTTACCAGAACGAGAACGTGGTAGAGTGATGTAGTCAATCTGCCAAGCTTCACCATACTTGTACTTGGACCATCTGTCACCATACCGTAAGGGCTTAATTCTCTTTGCCTGCTTAATAGCAGCACAAATGTCACAGTCATGGATGACTTGGGTGATAGCATCCATGGAAATGTCTGTGGATCTGTCACGAGCCCACCAGTAGGTTGCATCTCTGCCTTGATGTCCTGATGAATCGTGAGCCCACCGAGCTAAGAATATCTCACCTCGGTGTTTCCAGTCGAGATCAAGATCAGAGTCCATGTCTACTTGAGAAACTCTTGCAGCTAGATCTGCCTGATGGTTGTGTTGCTGTTCCTCAGTAGCTTTGCTCTTAGGAATGTGAGCATCAATGTGTCTCACCTTCACTGGAATTCTCTCGATTCGATCAGCAATGTCCTGCCACAGGTCAGCTGCCCAAATAGGCTTTCCTTTTCTCTGCCAACCACTCTTCTTCCAGTTCTTTAGCCAACCCCACAGAGCATTGGCTACCATCCATGAGTCAGTGTAGAGATAAAGCTTTGGCCACCTCTCACGTTCAGCTACATCGAGAGCTAGCTGGACAGCTTTTACCTCTGCAAACTGACTGGATTCTCCTTCTCCATCCTTTGCCTCTGCAACTCGGCGTGTTGGACTCCACACTGCAGACTTCCGCCTTCGCTTGTTCCCGACCAGCCGACAGGAACCATCTGTGAACAAAGCATACTTCTTTTCATCATCAGTAAGGTCATTGTAAGGGGAGCTTCCTCAGCACGAGTTACTCTCTCCTCTGGAGGTTTAGTACAGTGGTACCTTCAGGCCAACTTGAGATCACCTCCACCAGACCAGGTCTTTCAAGATTTCCCATGCGAGCTCTCTGTGTTATCAGAGCCATCCACTTAGACCAGGTAGAATCTGTTGCATGATGTGGTGTGGAACCTTTGCCTTTGAACATCCAATTCAAAACTGGTAATCTGGGAGCTAGGAGAAGTTGTGATTCAGTTCCAATCACTTCAGAAGCTGCTTTTACTCCTTCATAGGCAGCTAGAATCTCTTTCTCTGTTGGAGTATAATTAGCCTCTGAACCTCTGTAACCTCGACTCCAAAAACCAAGAGGTCGTCCACGTGTCTCACCTGGAGCTCTTTGCCACAAGCACCAGGTTGGACCATTGTCACTTGCAGCCGTGTACAGAATGTTCTTAATGTCTGGACCATCTCGGACAGGTCCCAGACCCATTGCTTGAACCACCTCTTGCTTTATCTGGTCAAAAGCTGCTTGTTGTTCAGGTCCCCAGTGGAAATTGTTTCTCTTTCGAGTCACATCATACAGAGGTTTCACAATCTGACTGTATCCAGGAATGTGCAGTCTCCAAAATCCCACTATCCCCAAGAAACGTAGAGTTTCTTGCTTGTTCATGGGATTGGCCATGGTAGAGACTCTATGTACCACATCCACTGGAATGTGTCGGCGTCCATCCTGCCACTGCACTCCCAGAAACTGGATCTCTCTGGTAGGTCCTTTCACCTTGTCTCGCTTGATGGCAAAACCTGCATTCAGAAGAATGTCAATGACTTTGTTGCCTTTCTCGAAGACTTCCTCAGCAGTTTTACCCCAGACGATGATATCATCGATGAACTGGATGTGTTCTGGAGCACCACCTTGCTCCAGAGCATTGTGGATCACTGCATGACAGATGCTGGAGCTGTGGATCCAGCCCATTGGCAATCAGTTGAAAGTGTACTGGATTCCTCTCCAGGTGAAAGCAAACTGAGGCCTGCATTCCTCTGCTATGGGAATAGAGAAGAAGGCATTAGCAATGTCTATGGTAGCATACCATTTGGCCTCTTTGGATTCCAGCTCATATTGGAGCTCCATCATGTCTGGTACTGCTGCACTCATAGGTGGAGTTACTTCGGCTAGGTAGTCGACTGTCAGACGCCAGTCTCCATTCTGCTTTCGCACAGGCCACACTGGACTGTTGAAAGCTGAATGAGTTTTGCTGATGACTTTCTGACTCTCCAACTGACGAATCAGATTCTGAATGGGCAACAAAGAGTCACGGTTGGTTCTGTATTGTCTGTGATGCACAGTCTGAGAAGCAACCGGCAATTTAAATGTCCTGAATCTTGTGTTGTCCCACAAGTGCAGATTCATCAGAAAGATCAGGTCTAACAGACAACTTCAGTTTTTTGTCCATCAATTTCTACAGATGCCACTCCAAAAGCCCATTTGTAACCTTTAGGGTCTTTGAAATGCCCTTCTCTCAGAAAATCAATTCCCAGAATACAAGGTGCGTCAGGTCCGGTCACAACTGTGTGCTTCCTCCACTGTTTACCAGTTAAACTTATATCAACCTCCACCTTAGTTAACTCTTGAGATCCACCAGTGACTCCCAGAATAGTTATAGCTTCTGATCCCTGATAATTTGATGGCATTATGGTGCACTGAGCCCCTGTGTCAACCAAGGCCCTGTACTTCTGAAATTGTGAAGTGCCAGGCCACTGGATGTACACATCCCAATAGATTCTGTTATCTCTGTTACCCCTCTCCTCCCCCTGGCGGGAGGCAGGGCACCCCTAGTTATGGGGAACATGCCCACATGTGCAATGAGCACATGGTGCAGTGTTAGAACTGGAGCCACTGTTGAAGCTATTAGAGTTGTCCTGGGAAACTGTGGAAGTAACAGCTACCCTTCTGGTATTGCTACCTCGGGTTCTGCCACTTTGCAGTTCCCTCAGTCTCCTGAAAAGATTAGCAGTTGGTTGACCATCCCATCTGTTCATGTTCTCACCAAACTGATCACGCAGAGTTATCCAAATACTTCCATGTGACTGCCTTGGTGGTCTGTTTTGGTTGGATCTGTTTTGGAATGACCTGTTTTGGAATGACATCCTTGGAGGACGTCTATTCCTCACAGAGGAAACCTGTATCCATCTGGAGGAAGAATTGGAATTATTTCCTTGTGTCAATTGGGAGATGGAATTTATAATTTCATCCTTCAGCTCTTTCATGCAATTCTTCATTTCACCAGACAGAGTTTCAATGGCTGAAACCAACGAAACACGTGTCATGCTATCCTCCAATTGTCTCATCTGATCAGTGAATTGGCCAACCGTAGGAGAAGCTCCGCCATAGTTTCTTGCCACAATCCTGCTTGCCAGAATATTTGCATAATTAGGAGGAGCAAGCTTGATGAGCTTTTTAGCAAGACCAGTTCCTACAGGAATTTCATCAGGATTCATAGTCTCATGGCCACCATAGAGTACCTCTCTGACAGCAAATTCTCTCAGACGCTTAATTCCTTCCTCTATGGTAGTCCAGGGCTTAGGATTCCATGGGAGATCATCTCGGGAAGGATATCTCATGAGGGTTGCCATTAAAAGGCATATCCACAGAGTAACCTTACCGAGAGTCCTGCCTAGATGTCTATCTATTCCATTATCCTTTGAGAGAGTTCCTAGTTGAGCTGCTGACTTGTCTCCAACCATTAGAGCTGGAGCACCTGTATCGTAGCATCTACCAAGCCAAGCTAGGATTGGCTCCTTATCTGCTCTGATGTAATCTTTACGCACATTCCTTAGCTCTTCTCTTGGGGAAGAACAGTCCAGAATATCATCTGACTCCTCCTCTTCCTCCTCTTCCTGAACTTGTTGCCCCATTAATCTTATTGTCACTCTCCTAAGAATCTCTTTAAGGTCAGGAGTACCACCTCTAGTTGTTCTGCTGTCAGCAATTTGCCCTGCATCTCCATCCAATGATGTTCTCAATAACTCAGCTATATCTTTAAGACAAATCTTCTCCTCCTCCTCAGCAGGGTCTCTTAAAGCAGAAGTTCCCTCACCAGCATCAGCTCCTGGGTCAGCTTTGCTCTTTCCACTTCTTGTAGTTAAAACAGCTACCTGCTTAACTGGAGCTGTGTTTGAATTTACAGCTGGCTTAACAGAAGCTGACAGGTTTTGGGATGGATCAGCTGCTGTGGAGGACACTTCCGGTCCTGCTGAAGAAGAAGGAGGAACTGGCTGTGCCTTGCTGATGGCTGCCGAGGACGGGGGAGCCGCCATGTTAGGCGCTGCCGCTGGCTGATTGCCAGAACCACCAACAGCACCGTTCAGAGCAGCCTTTCCGACGGAGTTTTTAGCTTTATCTTTAACTGATACAGATCCTCCATTCTCCTCATCACTAGATATTTCTGGGGTCGAGTTAGAGCTGTTCTTTCTCCTCTTGGGTCTACGCCTAATTACAAAACAGGCCTTAGATACTTTCTTCTCCCGGTACAGAGCATAAAACAAGTACGCATTCCTTATCACCAACAGCAGAATTGCACACATCAAATAAATCACCTTTGGATCCCAGCCATCACTTAAAACGACCCTTTCACCTACTGGGATCTTAAACTCCTTTATCTCTATGGGCAGAGTGGTTGAGGTCACATTCCTGTATCTATTAAGCCAAAAGAATCCCAGGCACCGCTCATAGAGAAGCTGAATCTTATACTTAAACCATAAATACAATTTATACATCAAGTATCTGCTTAAGCGATCGAAAATCAATCCCAGGAAGTACTTGTAGACCAGTACCAAACAAATTGAAAAGACCAAACGCTCTAAAAGCCAAAACACTTTCATCTTTGCAACTCCGACCTGAGCAGACAATAAATCAAGCAACTTTTGCTCTGCTTCTGGACAGCAACTATCCACAAGCCGCGCGTTGGGCCGCCAATTAAAAATATGTGGTGGGTTGAGAAAGTTCCCTCCCCACACACAGGGAAAGAAACCACAGCTAGCTCAGTCGGAAAAAAGCAGATGAAAGCTATATCTACAGGCATAAATGGAATGCAATGAATATATACACAAATGCACAATATTTACAATATATACAGGAAAAATACAGCAATGAACACAATGCAGAAAAACCTTTTCCCTCCAGCCGGCCAGGGGGGTTCCCTGAACCCCCCTCTCTCCCTCCCTACCTCCCCTTTTTCCCAAAAAGGGTTAGAGAGAGAGAGAAAGGCAATTAAGGAAGGAAAATTCTGTTAGCTAAAAAGCACATGCAAGAATTAGCTTTCTTATCTGGTTAGCTGTTAACTCAAGGCCGTTCCTGCTTCAGAAAGAGAGAAGCCGTCCAGCCCACAGGACAGAGAAGCACAGACTGCACCCAGCCTGCACCCAGACCAGATACAGACTGAACCAACAGAACCCAAACTCAAAATTGCACTCACAAGCTACCAATGACATTAGTTTAGACTATCTTGTTTTTGTTCAAATATCAAAAACATTCAGCCAGAGTGTTCAGCAACTGTCTCTTTCTTAAAGACACAGCCTCAACTGGTCACAGGCAAGGACAACCTCCACTCCTTGGTTGACACGGAGGGGAACGTTGTAAACAAAGGATGAGGAAAAGGCAGAGGTACTTAACACCTTCTTTGCCTCGATTTTTACTAACAGGACAGAACATCTTCCAGACAGCTGTCCTGCAGAGCTGGCAGGAGGAGCCAGGGAGCTGCCTAGTTTCCTGCTGCTCCAGGAGGCATTTAGAGATCTCCTCAGCCGCTTGGATCCCCACAAGTCCATGGGACCGGATGAGATCCATCCTAGGGTGCTGAGAGAGCTGGCAGATGAGCTGGCCAAGCCACTTTCAATCATTTTTCAGCAGTCCTGGCTCACTGGAGAGGTCCCAGAAGACTGGAAGCTGGCCAAAGTGATGCCCATCCACAAGAAGGGCCGATTGGACGAGCCAGGGAATTATAGGCCTGTCAGCCTGACCTCAGTGCCAGGCAAGATTATGGAACAGGTCATCTTGAGTGCAATCACACAGCACTTACAGGATGGCCAAGGGATCAGGCCTAGCCAGCATGGATTTAGGAAGGGCAGGTCCTGCCTGACCAAACTGATCTCCTTCTATGATCAGGTGACCTGCCTGGTGCATGTGGGGAGGCCTGTGGATGTAGTCTACCTGGACCTCAGCAAGGCCTTTGACATCATCCCCCACAGCTAAGCTATCAGCCCCATGGCTTGGACGGGAGCACACTGCGTTGGGTTAGGAAGTGGCTGGAGGGCCAAGCCCAGAGAGTAGTGGTGAATGGTGGCACATCCAGCTGGCAGCCAGTCACTAGTGGTGTGCCCCAAGGATCAGTGCTGGGCCCCATGCTCTTCAACATCTTTATTGATGATCTGGATGAGGGCATTGAGTCCATCATCAGTAAATTTGTGGACGACACCAAGCTGGGGGCAGGAGTTGATCTGCTGGAGGGCAGAGAGGCTTTGCAGAGGGACCTTGACAGGCTGGACAGATGGGCAGAATCCAAGGGCATGAGATTGAACACATCCAAGTGCCGGGTTCTGCACATTGGCCACAGCAACCCCATGCAGTGCTATAGGCTGGGGTCAGAATGGCTGGAGAGCGGCCAGGCAGAGAGGGACCTGGGGGTACTGATCAATGGTAGGCTGAACATGAGGCTACAGTGTGCCCAGGCAGCCAAAAGAAGGCCAATGGCATCTTGGCCTGCATCAGGAACAGTGTGGCCAGCAGGAGCAGGGAGGTCATTCTGACCCTGTACACTGTACTGGTTAGGCCACACCTTGAGTCCCGTGTCCAGTTCTGGGCCCCTCGGTTTAGGAAGGATGTTGACTTGCTGGAATGTGTCCAGAGAAGGGCAACAAATTTGGTGAGGGGTTTGGAAGACAAGCCCTATGAGGAGAGGCTGAGGGATCTGGGGTTGCTTAGCCTGGAGAAGAGGAGACTGAGGGGTGACCTTCTTGCTCTCTACAACTCCCTGAAGGGAAGTTGTAGCCAGGCAGAGGTTGGTCTCTTCTCCCAGGCAGCCAGCACTAGAACAAGATGACACAGTCTCAGGCTGCGCCAGGGGAGGTTTAGGCTGGATGTTAGGAAGAAGTTCTATACAGAGAGAGTGATTGCCTATTGGAATGGTCTGCCCATGGAGGTGGTGGAGTCACCATCATTGGAGGTGTTCAGGAGGAGACTTGATGGGGTGCTTGGCTGCATGGTTTAGTTGTTTAGGTGGGTTGGATTGGTTGATGGGTTGGACGCGATGATCTTGAAGGTCTCTTTCAACCTGGTGTATTGTATTGTATTGTATTGTATTGTATTGTGTGGCTACTATTTAAGAGATTGTGTGAGGGGTGTTCCAAGAAGCTTGAAATGAGCCTATGATATTCTTTCCTGAATCTCAACACCAACCTTTTTTGAAAAAAATGGTGTGTTATTGGCCTACTTACTGTGGTTCAAATCAAATATTTGCAGAAGCCAGGGTGTGGGGTTTCGGTGGGAAGTAAGGGTAAAAAAAGGAGACACAAAGCTTTTATATTTTTTATTGTCTAAAACTTGGCAAAAGAAGAGACTTTGTTCTAGACTTTTTTTTGTTCCTGTGAAATAAATTTCTCCTGAGACAAAAGAGATTGCCATATGTTTATATATGCAAGGTTTTATGCTCTGTCTTTTAGATAATTAATCTAATAAAACCTTTAAGCCTTTTGAAATTTTTTCACTATTGGTTTTCTTGTTATGCTTTTCTTAGCTGTTAGCTATTCTTTCATGCAGAAACTACATTGCTCTTCGCCATTAGGCATAGCAATGTGTCTTACTTCTAACTTCTAATGAACTTTTTTTTTTGTCTGTTGTTTAAACTTCCTTGCTCAAAAGCAGAGCAGGATAACATGCAGACTGGAATATTGTATTATATTATGGGTACAGACTGGAGCATAGGAGGTTCTGCCTAAACATAAGGGATTTGTTTTTTAACTGTGGAGGTGACAGAGCACTGGAAAGGGCTGTCCACAGGAGTTGTGGAGTCTCCTTCTCTGGATATAATCAAAACCCTGCTGGATGCTTCCTGTGTGATCTACTCTAGGTGATCCTGCCCTGGTAGAGGGGATGGACTGGGTGATCTTTTTACAAACCTTCCAGCCCCTCATGTTCTGTGATTCTGTGATACTTCACAGTTTTACAGGAATCAAATAGATTGTCTTGTCAGCAAAAAAAAAATAATCTTTTCCATTATTTAGCCTTCAGACAGCTCCATTTACTTGCATTTTAAAAACTGTCTTTCAAAGGGGCAAAACCCCCAATGAATAGGAGTTGCAAAAACCTACTATTGATGCTTTTTGAGCGTTTTCAAATTATCTTCTGCTGCTATTGACCAGTGCCTACCTCTGCAGCACACAGGGAAATGAAAGGATGCTGTCAAATAGAAGCTCTAGCTCCTGTTTCTGTTCAATACCTGAGTAATGCAATGTCATTGTTTGCCACTGTCTGTTATCTACTGCCAGCCACTAATGTTTCAGAGAGACTTAGGCATGCCTTAGGAAGGACATTCCATTCCAAACTCGTGTGCTGACATTGTGCATCATTGTTTCTATACCTAAACTGGACTTCTGTGGAGTATGCTTAAAATAATGAAATGAGAGTTATTTTTCTGTATCAAATGTGTCTCAGTATTGTGAGGGTCCCCACGTAAAAATCGTAGTCAGAAAAGATTTGTAGATATTTAGATATACATCAGTTTATACCGGTGCATATAGTTTATATATGTAATTTAACAAGATTTTTGTGTCCTTCCATACAGAAAATGGAGAAAGTAATTTTCGCTCTTTTTTAAGTTGGCACACAGGAGGGGAGGTTCAGTTTTGTCCTTTGTGTCTGTTTTCTGTATTTCTACCACTATCTTAGTTCATCCTTGACTTAGGTACAGTTAAAGAAAATAATGCTTTTAAAACCACAGCTTTCTGAATAATCTGGTAACTACCACATCTATTTCTTTAATCTGATAGACTCCCTTATATAACAACTGTCCTTTCTGATCAAAAATGACATTTTAACATCAGTAAAATTCTTAAGATTTTCTGACAGGAAATGTTTTCTGGGACATGCAATCAATTACAGACTGTGCTTGTCAATATTTTTTTCCGAGAAATAAATAAGGAATCCTGCCAAGATAACATACTAAAAAATAGTCTTTTTCTTGAGCTTGGCTGCATTTCTGTTTCTGTATTTTTTCTAATGGCATTTGTTCTCTGAAAATTTTATCATTAAATGAGCCTATATTGCCTCATAAAATATTATGGTTTGCCTTCCATTTCAAGCTTGAAAAAAATTTAAATAGAGGTATTTTTTTCCTTGGGTTTATGTCAACCTTTTACTATTATCTCATATAAATAAATCAATCGATACTCTACATCTGCTTCTGATCCCACTTCCTCCCCTCCTCCCTCAATAAGGGAATAGACTGAAGTCTAAAAATTCAGCAGTAAATTAGCATTTGTGTTTACATATGTTTCAAGATTGGATAAAAAGTACTAACTGACATTATCATTGCTGTGATAATACCAGTAAATTATAATTTATGTAGTTAATTCTGCTGCTAGTCTAACTACAGACAGGTAAATTAATGAAGAAATAATATTGTTGCTTATGTTAATAGCTAAATAACTTATGTGTATGCTCAGGATATTATTTCTAAGGAAATTTGAAAATGTTTCAGAAACATCTTTGGGTTTTGCTATCTGATCTGATCTCAACTAAATCCTCCAAATGCATAAGTCAGGCAGAGCCCTGACACACAGAGATTTAAAGCTCCGTCTCCAGAAATGGTACAGACTATTTGTACTTTGTTTGCCCTTAGTTTGCAGGAGCAAAGAGGTTTAAAAATTCTAAATCCCAGAAATTGGTCCAGTAAAGAGACAAGATAGTTACTACAGTTTCTGCAAGCTCAGAAGAGTTCAAGTTTAAAGTGAGCTTTTTGTCTTCCCCAAAAGCACTGACATTACTATTTGTGCTTGGAATCTAACAAGAAGAAGTGATGCCATCCTTATTTTTCTTTGCTATTAGTGATAAAAATTCCACAGCTGTAGCATTTTTCAGATTTTCAGACACTTTTAAAGGCTATTGAACTGATTGAAGAATTCACTGCTTTTTAAGGTTTTAGAAGCAGTGCTAGGAAACTGAAATTACACGCCTATGTAATAAAGTATTTTCATGCTCTTTACATGAATGTTTCTGGTAAAAAATACTTCATGCCTAGCATACACCAGTGTAATTGTCCCTTGAAGTAACATCTTCCATAAAAAGAGAAGTTCAACTGTTCATTCATAGCCAAAGTCACACTAAATTACTTTTGCATAAACAAATTAACTTCTGTGAGGTAATGAATAGTCGGTATCATAAGAAAGAAGTGCTTTCCTTTGTTTTAGTAGGATAAGAAACTCTTGATTTTATTTCTCCCAGTGAAGAAGGTTCCTTTCTAAGTTGAAGGTTCATAATGATGCATTCACTGAGATGTAACAGCTTTTACATCATTTGAGCTTTTAATTTTTAATTTTTATTTATTTATTTACCTATAGAGGCCATCAAACAGTTACTATGTAGAATTTTTTGCATAGTTTAATAACCCTGCTGCTCTTCCAATTGACATAACTATCTGTGGAGAACGAAAAGTGAGAAATAAAGAAACCAAACAATTGATTTACTACATAAATAATTGTTAAAGAGCAGTCACTGATGTCTGAAGTTGTAAAACAAAAGTAAGGGTTAAGACATTATTCCAATACACTGCTGTAGACAGCTCTCATAAGAACTGAATATGCATTTAGTTATTGCATCCCATTCAGCAAAATATTAAGCAAATGTGTAGGGTCATACTCAAATCCAATGCTTAAAAATCCCATAGTTTGAAACAATGCCGGACTATAGTCTGTGTTCATCACATCTTACACATTGTATCAAGAAATTCTATTAATTAATCTACAAATAAAATTCACAAATATTTCTAATTGTGTATTATTAATCTAATGCAGATCACTAGAAAACATCAGAGGCAAAAGTGTTTCTGAGTGCTTTGAGTTGTTCTTCAGATGCTGTTTGTTTTCTCAAAAAATGCAGAAACTTATTATGTAAAACACAAGGTGTGTAATTACGACTGGAAGGAATCATTTTGCATTTAAAGTGTTTTTTATAGTGAGTTGTCAACTGTTTTGACACTGATCAATTTCTGATGAGTAAACTAGTATTTGAAAATTATTTCTTTGAATTGTTTCTTTCTTTAAATTTTTTCAAGAGAGCCAAGACGTGTGAGAAGGCCCTTACAGTTGGGCAGACAGTCATCACAAAACACAGGAATACACGATACTACAGCTGCAGAGTCATAGCAGTGACATCTCAGCTTTTCTATGAAGTCATGTTTGATGATGGATCTTTCAGCCTGGATACTTTTCCTGAAGACATCGTAGTAAGTATTTTCTCATATGTTCTTTATGGTTTGGATTCTTTTGGGGTTTTCGGTTGGTTGGTTTTCCAATTGGTTGGTTTTCCATGTTTGGGTTTTTGTTGTTGTTGCTTTTGGTTTTTGGTGTGGTTGGGTTTTTTTTTCCCAATTGGAGAGTTGGAACCTCTTGAATGACTTATTTTGACCTTGAGGAGACAATATCACAATATTCATTTCAAGTTTGCTACTTCTGCTGCTGAGAATGATTATTTTATAATGGCCTTCCAAACCTTGGTTGTTCTGATTAGTCTTTGCCATTAGATGAAATAAATTAAAAGTAATCTTAGAAAATCTTTTAATTAAATAAGAAATACTTATTTAATAAAGGATATGAGAGAGGGAATTCCATATATCCTTTTCTGTTTCTCAGAGATAACTTGCAAAAATTCCTTGCAGAATAGAAATATCCTGCTGTAATGGGAAGAATAGCTCCCAGAATCTTTTTAACAACTTGTTTACACCTTCTGATATTTAGTTTGTGAGATTACATTATTAATGATAAAAATCATCAGGGAGACGAATGTGTAATTTATTGCATTTCCAAAAAGCAATCGAGGTTTTGATTTCCCTAATGCATTTATATAAACTACCAGGATTGTTAAAGACCGCATCATGCAGATGAACAAAATTTGCAGACAACTGGGGAAAGATTCTGTTTCCTTACAGATTTGCAATGAATACGTCGGATATTAACCTTCATTGTGCTGCTTTATGTCTATCTCATGGTATGACTGTAATCGTTGTTTACTTTCATAGTCCTCTGAGTCTTTTTTTGTGCCAATCATATTTTAGGTATATCTTCTTCTAAAAGTTACAGCCTTCAACGAGCACTGGTATACAAAAGTACTGTTTCTTGCAAGGACTCTTTTCTCTTAAGCCCTCTGCCCTGTTGTGTATGTGGAGGGGGGGCAGCGGGGAAGGGGGGGGGGAATGGGGATGTCTGGCATGCTCAGTGGTGCAAAAGAATGCATACTTTGTGGCTCAAGGTGCACAACCCTTAGGAGTACTCCATGTTCTTCTCCTGTTGAAGTCTTTGAACTGCTCTGTTTTCTGTAGCCCAGAAGCTGCATTAAAGTTGTTGAAGCACCTGAAGAGTAGGTCTTAGGAGGAGTGGCTGAGGGAACTGGGGTTGTATAATCTGGAGAAAAGGAGGATGAGGGGAGACCTTATTACTTTCTAGATTTACCTGAAGGGAGATTGAAGCAAGGTGGGTGTTAGTCTTCTCTCCCTACTAGTAAGTTATAGGACAAAAGGAAAGGGCTTCAAATTGCACCAGGAGAGGTTTAAGCTCAATATTAGATGAAACTCTTTCACTGAAAGAGTTATCAAATGGTTGAATAGACTCCCTAGGAAGGTGGCTGAATCACCATCCCTGGAGGTTTTTAAAAGGCCTGACTTGTAGATTTAGATAGTAGTAGGACTTGATGATCTTAAAGGTCTTTTCTGACCAAAATGATTCTGTAATTTAATGATTTTCCTGGAAGTAACATTAGCTGATATATGCTACGTCATGTGAATGGAAATGATACTGTTGTTCTTAGAAGCTTCTGAGTTATTGAAAAGTCTGATGCCTTTTGAAAATTCAGTATTTGAAAGGGTACATTTCAGAGCAGTGTATGGGGATTGAGCTGTTTGCCTCCCACTGATGCCAGCAGAAGACAGTCAGTAAATCCCTCTTACATGTCTTTGAAAATTTATCCTTTAATTCATAACACTCTGAAAGGCTCCATTAATGATCAAAGACATTCTGATTTAGGATGATCAAGATATTAGGCAAACATGTCTGTATTATTACTAGAAACCCCTCTTGTGTATGCCTGCATCAAGGATCTGGCAAGGCATAGATGAAAAAACTGTTTTCTGCCCTAGTTGGGTAGTCTGATCTGAAGCAAGGAATAAATGTAACCACATATGGATATGCCTTCATGCTTCTCAGATAGTGGATGAACAAAATATAATTGTTTGATGGAAACATTGAACGAATTTCACATTCCTTAGAGAAATCTTGTGTTTTCATTAGATAATATACCTGAAGCAGTTACTGGAAAGAGAAGAGAAAAATAACGTTTTTTCTTCTGCCTGGACTAAACCGTGCTAATCCATGCAATGTGCGTATCAGGTGTTAGTGCCCCTGGGAGGATTTATTCATCAAATCTGGTGTGAAAGCAATATTGCTGCCTATTGAAGAACTTCTTTTTCTAATCTGTTTTCACTTTTCAGCTAGCTCACAAAGATAGCAGGAGCTTTCTGCTTTTCTGCTGTGCGCTGAATTCACTACATAGTTTCAGCTTAGATCACAATAGACCACACTTCCAATGTTCAGACACAGAGATTGATTTCTAAGGAGGAAAATAGGAAGCAGGGACATTTCAGTCTCAAAGCTTTTTGGAACTCTTTGTATGTAAGCATTCAGTAACTATCAAAGTGGGGTATGTATTGTTTTCATAGGTATATTCTTGGTTTGTTAGCATTTGCTTAATATATTGGATTGGGTTTTAAGTGTAGGTGCTACATACAGGCTATATAGATCTTCTTTATTTCAAGCTATTCCTTGATTATGATACCTGATTTCTACCTTGTCAGAATTTCTTAGAATTTCTTAGAATTTCATCAATTAAACAATGTTTAAACTGATTAGATAGATTGTTGATGTGATAGCCAGTCAGTTTTCCCTCAATCTAGCAGGTATCCAGGATGCAAAGTACATGGGTACAATTTTTTGCTGGAAGAAACAGCAGGATGGTTTCCTCTGTTAAGTCATGGAAAGACTGCAGTGAGGGGCACAGTACATGGTACTGTAGAGGAGGTTAACCAACAGCTTTAGCAGCTTAACAATGCATGCATGCAAGTGAGGAGTGCATATGCTGCAGACCTGAGTTAACTGGTACCAACAGACAGCAGGTCTGTCTTCCACATGCCACTTCTTGAAAGATTAATACTCTGTAGCTTATGCATCAGGAAATGCCTCATTTCTATGGTATCCCACAGTTCCTGTTTATAGAGGGGTCCAGGAGAGCTGGACCTGCTTCAAGGAAGAACTCTTGAAGGTGCAGAAATAGGCTGTGCCAGTGTCCCGGAAGATGAGCCACCGGGGCAGACGGCCAGCCTGGATGGGTAATGAACTCTTAATAGAACTAAGGGAAAAAAAGAGGGTGTACCATCTCTGGAAGAAAGGGGAGGCAACCTACGGAATGTTTAGGGATGTTGCTAGGACATGCAGGAAGAAAATTAGGGAGGCAAAAGCCCATTTAGAACTTAGACTGGCCTCTGCTGTGAGGGACAACAAAAAGTCCTTCTATAAATACTTTAATAGCAAGAAGAAGGGCAAGGACAACCTCCACTCTTTGGTTGACACGGAGGGGAACGTTGTAACAAAGGATGAAGAAAAGGCAGAGGTACTTAACGCCTTCTTTGCCTAAATTTATGCTAGCATGGCAGAACATCTTCCAGACAGCTGGCCTGCAGAGCTGGCAGAAGGAGCCAGGGAGCTGCCTAGTTTCCCGCTGCTCCAGGAGGCATTTAGAGATCTTCTCAGCCGCTTGGACCCCCACAAGGCCATGGGACCAGATGGGATCCATCCTAGGGTGCTAAGAGAGCTGGCAGATGAGCTGGCCAAGCCACTTTCCATCATTTTTCAGCACTCCTGGCTCAGTGGAGAGGTCCCAGAAGACTGGAAGCTGGCCAACGTGGTGGCCATCGACAAGAAGGGCCGGTTGGACGAGCCAGGGAATTATAGGCCTGTGAGCCTGACCTCAGTGCCAGGCAAGATTATGGAACAGGTCATCTTGAGTGCAATCACACAGCACTTACAGGATGGCCAAGGAATCAGGCCCAGCCAGCATGGATTTAGGAAGGGCAGGTCCTGCCTGACCAAGCTGATCTCCTTCTATGATCAGGTGACCTGCCTGGTGGATGTGGGGAGGCCTGTGGATGTAGTCTACCTGGACCTCAGCAAGGCCTTTGACACTGTCCCCCACAGTAAACTCCTGGCCAAGCTATCAGCCCATGGCTTGGACAGGAGCAGACTGCGTTGGGTCAGGAAGTGGCTGGAGGGCCGAGCCCAGAGAGTAGTGGTGAATGGTGCCACATCCAGCTGGCAGCCAGTCACTAGTGGTGTGCCCCAAGGATCAGTGATGGACCCCCATGCTCTTCAACATCTTTATTGATGATCTGGATGAGGGGATTGAGTCCATCATCAGTAAATTTGCGGACGACACCAAGCTGGGGGCAGGAGTTGATCTGCTGGAGGGTAGAGAGGCTTTGCAGAGGGACCTTGACAGGCTGGACAGATGGGCAGAATCCAAGGGCATGAGATTGAACACATCCAAGTGCCGGGTTCTGCACATTGGCCACAGCAACCCCATGCAGTGCTCCAGGCTGGGGTCAGAGTGGCTGGAGAGTGGCCAGGCAGAGAGGGACCTGGGAGTACTGGTTGATGGTAGGCTGAACATGAGGCTACAGTGTGCCCAGGCAGCCAAGAAGGCCAATGGCATCGTGGCCTGTATCAGGAACAGTGTGGCCAGCGGGAGCAGGGAGGTCATTCTGACCCTGTACACTGCACTGGTTAGGCCACACCTTGAGTCCTGTGTCCAGTTCTGGGCCCCCTCAGTTTAGGAAGGATGTTGTCTTGCTGGAGCGTGTCCAGAGAAGGGCAACAAATTTGGTGAGGGGTTTGGAAGACAAGCCCTATGAGGAGAGGCTGAGGGAGCTGGGGTTGCTTAGCCTGGAGAAGAGGAGACTGAGGAGTGACCTTCCTGCTCTCTACAACTCCCTGAAGGGAGGTTGTAGCCAGGCAGAGGTTGGTCTCTTCTCCCAGGCAGCCAGTACCAGAACAAGAGGACACAGTCTCAGGCTGTGCCAGGGGAGGTTTAGACTGGATGTTATGAAGAAGTTCTATACAGAGAGAGTGATTGCCCATTGGAATCGGCTGCTCGTGGAGTGGTGGAGTCACCATCATTGGAGGTGTTCAGGAAGAGGCTTGATAGGGTGCTTGGTGCCACAGTTTAGTTGTTTAGGTGGGTTGTATTGTATTGTATTGGGTTGGATTGGCTGATGGGTTGGACGTGATGATCTTGAAGGTCTCTTCCATCCTGGTGGTGTATTGTATTGTATTGTATTGTATTGTACTTTGTGGACATATCATGATGGTTTGCTAGAAAATTAATATTCCTGGTATTTAGCTAGGTTTTTCTTTTGTTTCTCTACATGTTATGCCTTTTAATAACGCCTTAACAGCAGGTATAAATATTTTTTTATCTATATCAATAAATATATATAACCTGAAATTAATGCTAAGCATGAAGTTGTTTTTATCTTATTATATCCCAGCTAAACAGGGAGGACTTGCAGTCAGTATCCTCAGAGGCAGAAAGACCCCACCAAATTATAATGATTGTGGAGAAGACAGGAAAAAAAAAAAGAATCAAGTATGTTTTGAGTTTATGGGCAGGCCTGATTACAGTATAGCTTTCTTGAAATAGGAGGCATCTTTCCAGGCCTCTTGCCCCAGTAAGTACCTTGTATCTTCAGTGACCATTTTACACAGAATTCTTTCTGTTGTGGTTTCTCCTTGTGGTCACCAAGCATACCAGGTGAACAAAACCTAGAGTACTTACTCTTGCTGCCGTGACATACCTGTACTGTTCTTGAATTTACTAGTAAATGTATAAATTTAGGGCTTCTCCACTAAAAAGGTAAAGTTGATCTGTGGATTGTTATGCCCGCAACCAAAAATGGACTTAAATCTGTAACTTGAATACCATCCTAAGTAGTACCTTATGGAATGCTGCTGTAAATGTTCCATACAAGCAAAAGCATCCTAAGGGTTGAAGAAGTGAGATGTGTTTGGAAGTGCACCTGAGTGCTGCCTTCAGGAGTTCGTGAGTTTGTTTTAGCAGAACCACATAACAGTAATTTTCTGAGGTTCCAATAAAATCCAAAAAGCATAGTTTTGAACATTATTTCACGTTAAGACATTCAAACTGCAGCTATCAAGAGCAGGAACAAGAATTTTTTTGTGTCTCTCCAAGATGTTGCTTGATTTTTTTTTTACTACCTACCACTGTTTTTTGAAGCAGATGCCACCCTACATGAAAAGAGTTGAAGTATGAATGTTTTAACATACTAACAGTGATTCTTGGAGTCCTTAATAAAATTATGCTGACATTTATGCACATCAGCGAACTCATGAGAGTCTTCCATGTTTGAAGAGAATGGAGTAGATTAAACTCTGTATTTTGAAGTCAACCAATCGAGGGAGAGAGGAACAGGGCTGCAGGGAACTCTTGACAGCCAAAGAACTTTACTGAAATTGTCATGAAGGCTACAAATTATTACAGTGTGCACCTAAATTTCACAAAGTCCAAAACTATTATCCTCAGCTTCCTTTGTAATAAAATGAAGCACATTTTTGTTGCCAGTATTTGAAGAAAAATCTGATAGTATGATAGCAGTATAATTTGAGAAGCTGCTGAAAAAAACCCCAAGAATACTCTCAGCCAGAGACCACATTTGCAATCCACTACCTCTGTCCCAGCCCACAAATGCTCACTTGACACCCCTAAAAGATTATGAAATGAAAACTTCAACATGTCATGACTCACAGTCTAATGTATACACATACTATGTGCGTAGGCTTGCCAGTTGTTCTGATGATTCTGGTCTTGCTGAGATTCTCAATGATCTTTCCTCAACCAGATAGCTGGCAAGGGTTTGCAGCTACGTAGATATTTATAATCTTAGAAATTGCTGAAGATGAGGTGAACTAGTTGGGGTAAATTACAGGCAAAGGGGTTAGGCTGAATACATAAGGTAGCTAAATTATTGGGGGCCATGTCAGTGCTCAGGATGACGCTTCGAAACAGTCTTGCTTGTTTACAAGAACTTCTTCCTAATGACTTTACCTATGACTACTGACTTCAGATGGTGCAATAAACGTCTGGAGATGACATATAGACACCTAATCAGCTTCTTACTTTCTATGTATCATACTATTTTGCTACTGCTTTTGAAAAGACATGCTACTTGAACAGTGGATATTTGGAAATACTGGGCTAGCATGTAAGTTTTGATAGTCTATTAATGTCCATATGGATATAAAAAACTAGAACATTTGATTCTAGCCCTAGTGATTTCTGAAGGGTGCTTTGTGATTTTTTGGTAGGTCTTGATGTTTGATTGTTGGTTTTGTTTGTTTGATGGTTTGTTTTGTTTTGGTAGGTTTTGTTGTTTTTTAATTTTTGCTTTTATAATCTGTCCTGGAAACTAAACATATGTAACTTTCCCTCCATCAGCCTTGTCTGGCATTATAAATGTATAATCCCCTGATTAGTTTCCAGAGGTTTTTTCCAATGGTTTATCTTCTGAGCACCTTTCTGTCCTTATCTCTTCTGACAACTGTTTTCTGCTTGTCTACCTGTTCAAATCAAAACTTGAGATAGTGGTGCTTACCTGCCTCCTTGTATCTGACTTCTGACAGACAGTAATAGCTTATTGTTTGGTGTTTTATTATACTGGCATGTAAATCTGTGAAGAAAGGCTGAAGAAATGTGAACTGTTGAATTTGCACTTTTTCTGGGCAATCTTTGCATACTTCGGATGCACTTCAATATCACCACCACCAGTGATTTCAGAGAATGTGAAATAGAAAAGTAAACAATGCATTTCTGAAGGTAACACAAAGATATATCATATTAGATACAAATTTAGTCAAAAGGTTCTTGGAACTATTTGTCTGATATGAGACCTAATGAATGAAAGATTAAGCAACCTTTTTGGTTTTTGATTTCTTAACTGAGGCAATATTGAGTCTCTGAGGTGAATAATGTGCTTCTCATGTTGGACTGGCAGAATTTAGTTGCAGCATTATACAATTTAACTGGTGTATAGTTGAACTTACTGCTCATCAATTTCTATGGTATGATCACTGACAGACAATTCTGAGAAATTCAGTAAAGCAAGTTTGAGAGCTGTATGATAACATGTCTGAGGAGAAAACTTGGATTTCTTTTCCTAGTTAAATGTGTAAAAATTGTGTCAAATTTTGCATTCTTGTTATGTGAAATATGTAGAATGTGTCTTGAAGAAATATGTATAATGTGTCTTGAGAAATTTATATTAACAGATTTTTCTAACTGTGAACATTAGCACTGGATTTGCAGGCACTGAAACAAGGAATGCTATGCTTTGCATGTGCAAATCATTGTTTGCATCTTCTGAATACTAACACAAGTGAACTCCTGTTTTTAAGACTGTGGCTTTAAACAAATAATTTGATTTAAAAATTGATTAAAATAACTTTTACAAAATCAAAGACTTACATTCTAAGCTTCCAACTGGAGGATTTTATTCATCATTTAACTATTGAAGCTGCAAAGCTTCAAAATATACAGTAGCCTGATTTTAATCTGAAAATTGTACAGTACTATAACTGTACTGATTTAAGTAGATTACTTTCACTTTACTCCATTTTGGAGAAGTGATTTTTCTGTGGCTCTTGCTTTTTTCTTTGCTTCTTGTTACAGTAGAAAGACATGCAATTTAGTAACAAAGCATAAAAAACAGGATCGATTAAAGGCAAATTAAAACTTCAAATATAAGTATTATCTTTACACAGTTTTCTGTGTATAATGTCTTTTCCAGTTTAAAATGGAATGCTTTGTGGATCCTTATCAATAATGATTTTAGCTGAATTGAAGGCAATATCCCCACAGCTCAGCACGAGAAACAAAATGGAAGATAATCCATGACTTTGCAGTTTATAACAAGATAGCTGACGTTGCAGTGAAGTAGGTGAGAGAAATACATTATTGTATCTGCAAAATGAGTGTGCATCCTTGTCCAGGACCACAATGAGTACACCTGTGATGAGCATGCACATTGAAATTCGTGGAATAACAGTAGAGCCTCTGAGGTGAAGTGGCATTACTGGAAATGGAGGCAGAGCATTATTTGCCCTTCCTCCTTTTTTGTGAGGGAACACAGGAATTTTAGAATTTCTAGATGTGGTAATTTATGCTGTTTGTTGTGTGTTTCAGAAGTATTTACATATTTCCTGTGAGGGGTGGGAGAATAAATAGCAGGAGCATTTTTCTTATATGTGTTATGTCAGGCAGGGATGGGAGCAGAATGTGATCTGCTCTTTGTGCACTTCTGACTGAGCTGATTTACTGGAAACTTTAAGCCTTTAGGCCTTCGTCCATGTATAGATGAGCACGATACAAGGTAGTACTGCAGGATTCAGTCCCATCTAAATTCTTATGTAAGCATAAGCAAAGGTTCTGTGCTGCATTAAAGGAGCCTTGTACTTCAGTCAGACAGTGAATCAGACATCCCAGTGTCCTTGACATCTTCATCTCCCAAGTTTTGTTCCAGACTGTACTCCAAATGAAAGCTTCCTCAGCATCCTCTGTGCTGTGCCTTATTTTGATGCCTAGTACCACCCTGGACATCCTAAACAACATTATACAGAGTGGATCTGAATTGTGGCCTTCTGTGCTACATTCTGCATATGTCGGTTAGCATTATGCTTATATTTATGTTATTAGTACTTTCTTGAAAGGCAGTGTAATGGTTGAAATAGCAACTTTCTAAACTGAATAGAAGTTAAGAAATACAGTACTTAGGAGTACGTGATCCAATTTGTCTTCCATTTTACTTTTGGTAAAAGCATATATTCACTTTGTAAGAGAAGATTTATTAACATTTTAAGGACAACATATTATTCATAAATTCAAAGCATTTTTATACTAAGCATTCTGTGATCCAAAGCTAAATTTGTCGAATTACAGTAACTGCTCTGTTAATCTGATGATTTTACTGAATTTATATCAATTCAAAACCAGAATTGCACTCCTGGGAATCTGGCCTGCTCTTTCAAATGCTAATTCACTGTGTAAATTGCTGTTTCTGTTTAGATAAAATTCTGACTATGGCAAATTAGCTACCACTCTCCTTTCCATTCAATTTGCCTTGGAACATATCAAACCTAATTTTGTCTTTCTAAAAATTTGCATTAACTACCGTGTATTATCAGCTCCCAAAAGAAAAACACTTTGACAGTCTGTTGAGATCAGCAGTTGTTTCAGAGAGTTTCCACAATTTTTTCTCCATTTCCACCTTAATGGTGTTGGTAGATACATTCACTGTTTGCAGCTGTGGGGTGTATCAGTGTGACAAGCTTCTCTAAATCAGAGTTGTTAGTTATAATCATTTTAGCAGTCCTCCTTATGAAACAATCACTGGTGAGCACAACTGTGGAAGTTTAATCCCTAGCACTCACATTGGAAGTTAATGCTAGATGAAGTAATGTAGGCAGAGGAGACAACTTGCAGTAAGTGCCTTTGCAGAATAGTTTTGGGGGCATTGAAGCTCTGGCCTCAGGACTACTGAGAGATTCTTTTCTTGCTATGCCACAGAAGCCTTTTTCTCTCCTGGCTCTGTACACCAAGAACTAACTTTCTGACAGTGTGGTCACCCCATGCTTACCTCTACAGCCCTTCTATTTCACACCAACTTCAGCTGATTTCTGTCAGTAAACAGAGCATCTTGTGGTAGGTACCCTAGTAGCAATGCAATACGGCATTAAATTTAGCTCACGTCCTCATTTAAGGGGACAATTTAGAAACATCTGCTGCAGTTCAGCTAGTGTCAGCAAGAGAACCATTGCTGTGCAAAAACCCAGTAATTTGGCCTGGATTTCTCCTGCTTTTTCATGTTGTGAATCTGGGGACTAGAAATCCACTTGAAGCCTCATCAGTTAAAATCAGATGTAGTTGCATTGCTTTGATTAATGCTTGCTATGAATTAAAACGAACGTGCTATTAATTGAATTTGCTGTGAATTTCAGTTTCTCCAGAATGAGAGGATACAGGTGTTTGTTACTCACTTTTGAAGATGATGCACAAATTGTGAATTATTTTTCAGAAACCAATGAATTTATGGGATAAAAGCCCAAATGAGTCAATATGTCTTGTTCAGTGCAAATTTTGGTTAGAATAATACTAAGGTCTGATCTGTTTATTAATCAATTTAAGCACAGAAAATGGACAGCTTGTATTTCATAGTTTGATTTTTAGCAATATGTTTACAAACAAAGACAAGTGAGTGATACTTTTAAAAAATGTAGATTTGCAGGTTCATGGTAACTACAAAGTCTAGCTTAGTTTTAATTCATCTTTTGGGAATCTATCTTTGAAACCTCAGGGCTGGATTATGAGTTTTAAGACTGCCATGGACCCTGCGTGTAAGGGATAGAACAATACAGAAAGGATCTCTATCACCAGGCACATTTTAGGACTGAAACCAGGCTGCTGATTACCTCTGCCTTTTGACATTCTTTCTTGGCAAGTTGCTTTGCAACAGCATACTGGGATTCACAAGAACCCTCCCACACAGAAAGCCACAGATGCACAATGAAATGGATTCTCACATAGTCTTCCTGCAAGGCTGATGCTGGTTGATTGGAATACATCTTTCTAGACAGTTTTGATGTTGTAAAGTACAGAAATAATGGGTACCTGCAAAGAATGAGAAATACATTCAGCTAAACTAATTGTTACAAATACTAGTTTTGAGCTAGCATTTATGTTGCCTTTAATCTCACAGCATCCTTGGAAGAATAATGCTAGTAATGTTCTGTGTGTATTTGTATTATTCCATTACTATTAAGTAAAATAATGTATACAGTTTCTGTGTATTTCATTCTGATGCTGCAATACAGAGCCATACAACTAAAATAGAAGTATGGGCTAGCTCACAAAACCTGTTGCAAGAGCCACAGTTAGCCACTTTAGCCCCATATTGTTTGTGTCAATTATACCATTAATGGTATTTGACAAGAATTTGGATAAATAAGGAGGCATTTTATGCTTCATTTTGGAAATGAAACAAATCAGCAAGTATAATCCAGGAGTGTCAAGGAGATGCAGAAATTTTTGCTAAGTGGCATTGAGAAAAATGCTATAATTTGAAAACAAACAATAAAAGCATTTTATTTTGAGTACAGTCTAAACCATGATATGAAAAGTAGCAGAGCTCCACATTGTGTCTTCCAGATAAACACTTCTAATAGTGATGAGGAAAAGAAAACAGGAGTTTCTGAAGTTGTTTATGGGATAGGGGCAGCTCCATTAGAATAGATACTTTCCTCAGGAAAGAAGAACCAGCCTAATTACACTTGCTGTCTTCGTTAGTGCTTGATGACAGGTTGATGCTCCATCATGTGAATTTTGTGGACATCTTCATGGGAAATGGGTCAAAGAATGTTATGGGTGAGCTAGCTGGTTTAGTTCATTAGATTGTGTTGGGTGATGAGTTGGACTTGATGATCTCAAAGGTCTTTTCTAACCTCATTAATTCTATTCTATGCTATTCTAGCCAAAATTAAGTGGAAAGGTCTAACAAATTACTTTAAATTGTGCTTGTTTATGAATTATGAATTATGACATTTGAGGGGTGAACTACTGGCAAACAATATTCCCACTGTATACCATTGATTGATTTTTCTTCAATATCTTTCCAAGTTCTTGACTTCATTTTTTTTAATACATGAAAAAGAAATAATCTCAATCTCCTCTGTATTGTATTCATATATATGAATGCTTTAGGGCTGCATTGAGGGGTAACTGGCCTTCAGTAATACTTATCAGCTTTAGAGAAGGGTCTTCAAACCATTACAGATTGCAAATGTCCTTTTCCTTGTGCAGTGTTTCATGCTGTTCTTCCCTATTAAGCCCACTGTAGAAGCACAAATGTGAGAACTGCATTTAGTGATCTCCCACAGAAAATATTCTGATCTGATTCATTTCCTTTGTCTTAACAGAAGTTCTGCAGCATGCTCATGAAAAAATGTGAGTGGGAGGCAAAAGCATCTTTTAATATGACATACTAGTCTAGGTTATCACCTGCAGGATTGAGGCAGGGACCTTTATCGTCACAAGTCTTCTCATGTATGTGGGTAGGATCACATCATCCAAACAATAAATGGAGTTATGTTAAAGTTACCCTCTGATTTGAATAGTCAAATAATGGCATTTTCCTATGCCATATATGTATGCCTATAAATGTAATTGTTTTCTAGCAACAGTTTTAAATATTTGACTACTGTTAGGTTTGTATCTCCTCTAAAAGATACCATGTGGGCCTCATTTTTTCTTTTTCAAAAAATTCTTGAGATCACAATGGCCAATGTTACTTCTACGATATTAAATGAAATATTAACTTGTATGACCATTACTTAATGTAGTTAATTGCTCTCTTCTTCACCAATCATGTTCCCCATTCACCAAAGACTGAATTAGATATGGAAGGATATGATTCTATTTAAGGTCCCAAAAGATCAAGCATTGAGCTGTAATATGACTGTTGAAAGAAAGAATATTGTAAAAGGTAATGAAAAACTTCTCCTGCTGCTGGATTCAGGAGTAACGAATTGGGGGACATTTTGTGTGTCGAGAATGTCTGAAATGTTTGTGATAGCTCTTTTCATGTATTGAACCTGATGTTTTTTAATGGTTGTTAAATTAAATATTGCAGTCTCTACGTATTCTTTGTTTAGCTGCTGCCTTCCTCATTCAGAAATAATCTGTCAATCTGTAAACTTTGTTTTTCATTGCATTCTCACATATTCGACTTTGGCCTTGCCAATATTTTTATCTATCTATCTATCTATCTATCTATCTATCTATCTATCTATCTATCTATCAGACCCAAGACTGTAAATTAAGATTAGCTGATATTTGTAGTCATGGAATAATTTCATCCTTTTCTACTTCAATCTTGACATGAAAGATTATAGTATCCTTTCTATTATCGATTTAACTTACAGGCTTCTTTAAGCCAGTGCCTGAATATATGAACCGCTTTAGCTTTGCTGACTTCAGGCACTGTACAGCAGAGGTTTCTGTTTCCTCTGAATTTACTAAAGATGTTTTTTTTTCAGTGTGGCTCCACCCTAGAAGTCAAAGGCTCTTATTGTCACTTTGAAAATAATTGTTGAATTTTAAATAGCCAAATTAATTAAATAATTTCCAGACAAAAATTGTGAGTTCAATAGTTCATAAGTTCATCTTAGACCAGAGTATCTGTACTGTTTTGCCTTGATTTAGAAAAACATTTGAACACATTTTTAAAGCTTTTTGAAAATTAAGCTATTCCCATCAAGTGTCAGAGGCTGTATTAAATTTATGGGAACCTTTGCAACATTTTACAGCTCTTGGATTCGAGTGCATGTTTCAGATGTTGACTTTCTTTTTTTTTTTCTTAGTGTGGCTGGCTTCACATCAGTTCCCAATCTGTGTCTATCACCACTGTGCCACCCCAACTGGACTTGCTACTTGCAAATGCTCTGCCCAGTATTAATGATGCAAAACATTGCTTATTCTCAGAAGATAAAAACTGCAAAAGTGTCTATCTGTAGTGCAAGAATTCCTTAGACAACACAGCAGACAAACTCAGTATTTCAATATATTTCCCCAGCATGTTACAAAGGGATAACTTTCTATTTTAGTTCAATGCATATAATGAACCCAAAATTGAATGTTTCTAAAACCAGAAAATGCCACCTATATAAATAGTTTTCTAGAATTATTGTTATTTACAGGCTTTTGCTCATAAAAATCAATTTGAATGTCTGTAAATCTAGCGTGGGAGTGCAGTGTCGAGTTATGGGCTCATCTGTACGAAAAGGCCATGGGCACAGAGGAGCAAATATAGTGAAAGGTGCCAAAGGGACTGGAGTATCTGTCATATGAGGGGAGGCTGATGGAGCTGGGACTGTTCAGCCCAGAGAATAGTAGACTTGTTAATACCTGATGGGGAAAGGGAAGAAGATGGAGCCACACACTTCTTGGTGGTACAGAGTAGAGTACCAACTGAAATACAGGGAACTTGTTAACCTGGATTTTTATTTCACTTGAGACTTTTTCACTGTGACAACTGTCAAATGCTGGACTACTTGTGTAGCAGGTGATGAAGTGTCCATTCTTTGAGATGCTCAAAGCCAATTGTACATGTCACTGAGCAACCTTCTTTATCTGACCATAGGGCTGAGGCTCTATCTGGAATGTGAAACTGGACACTTAAGTGAACAGGTTTTTGAGTACTGCTGGTCTGCTTTTGTCCATTTGTGTGAAGAAGAAAATCCACTGTGTAAAATATATATATGAGAAATGTACATGCTTTAAAAGTGGGTTGAGCCCACACTATATGTTGCTTATATTGGTGTATGGGAATGTTGAAAGATTGCCATATATTGATGTCTGACTTTTAATTATATGACCAAGAAAAGTGTGGTTACATTTTTACAACTCGGTCAGCCTAAGAAATAGGGTCTAATGAACCTGTTGAAGAATTTTTGCAGTAAAAAGAATCTCTAAAATGGCCATGTAATACAAAAATAAAAGGCAGGAAACTCTTTCAGAAATCAGCAAAACCTGTTTAGTACAAGTTTCCCAAACATTATTCCATAGACTGAAACACTGTGGTGATACATGAAGAATGGGGCTGTTATTTGTCTAGTTATTTCCATGAGAACTCTAATTTTCCATATGAGCAATTCCATTAGCTATCTTAGAGAAGCTGTGATTTTTTTTTTTCTTGTGCAAGGTGCAAAGAGAGCAATTCATGCTGGGCTTTCGTTCTTGGAAAATTAATACGTGGCTTGACATTGTTGATAGATTGTTTATTTTCAGGAAATTTGCTATCTTCCATGATGAATTTTAAAAGTTAGGTTCAGGACACTTCACCAAGACTCATTTTTGCTCTTAGTAATAAATAGAAGAAGAAGTATGATAATGATGATAACTGTCTTGACAGTCATCATTGATGAGAGAACATGAAAAATACAATCTCATTTCCTTTATAGTCATACTTATGATAGTATTTAGCAATCTCTGTCCCCTGAGAAGTTAATTATTTAAAAGTCAGCAGTATCCATCCTTTTCCCTTTCACCTTGCCTCTCCTGTAAGTACCAGGAAGGGAAATATACTACCAACTATCCCATATATATGGTGAATTTGAAAGGGTGTTTTTCTGTCTTCCACAGTAACCTTTGTGAGGCAAAGACACAAAGCATATTTTGGAGTTGTCCCTCGGCACAGTGTGTGAGAGACAGTATTGTCATTCAGGAAACTCTGTTTCAGTGAAAATCCAGCTTTTCACTTCTTTTGCACACTTTGAACAAATGAATGGATTAGGATTCATGCCATTAAAACCAGTTTATAAAGTTTGGATTTGGTTAGCATGACACCATAGCACAGTAATATTCCAGTAAATGACACTCTTGCCTTCTAACACTTAAGACACTACCACTAAATTAGTACAAATTTACATGACAAATCTTGTGATGTCATTGGTACAAAGTGTAGATGCCTTTAGTGAGATAAGTATTTGCAGGCATGGCTTCCAAAGAATTGACGAGAATGGACCTGACAGGACCATTTTCTGCGCCTTTGTGTATTTTCTCACATGTACAGCTGTTGTGGGTTTGTGGTTGGTGTGCTCTGGAAGGTCAGTAATTTAGGTCATACTGAGTGAGCCATGTGGGCCAAAAGAAATCACAAAAAGGATATGTTGCAACCAAATTAAAGTGTGCTGCTTTGACACGCTCAACAAGTCAGGCCAAAATTTGGCCAAAACACAGGAAAAAAATGCTTCGTATCTTCTGACAAGCAGCAGCAGCAACAGCAGCAGTAACAACAACAACTACAACAATAATAATAATAATAATAATAATAATAATAATAATAATAATAATAATAATCCCTAGTTCTTCTTTGTAAGAGTTTGGATTCTTTCAGTGTTTCTCCACCAGCTAAGCAGGGAACTCACTGGCATTCTCACTATTCATAGTTTGATCCACCAGGGTATTTTTCAGTCAGCAAAGTTAGCATCTAGCAAAAATGTGCTGTGGTTAGCAAAACATGAACTTCTTGCATATGTAAAAGAGAAAGTCTTGCACATACACAATTGCACTTTAGCAATCTTTATTGTCAGTGTGTGACAGAAATTAATTTAGGGGGAAATGTATCACAGTTACTGATAGCTATCTGGTGTGCAAGCTATCTATAGCTGATAGCTATCTATATGTGTATGTTGCCTTGCCAATGCAGCAACTGTAAAGAGAGTGTTTTGTTGGTTAGGATTTCATTTTCATAAAGGCTAACTGTATATTCTGTTAGGCCATTAGCAGGATTATAAAACTTGAAACACACTGGTAATAAATCTTCTCCAATTACCAAGTTGTAAAAAGCAGCTTCCTGGTAATTTCAGGGTAGTGGCTCACTCACTGATTTAAGAATTCGTCCTTTGTAATAGAGCAGAGATTGCCTACAGCTGGGTCCACCTGCAGAGGGAGAAGTTGTCCAAGTGAAATGGCCTGATGGAAAACTGTATGGTGCAAAGTATCTGGGAACAAATACGACCAACATGTATCAGGTGAGTGTCTGTATTTATTAGCACATGCTGGTTTTTCAGACTTCTTTATTGCAAATTGCTTATTGTATTTAAGTGGCCAGCTGCACCTTCAAAGCTGCAGAAGGCTGAAGTGTGAACTCTTAATGTAACTGCTAATAAATAAACTAAACCATTAACAAGTGATGTGCATTTTTGGGGAGTAGAGGTTTCCCCTGTTCTTATAAAATCAAGAAAATGGCTTACTTTATAAGAACTCAGGCGAACAGATGGAACATTAAGACGGAAAGATAACATTTGTTATTTTCTCCTGGTTATTTACTTTTATTTGGTGTCCGGTAATTATACAGCTAATAATACAAAATTAAGTATTGGTATGTGACTACAATGAATCTTAGGCATTTCACATATGGATGGAAGAGAGGACAGTAAAAAGAAGAACATAAATAGCCCCACTTTAATTTTTTGAGTCACTTTAGAATTAATTAATGCATGATCTAAGGAACATTTTATTCTAAGCAAAGGCAAAGGGAACTGAACACTGAAGGCAAGGATAAAAAGCTGACTTTTGATTTCAGAGCCACAATAATTGGGTTTTTTATGTGCTTGCCTTTGAGAAAAATCAGTCAGCAGCTGTGAATACCCAAGTGAATGGTAGAAACTGCAATAAAACAATCACAATAATAATAGCACTCTGAAAGAATGAGAATCCAAGTACATTTAATTTATATATGTATATAATTTTCACTTACATAACTCTTTGAAGGCCTCACATTAATCTACAAAAATGGCAAATTTACTGTTATATCTGTAGATAAATTAAGGCACAGGGAGGCTGAATGACTTGCTGCATTGACCGCCTCACTTTGCCAATGACTTTCAATTGAACTCAGGTCCTAAAATGCCTGATCCCTTGAGATAGTCTCTATATGTCACCTCTTTCCTTGTATTACACAGCTGTCTTATGTTATGAAGGTTAGAAGCTATTTATAAAAAGATTATGATTCTATAATGACATTAATCTTCAAATAATTTAATCTTCCAAAGAGCTGGTCATCTGAGGAATACTGTGAGGTAGATTAGATGAATATTATCTTTCATATTTGAAGGCACCTGACATAGTCAAAACAAACTTCTTTGTCTTATTTTAGACCTCTTGGACAACATGATGAAATGGTTGATTTTCAGGAAAATGGGTTAGCACATGGAGGTTCAGTAAGGTTTGCAGTTCCTCAGCATAATAATCATGTGAAATTACTGTAACTGCCTTGTAATAACCCCTATCATGGGGAAGTACTAATGATCAAAGATTAGAGGGAGTCCATTTTGCACTACATAGGACTTTGGAGGCAAACAAGTACTGCAATCTGTAGGATGGAAGAGGAGGCTTCAACAACCTGGCTGCCATAAGTTACAGAAAGTGTATGACATGAAGGGTGCAAAGCTAACTTCAAGACACATTAGTAGTACTTTCTATGGTCTTTCTACATAGCCTGCTGGAAAGCACTGAGGACCCACATATACACATACTCTCTTCTTCTGGGTTGTGTGATCTCTTTTGCAGTTTTGAGACTCTATTATCATGTGTTTTGTGTGATCCTTTAGGTGATATGATAAATGTAGGGACTGAAAAGGACTCTCTAAAGGGGGTGTTATCAGGTGCATCATTTCTACTTGGATAAAACTATATATTTTCTTCATGGTCCTGAGGTACTCATACAGAATGTGACAGTACTTGTGCACACAGGAGCTGTGACACAATGCTCTAGAATTTGTGTCATTTGGTTTGACATTTGGTATTCAGTATCCTACAAAATCCCTAGGAAGAGTTACACATGCCAAGTGAATTGGGTATTCAAGTGTAAATGGGATCTACATTTGAATTCTTGATCATTTTTGATACCGACATTTGCAATTTATTTTTCAGTTTCATTTGAGATTATTAAATTATCCGTTCACTCTGTTAATTGCTTTCTAACAATTTCAGCTGACTGCTTAATTTGTAATGTCCTGATAAAAGAAAATCTCATGGAGAGAATAGCATACTACATAGAGACACTATAGCATTAGAAGTCTAAATAAAGTATCTGTCTGGATAAAACTGATGATCTGACATGTAGTATCTGCAGTCTGAATTAAATCAGAGCTGTTAGAGGTGGTGGATTTATGTTTTACTTGAATCATGATACTGTTGAAAGAGGAGCTCTTGTATTTACCTTTAACAGCGGGCACATTTATTTCCAGTGTGTTATGCTGAATTATAGCTGAAGAATTTACAGTTATTGTTTATTGTAGATGTTCAATATATTTCATACTGTAAGCATGCCAGATTCTGTAGTATGATGCAGATGCCTCCAGCTGCGCACTACCAGTAAAAACAAAAATGTTGCCCTTCCAGGAGGTGATTTTCTGATCATATGTTAATTTCCTGTCTGGTTCTTTCACCAGTGATGCAAAAAGCATTGCTACTAACTGTATTATGCAAAAACATGTTACCAAATTCATTGTGCAGGAATAGCAAAAAGACTGCTCCTGCATCCTGCTGAAAAACAGGATGAATTGCCATCATTTTATTAAGCAAGTTTAACCCAAGTTGACCTATAAGTTCCTCTAACATACTATGAGCAGGCTGTGGCTTACAAGGCTAGTAACAGGAACAGAGAGGAGCGAAGATGATTTTTGTGGCTTTTATTATCCATTTGTGCTCTGTGGGTTTTAAATGCATTCCAGATTTGTGCATCCCTGTTAGTTGCTTTTACAAAAAAATTGCTTTTAAAGAAGGTAATAATTCATTGATCTGTACCCTGGCTTTTGTGAATTGCAGTGTATTGAATTTTTCAGCTCTTGACAATTCCTCTGGCATACTCAGTCATGGCAGAGATTTAATTTGAACCTACAAACCCCCATCCATTTACAAGTTCAAACACGCAATAATTCTGTTTTATCTATAATAATACTTTTGATAAATTACTGTTTTCTTGTGTTTGTATTCAGGCTCATTCTTTCAGCCTGTGACTGTTACTGTCATTCAGATGGTTGTGTTAAGTCAGCTAAGGATGGAATGGGACGTGTTTTAATTTTATACCAAACTTTCAAGTACAGTTTTTGTGAAACTCAAACTCAAGTCATAGATAATACCTGAAATTCACAAATTCACATTTGTTGGATGAACTTAAAAAAAAAAAAATCAGCAGCCACTGAAAAACTTACATGCTTCAAAGCCTCAGCATTTTAACATTCTCCACACCTAGTTGCATTTCCTTTCTCATTTTCTGCTAACAGGGTTCATGCTGGATTAAATCTAAACCTAAGCATGATAAAGTTTTTCATCTTCTGAACAGAGCATTTTAAAGCAATTCCATCAGATTCAATAACATCCAGTATTTCCTTAGTTGTCACTCATACTTTCTTTTGACATGGTCTTCCTCAACCTTGAATCACAGGATGTTAAAATTAATTTTTTATTTGTTAGAAGCAAGAAAAAACGTTGGAGGCAAATAAAAATTACATGAGGACATTTTAATATGTCACCAAGTAATGTGTGTGTTGTTACTGCTTGCCATTCCTAATCTAATAAATGTTATTGTATATGTGCCAGTGTTATTGTTAAGTCTCTTTGCTTAGGTACTGTTTTCAGTTTATGAATAAGTTGTATTTCCTAAGACACAACATTTTAAATGTTTTATTCTAATTTTACCATCCTAAAATAGATAGCAAAGTAATTGTATATAAATCTTTCATGTTTGCACCTATATTTTTCTCTGGAGACAGGCCCAGAAAATTCTGCAAGAGTTAAATTATTATTTTTTTGTTAAAGACACATTTTTTTCAATTAGGTTGAGTTTGAAGACGGTTCTCAAATTGTAATGAAGAGAGAAGAGATCTATACACTAGATGAAGAGCTTCCTAAGAGAGTAAAAGCACGTTTTGTGAGTATTTACTGATGATAATTTTGTGGGATATGTGTGCTCAACATGTCATTGACACTACCCTTGGATTTATTCTGAATTTTTAGTTTAAATGCAGTTTTGTGAAGCCTGTACCATTATGACAAGGCAAATTAACACAGCAATTGTCATAAGCATCTATTTGCTAGTGAGAATGATTAGTTCATTGAGTGTAGGCAAATGTTGTTGTCAGATGTTGTTCTTTTCTCCTAAAAGCAATATCTTGGGTCAATTAGCTGTCAAATCATGAATTATCAAGTTAGTAAATACGCAAACTAACAGACATTCTGTTCTGTCAGCATATTTATAACCTGTATAGTCTAAAAGAATCCCAAACTATCCAAGTCCTATTAGGCTTGTGATCTTAAAAGCATTTAATTTAATAAAATTTTTTATAAGAAATAAAGTGCCTGGCCAGAACTTATTAATGTCACCATCAGTGCTTATCTGCATTTCACTAGTATTTGGTTTGAAATTGTATCTCTTCTGTGTTTTTGGAAGTACAGTGCAGTTTCAAACAGCATCCACCAGCTATCCACCAGCTCATTTTATATGTACACCATGTAGGAAAGTGTGTCGATTCATAAAGAAGACAACACTTAAAGGTTCCACCATACATGGAGGACATGACTGCTGTTACCTTTGTCATTAATACTAAACATTGTGCAATACACTCTGTCACCAAGTCTACTCAAGAAGAGCACCGTCTTGTGCTGTTCTCATGTTCACGTTCTATTTTAAAGCTGTTCAAAACTGCATTGCAAATTAAACATTAGCTTTCTCGACATGTAAAACCAAGGTATAAGTGTGTAAAAAACTTGTTATAAATGAGAACAAACAATAATGCACTGATGGGAATAAAAATTTTGTCTTACTTGGAAAATGCTTTCAGTGAAACTTTGAAAGATAGAGGGGTGCACAGTGTATTTTTTGTTGCTGCAGGGAGATGGGCTTATACACAATACCTGTTCACATGTCTATTATGTGGCTTTAACTGATTTCTTGAAAGCTGAGTGAGAGGAGTTGTAGGGGAATGGCACATAGAGTTGATTCTTCAGGCATACATCAGCCTATATGAGTTTGGTTGACTAACATAGCATTACATGGCAAGGTAGCTTAAGAAGGTTTCAGTATGACTTTCCTTTTCTGTGCTTCTTGCCACATGCACTGCCATCATTGCTATTGTCATCATTGGCGTTTATCCAGTTCTCAGTAGTCAATCCCAACACAGATGCCGTGGATTTCAGAAGCCAGGAGTGTGTCAAAGTAAAGAATTGGCATCATGTATAAAAGGGATGGCAATGCTTGGAAAGGAAGAGAGACAGAAAAATGTGATGCTGTCAGCCTGCTGGGCTGTTCACTAGTGGGATGCCCTGTTTTACTGAAGAAACAGATTAAGATCAGGACAACTTTTTTCAATGGGAGGTGCAGTGATCAAATATTCTTGACAAGACACCTTTTTGTCAATAAACTTGGGATTGGTGCAAAACCTTTCAGTGTCCTAACTGTCTAGGATTAAGACAGATGTCTTGGAAAATATTAAATGAGCCATCTGCTTATATTCAATTGATTTTTTTAATTATGCATGGAAAGTATTCTGTGACCATTTTTTGGTTAAGAGACTGTGTGTAAAAAGCCTTTATAATTAACTACTGTAGAATGTAAACTGTTGCAGTTCAGTGAGAGTAACAGCAAAAATGTAGTTTGGTTTACACTACTCTTTTTTAAAAGGGGGTTTCTGTAGATCAATATTGACTTATATTTAGCATCATTAAGTCATGGGTAAGTTAAGTATACATAAAAGCATTTAATTTGGTCAACTAAGTAAGACAAACCACAGCTTATGCTCAGACCTTTGCATGATTTTCTACAATTTCCTCAAATTCTGTAAATGTATAGCATAGTCCTCAAGGTATGCCCAACCTCCTTCCCCTTCTCATGCTGAAAGTGGTGCAAGATAAACATATCTTATGATATTGTTTCCACCTCTGGAAGTAAATGACACCAGTTCTTTCTAAATGATGCTTTTCCTAATCCTGGGAATTTTACAATTCAATTTTACAATACAATACAATGACTCCAGTTGTGAAACCATTTCCAAATGGCTTGCTGTTTGCTGTCTCACTGCTTTCATCTGATTCTTACGTAGTTTAAGTTTGCTGTCAAATGACTGAACTTGTGAATCTGATTCTTTTCAGATTAGGCAATGTGCCAAGTTTCTCTTGATTGCTCCATGCCATAGTAAAACTTTTCCGAGCAATACAAAGTGATGGGTAATACTTGATACTGCTACAATCAGATATGCCCAAAAATTGAATCACTTCCATGTCAGGGTTTTTCACCTTGGATTAGAGTCATTGTGTGAATTCCAGAAAAAATCAAAATGAAAACTGGTGTGAGTTACATGCTTCTTATGGAATGCTGCAGACCTAGAGAATTAAGTGCAGTAGTAAATTGCAAAATATTGGAAAGTATATATTTAATATTTATACAGTTTGCAGAACACATGTGTAATGGCATAATCAGTAATAGAGCTGTCTTCCTGTGATCATGAAAAACACATGTTTTCATATAATTTGTCTAAAATATGTCAGAATATGATGGCCTGTGTGAAGCTGTATTGTAACTTATGTCTGGTTTTAGTCTACAGCCTCTGACATGAGATTTGAAGATGCATTTTGTGGAACAGATACAATCTTGGGAGAGAAGAGGCAGAGAGTATTGAGTTCACGCTTTAGGAATGAATATGTGGATGATCCAGGATACCGTGCCTTCTTAAAGAGCTCATTCCAGAAGAAGTGTCAGAAAGAGCTATGAAGTGAGCAAGAGAGAGAGAAGGATGTCGATTAAAAAGCATGCAGCATCATTTGCAATTGGTTTTGAGTTTATTGAACACTGGGTTTTACAATTAACTAATCCATATGTCAGCCTCATAAACTGAAGTACTTGAGTTCTGATCTCTTCACTTAATGTAGTAAAGATTTTGTAATGTTTTGTATTACCAAACTAAAGGGGGAAACCAAGAGAAAGTAAGACGAATTATACAGCAATATGCTGAAGAAAACTTTCAGTCCCACTCACATTGAAATAAATGGTAAAATTCCCTTTGAATTGTGAGAGATTCACATTCATAACAGGAAACATTTTTGTAAACAGATATTTCCATGGTTCATTTTTTTTTCTGCAGTCAGGCAAAGGTGTTAAGTTCAGTAGTAACAGTTTTTATAAATTTTTTAAAAATGTGTACAGTATTAAGAAACAAAAGCTGTACTTGCATTCTACAGTACTTTAAATTTTTTGCATCACTGCTGCTTTTCATAGGGTTTGATGCAGATCCAACAGTTGACTTAGATATTTTTTGGCTTCTAAAAAAGATACCTTCAGCACAGGAAGGGTGTTTTGTATATTTAAAGAGGCAGATTTGGGCAGTTATTTTTAAACATGTTTTTCAGAAGGTCTATTAATAATACCTGTTTGTAAAATAAACTCTTCTTCCATTATGTGTATGAAAAATTGGAGTTTAAATATATGCTTAATGACCTAGTTTTGAAGGAATATATTATGGTCTTCCTTTTAAGATAATATTCTATTAATGTAATGCTGTTTTAAAGTAAGCAAATAAATACTGTACTTTTACTTGCAGCATTTTCTAGATTTGAAGGGGGGAAGTCCCCCCAGACAGGAGTCTGGGGGTGGTAAGCTGGAGTCTGGGGGTGGTAAACTCCATCTGGTAAGCTGGAGGGGTGAAACCAGCAGGCCAGCTGATGTGCATGTACACTAACGCACACAGCATGGGTAACAAACAAGAGGAGCTGGAAGCCTTGTTACAGCAGGAAAGTTATGATGTAGTTGCCATCACAGAAATGTGGTGGGATGACTCACATGACTGGAGCACTGTAATTGATGGCTACAGGCTCATCAAGAGAGACAGGTGAGGGAGAAGGGGTGGAGGGGTGGCCCTGTGCATCACGGAGGCTCTAGATGCCATGGAACTAGAGATTAAGGATGATCAGGTTGAGTGCCTGTGAGTGAAAATTAGAGGGAAGACCAACAAGGCTGACATCCTGGTTGGAGTCCAGGATGAAAAGTTCATGAATTATTCTATAGGCAGCTAAAGGCTGTCTCAAGATTGCTAGACCTTGTTCTTATGGGCGACTTTAACCTGCCTGATACCTGCTGGGAACTCAATACAAAAGAGAGGAGGCAGTCTAGAAGGTTATTAGAGTGTGTGTAGGATAGCTTCTTATCCCATCTGCTGAGAGAGCCTACCAGGGGTAAGGCTTTGCTTGACCTTCTTTTTACCAATAGAGAAAGGCTGTTGAGAGATGTGGTGGTTGGAGGCTGTCTGGGGTCCAGCGACCATGAGATAATAGAATCATAGAATCAATAAAGTTGGAAGAGACCACAAAGATCATCAAGTCCAACCTATCACCACAGACCTCATGACTACTAAACCATGGCACCAAGTGCCACGTCCAGTCCCCTCTTGAACATCTCCAGGGACGGTGACTCCACCACCTCCCTGGGCAGCCCATTCCAATGGCTAACAACTCTCTATGTGAAGAACTTTCTCCTCACTTCGAGACTAAACTTCCCCTGGCGCAGCTTGAGACTGTGTCCTCTTGTTCTGGTGCTGGTTACCTGGGAGAAGAGACTAGCCCCCTCCTGGCTACAACCACCATTCAGGTAGTTGTAAAGAGCAATAAGGTCTCCCCTGAGCCTCCTCTTCTCCAGGCTAAACAATCCCAGCTCCCTCAGCCTCTCCTCATGTGTCTTGTGCTCGAGGCCTCTCACCAGCCTCATTTCCCTTCTCTAGACATGTTCAAGAGTCTCAATGTCCTGCTTAAATTGAGGAGCCCAGAACTGGACACAGGACTCAAGGTGTGGCCTAACCAGAGCTGAGTACAGGGCAGAATGACTTCCCTGCTCCTGCTGGCCACACTATTCTTGATGCAGGCCAGGATGCCATTGGCCTTCTTGGCCACCTGGGCACCCTGCTGGCTTGTGATCAGCTGGCTGTCAATCAGTACCCCCAGGTTCCTTTCAGTTTGGCTGCTCTTCAGCCACTCTGATCCCAGCCTGTAGTGCTGCATGGGGGTGTTGTGGCCAAAGTGCAGCACAATATAGATAATTGAGTTTTCAATATGCAGTCAAGCTAAGAGGTGCAGCAACAAAACCTCCACTCTGGACTTCCAAATCACAGACTTCAGGTTACTCAAGGAACTAACTCAGAAGGTACCTTGGGAAACAGCCCTTAAAAACAAAGGGGTCCAGGAGGGGCTGGACCTGCTTCAAGAAAGAATTCTTGAAGGCGCAGGAACAGGCTGTGCCAATGTGCCGGAAGGTGAGCCGCCGGGGCAGACGGCCAGCCTGGATGGGTAATGAACTTCTGAGTGAATTAAGGAAAAAAAAAAAGAGGGTGTATCATCTTTGGAAGGAAGGAGAGCTAACCCATGAAATGTTTAAGGATGTTGCTAGGTCATGTAGGAAAAAAAGAGGCAAAAGGCCATTTAGAGCTTAGACTGGCCACT
Source organism: Colaptes auratus (assembly GCA_015227895.2). Lineage (NCBI taxonomy): Eukaryota > Metazoa > Chordata > Aves > Piciformes > Picidae > Colaptes > Colaptes auratus. The sequence goes on from CM026897.1 coordinate 43,541,275, forward strand.
GCTGTGAAGGACAACAAAAATTCCTTCTACAAATATATTAATAGCAAGAGGAGGGGCAAGGACAACCTCCACTCCTTGGTGGACATGGAGGGTGTAGCAGTTTGGGCTGGGTGCCCTCTGCTGTGTTTACTTCCTTTGTCCAGAAGTCCAGCCCAGAGGGGTGGACACAGGAAATTAGGTATTTTGTACCATAATTCTCTGCACCACTATATCATCCAGTGCGGGGTCTGGCACTTCCTCTTTCTTCCCCCTTGCCAGCACCTGGTAACTGGGGGACATACCTCCCAGCCATGGGCCTGGCTAGGCCCAAGGCCAGGGGAATGGGCAGTCTCAGATCTGGCCAGCTGAGACTAGCCTAGCAGTAGGGGGGAAGAAGGAGCCCTGGGGGTTTTAGGTGCACCCTCAGGTGGGGATGGTATGTTTCTGGGTCTGCTTTGGGGTTTCTTTTGTCACTGTGCTTGTGGCTTTTTGTACACACTCACTGTTTTCCATTTAAACTTTCCATCACTTTTCCAATCCGTTTGAGTCGTTATTTCTGCCCATGGTGGGGAGGGGGGCTGCCTCAACCCACTACAGGGGAACATAATAACAAATGATGAGGAAAAAGCAGAGGTGCTTAACACCTTCTTTGCATTGATTTGTAATAGCAGGACAGATTGTCTTCCAGACAAGTGGCCTCATGATCTGGCAGACGGAGTCAGGGAGCAATATAGTTCCCCTGTGATCCAGGAGGAAGTAGTTAGAGAACTCCTTAGCCACTTGGATCCCCATAAGTCCATGGGACCAGACGGGATCCATCCTAGGTTGATGGTAGGCTGAACATGAGCCAACAGTGTGCCCAGGTGGCCAAGAAGGCCAATGGCATCCTGGCCTGTATCAGGAGCAGTGTGGCCTGCAGGAGCAGGGAAGTCATTCTGCCCCTTTACTCAGCACTGGTTAGGCCACACCTTGAATTCTGTGCCCAGTTCTGGGCCACTCACTTTAGGAAAGATGTTGAGGTGCTGGAACGTGTTCAGAGAAGGGCAACAAAGCTCGTGATGGGACTGGAGCACAAGCCCTGTGAGGAGAGGGTGATGGAACTGGGATTGCTAAGCCTGGGAAAGAGGAGGCTCAGAGGAGACCTTATTGCTGTCTACAGCTACCTGAAGGGAGGCGAGTCTAGGTGGGGGTTGGGCTCTTCTGCTAGGCCAATATCACCTGTTCTGCTAGGCAGCCAGCACCAGAACAAGAGAACACAGTCTCAAGCTGTTCCAGTGGAGGTTTAGGCTGGATGTTAGGAAGAAGTTGTTCATAGAAGGAGTGATTTGCCATTGAAATGTGCTGACCAGGAAGATGGTGGAGTCACTATCACTGGAGGTGTTTAGGAAGAGACTGGATGGGGTGCTTGCTGCCATGGTTTAGTTGATTAGATGGTGTCAGATGATAGGTTGGACTTAACGATCTCAAAGGTCTTTTCCAACTTGGTTAATTCTATTCTATTCTATTTTGCCTGTTATTTAACACCTATGGGAATAAAGAAACTGCTATTTGCAGTATGAATGCAGTTTCCTGAACAGAGCAGAATAAACACACAGACACCCTCATGGCTTGATACTAAAATGGGAACTTTAAATAAATACTGTACTTTTATTTCTTGTCTTTCTATTTAACTTCTGTCTCTGGGATCTTGACCTCCTTGGATTTTTCACAGAAAACAGTCTGCATTTGTCTGAACATTTGAGTATGTGAAACTGGAAGAGAGCTTTATCAAAATGACATCATCTGTTGTAAATTTGCCGTCAGGATGATTTCTGTCTGTCTGCCATAGGAAAAAGGAGCCCTATCAAGATCCAATTTAAATCTGAGCACTGCTGTTTCTAGAGTTCTGCTGACAGAGAAACCTGAAATGTGGACCCGAAGAGTTTTTCATGACAAACCCAGTCCTTTGTATGCTGAGGCAAATTAATCATTGTTTTACTGTAGCCCCTGCATGATTATCCTCACTTCTATTGAGTGAACATGAAAATCTTTTAATTTACTATATGCCACCTGTAAGAGACTAAATCTTGTCTCTCTTGATGTCAGTCAACAAAGATAAAATCACCTTTGCTTCTCGTCCAGACAACACCTGCCCAGGGAGGGGATGGTGAAAAGACCCTCTGGAATGTCCAACAAAAGAGAAGATTTGTGTGAACGACCTGTCTGATGGGTCAGCTCTGCCTACTGATAGCACACCTGGAGTCACATATACATTAATGTGGCCAGCAAACTTAATTCCACTGTCCACGTAACTGACAAAGAGTACCAACCCCTGAAGAACACCACTTGTCACTTATCTCCAATTAGAGATCCAGCCATTGAGCATCACTCTTTGTGTATGATCATCAAGCTAATTTCTTATCTGCTGCTCTGCCTATCAAATCCACATCTTTCCAATTTAGATACCAGGATGTCATGGGAGATAGTGTCAAATGCTTTGCACAAATCCAGGTAGACATCATCAGTGGTTCTTCCCTTGTCCATCAGTGCTGTTACCCCATCATAGAATGCTGCAGTCTTTGCCAGGCACAGTTTGCCCTTGGTGAAGCCATACTGGCTCCCACCAATTGCGTCCTTGTTTTTCATCTGCCTTAGCGGAGTTTCTGGTAGGATGTGCTCCATAATCTTGCTGGGCACAGAGGTGAGGCTGACTGGCCTGTAGTGCCTCAGGTTTTTATTTTTCCCTTTTGAAAATGGGGATTTTATTTCCCTTTCCCAGTCAGTGGAAACTTCATCAGATTGCCATGAGTTTTCAAATATGATGGAAAGCAGCTTCACAACTTCATCTGCCAGTTCTCTCAGGACCTGCTGTGGTGGTTTTGTCCTAGCTGGGGACCAGTGATAGAGACAATGTTCTTTACTGTGTTGTCTGAAACTATTATACAGTACAATACAATACAATACAACAGGTTGGAAGAGACCTTCAAGATCATCACGTCCAACCCATCAACCAATCCAACCCACCTAAATACAATACAGTACAAAACAGTACAATACAGTACAATACAACCCACCTAAACAACTAAAAAACTAAACCCTGGCACCAAGCACCCCATCAAGCCTCTTCTTGAACACCTCCAATGAAGGTGACTCCACCACTTCCATAGGCAGCTGATTCCAGTGGGCAATCACTCTCTCGGTATAGAACTTCTTCCTAAGATCCAGTCTAAACCTGCCCTGGCGCAGCCTGAGACTGTGTCCTCTTGTTCTGGTACTGGCTGCCTGGGAGAAGAGACCAACCTGCGCCTGGCTACAACCTCCCTTCAGGTAGTTGTAGAGAGCAATAAGGTCACCCCTCAGTCTCCTCTTCTCCAGGCTAAGCAACCCCAGCTCCCTCAGCCTCTCCTCATAGGGCTTGTCTTCCAAACCCCTCACCAACTTCGTTGCCCTTCTCTGGACACGCTCCAGTAAGACAACCTCCTTCCTAAACTGAGGGGCCCAGAACTGGACACAGTACTCAAGGTGTGGCCTAACCAGTGCAGTGTACAGGGGCAGAATGACCTCCCTGCTCCTGCTGGCCACACTGTTTCTGATGCAGGCTAGGATGCCATTGGCCTTCTTGGCTGCCTGGGCACACTGCAGGCTCATGTTCAGCCTACAATCAACCAGTACTCCCAGGTCCCTCTCTGCCTGGCCGCTCTCCAACCACTCTGACCCCAGCCTGTAGCACTGCATGGGGTTGTTGTGGCCAATGTGCAGAACCCGGCACTTGGATGTGTTAAATCTCATGCCGTTGGGTTCTGCCCATCTGTCCAGCCTTTTGAGGTCCCTCTCCAAAGCCTCTCTTCCCTCCAGCAGATCAACTACTGCCCCCAGCTTGGTGTCGTCCGCAAATTTACTGATGATGGACTCGATGCCCTCATCCATATCATCAATAAAGATGTTGAAGAGCATGGGGCCCAGCACCGATCGCTGGGGCACACCACTAGTGACTGGCCGCCAGCTGGATGTGGCACCATTCACCACCACTCTCTGGGCTCGGCCCTCCAGCCAGTTCCTAACCCAACGCAGTCTGCTCCCATCCAAGCCATGGGCTGCCAGCTTGGCCAGGAGTTTGCTGTGGGGGACGGTGTCAAAGGCCTTGCCGAGGTCCAGGTAGACCACATCCACAGGCCTCCCCACATCAACCAGGCAGGTCACCTGATCATAGAAGGACATCAGCTTGGTCAGGCAGGACCTGCCCTTCCTAAAGCCATGCTGGCTAGGCATGATCCCTTGGCCATCCTGTAAGTACTGTGTGATTAAACTCAAGATGACCTGTTCCATAATCTTGCCTGGCACTGAGGTCAGGCTGACAGGCCTATCATTCCCTGGCTCGTCCAACCGGCCCTTCTTGTCGATGGGCACCACGTTGGCCAGCTTCCAGTCTTCTGGGACCTCTCCAGTGAGCCAGGATTGCTGAAAAATGATGGAGAGCGGCTTGGACAGCTCATCTGCCAGCTCTCTCAGCACCCTAGGATGGATCCCATCTGGTCCCATGGCCTTGTGGGGGTCCAAGCGGCTCAGAAGATCTCTAACTACCTCCTGGAGCAGCGGGAAACCATGCAGCTCCCTGGCTCCTTCTGCCAGCTGTGCAGGCCAGCTGTCTGGAAGATGTTCTGCCATGCTAGGATAGATTGAAGCAAAGAAGGTGTTAAGTACCTCTGCCTTTTCCTCATCCTTTGTTACAACGTTCCCCTCCGTGTCAACCAAGGAGTGGAGGTTGTCCTTGCCCTTCCTCTTGCTATTGATGTATTTATAGAAGGACTTTTTGTTGTCCTTCACAGCAGAGGCCAGTCTAAGTTCTAAATGGGCTTTTGCCTCCCTAATTTTCTTTCTGCATGTCCTAGCAACATCCCTAAACATTCCGTAGGTTACCTCCCCTTTCTTCCAGAGATGGTACACCCTCTTTTTTTCCCTTAGTTCTATTAAGAGTTCATTTACCAACCAGGCTGGCCGTCTGCCCCGGCGGCTCATCTTCCGGGACACTGGCACAGCCTGTTCCTGAACCTTCAAGAATTCTTCTTTGAAGCAGCTCCAGCTCTCCTGGACCCCTTTATTTTTAAGGGCTGTATCCCAGGGAACCTTCTGAGTTAGTTCCTTGAGTAGCCTGAAGTCTGCCCTCCTGAAGTCCAGAGTGGAGGTCTTCTTGCTGCCCCTCTTGGCTTGGCTGAATACCGAAAACTCAATTATCTCGTGGTCACTGGTGCCTAAACACCCTCCGACCACCACATCATCCACCAGCCCTTCCCTGTTGGTGAAGAGGCTCTGTCCAGCCTGATCTAGGGTAGAGTGTCCCTGCCCATGGCAGGGGGGTTGGAACTAGATGATCCTTGTGGTCCCTTCCAACCCTAACTGAAACTATGAAACTATGAAACTAAGAGGAGGTCAAGCATGGCCTTACCCCTGGTAGGTTCACGCAGCACCTGGGATAAGAAGCTGTCCTCCATACACTCCAGAAACCTTCTAGACTGCCTTCTTTCTGCTGTGTTGAGATCCCAGCAGATATCAGGCAGGTTGAAGTCGCCCATGAGAATGAGGTCAGGTGACCTTGAGACAGCCTTAAGCTGCCTATAGAATGCCTCATCTACATCTTCCTCCTGGTTGGGTGGTCTATAACAGACTCCAACCAGGATGTCTGCCCTCCCGAACTTCCCTCTAATTCTTACCCACAAGCACTCAACCCGGTCATCCCTGATCTCCATCTCAACGGCATCTAGTGCCTCCCTGATGTACAGGGCCACCCCTCCACCCCTTCTTCCTTGCCTGTCCCTCCTGAACAGCCTGTAGCTGTCAATTGCAGCTAATGTCCAACCAATGTATATCATGGTGGTTAGATCCACATATTCTGCTAACTATCCCCAATGAGGACCAGGGCATGTGAATGCGAGGCTCCTCCTATTTGTCTGTAGAGGGCCTCATCCTCTCTCTTTTCCTGGTCAGGTGGTCTGTAGCCGACTCCCAGTGTAATATTGCCTGTTCTCTTGCTGCTCCTCTTCTTCAGGCTCTAAGGCATCTGTTACTGGCACTAGTCTCAAAGTGGTAGTGGTGGGAGTAACTGAGGATTCTCTTTCCCAGGCAACTTTAAAGCACTCCTCACTAATTTGGCAAGCAAAGATGCTCTTCCTCTTCCTGGAGAGTTGGACCCCACTGGCCCCCAAGAGACCGGTTTTCTTAAAGCAGTTCCTATGGTCTAATAGCCAAAGCCCTGGCTGTGACACTACTCTCATAACTGCTGGTAGAGCTAACCATTCAGTCATAGGATCATAGGATGTTAGGGGTTGGAAGGGACATTTGAAGATCATCAAGTCCAATCCCCCTATCAGAGCAGGACCATAGAATCTAGCACAGGTCACACAGGAACACATCCAGATGGGTCTTGAAAGTCTCCAGAGAAGGAGACTCCACAACCTCCACGAGCAGCCTGTTCCATTGCTCTGTGACTCTCACAGTGAGGAAGTTCCTTCTCATGTTGAGGTGGAATCTCCTGTGCTGTTTATATCCATTACCCCTTGTCCTGTCACAGGGTGCAATGGAGAAGAGTCTGTCCGCTCCCTCTTGACACCCAGCCCTCAGACATTTATAAACATTTATTAAATCCCCTCTCAGTCTTCTCTTCTCCAGATGACACAGCCCCAGGGCTCTCAGTCTCTCCTCACAGCACACATGCTCCAGTCCCTTAATCATCCTGGTAGTTCTCTGTTGGACTCTCTCCAACAGATCCTTGTCCCTCTTGAACTGGGGAGCCCAAAACTGGATACAATATTCCTGGTGAGGTCTCATCAGGGAAGAGTAGAGGGGGAGGAGAACCTCCCTCAATCTGCTGGACACACTCCTCTTAATGCACTCCAGGATACTATTGGCCCTCTTGGCCACAAGGGCACATTGCTGTCCCATGGATAACTTGTTATCCACCAGGACTCCCAGGTCCTTCTCCACAGGGCTTCTCTCCACCAGATCACCTCCTAACCTGTGCTGGTGCAGTTTATTATTCCTTCCCAAATGCAGGACTCTGCACTTATCCTTATTGAACCTCATTAGGTTCCTCTCTGCCCAGCTCTCCAGCCTGTCCAGGTCTTGCTCAATGGCTGTACAGGCTTCAGGTGTATCAGCCAAGCCTCCCAGTTTGGTATCTTCAGAAAACTTGCTGAGCAGACACTCTGTCATTCTGTCTGTCTCTTCTGTCATCAAGGTCATTGATGAAGAAGTTGAACAGGACCAGACCCAGCACTGATCCCTGGGGAACTCCACTAGTTACAGCTCTGCAGCTGGACTTGGCACCACTGACCAACACTCTTTGCACTCTATTGTGTAACCAGTTCCTAATCCATCTCACTGTCTGTTTTTCTATCCCCCACTTCCTGAGCTTGCTCGCAATGTTAGACTACATCCACTGGTCTCCCTGCATCTACCCATTCTGATACAACATCACAGAAGGCTATCAGATTAGTCAGGCATGATTTCCCCTTGGTAAATTCATGCTGACTGCTCCTGATCATCATCTTCTCTTCCAAGCGCCTAGAGATGACCTGCAGAATGATCTGCTCCATCATTTTTCCAGTGATGGAGGTGAGGCTCACTGGTCTGTAGTTTCCTGGAACCTCTCTCTTGCCCTTTTTGAAGACTGGAGTGACATTGGCTTTCCCCCAGTCCTCAGGCACCTCTCCTGTCTGCCAGGATTTTGCGAAATAATGGAGAGTGGTAGAGCAACAACTTCAGCCAGCTCTCTCAACAGCCTTGGGTGCATCTCATCAGGGCCCATGGACTTGTGAATATTCAGTTTATGTAACTGATTGCTAACCTGGTCTTCATTGTCTAGTGGAAGGTCCTCCCTCTTCCAGTCATCTTCTCTTTTATCCAGGGTCTGGTCTTCCTAGGGGAGTTCAGTCTTAGGGAGTAAAGACTGAAGCAAAGAAGGCATTCAGCAGCTCTGCCTTCTCTGCATCCTCAGCTACCAGGGCTGCCTCCTCATTCAGCAGTGGGGCCACACCTTCCCTATTCTTCCTTTTCCTGCTGATATATTTGAAGAAGCCTTTCTTGCTCTCTTTTACTTCCTTTGCCAGGTTTAGTTCCAAGACAGCTTTGGCCTTCCTTGTTGCCTTCCTACATGGCCTGGCAGCTACTCTATAGTTCTCCCATGTGACAAGTCCCTTGTTTTGTGAACTGTAAGTATCTTTCTTCCATGAGATTTTATTCATATGTTCCTTGCTCATCCATGCAGGTCTCCTGGCATGCCTACCCCATTTTTTACTCAAGGGAACACAGCTATATTGGGCTTGGAAGTGGCATTTAAAAATTATCCAACTTTCTTGGTCTCCTTTACCCTCCAGAGTCTTAACCCATGGGATTTCTGCAAGTATATCTGGGAGGAGTACAAAGTTAGCCCTGCAGAAGTCCAGAGTTGTAATCCTACTTACTGCCTTGCTTCTACCCTGTATGATACTAAACTGCACCATATCATGGTCACTGTCAAGAAGGCTTAATGTCCCAGACCAGTCCGTCCTCCTTCATTAGTTAATACAAGGTCCAGCAGTGCCCCTCTCCTTGTTGGCTCCTCCACTACCTGCATCAAGAGGTTACCATTGACACAGTGCAAGAGCCTTTTGGTCTGGCTGTGCCTGGCTGGTTTGCAGTAAACGTGAGCATGACTGAAGTCACCCATGAGTGCCAAGGAGTGTTTACTGGAGGTTAGCTCCAGCTGACTATAGAAGGCCTCATCAGCAGCTTCTGCTTGATTTGGTGGTGTATAGTAGACCCCCACAACAGTTTCACCTACCTTTCCACATCTCTTAATTCTTACCCACAAGCTTTCCACCTGTTCTAACTCCCCCCTGGGTGGAACTCAACACATTCTAGTTGCTCTTACACGTAGAGAGCAACACCACCGCCTTGCCATGTTGGTCTATCTTTCCTGAGCAGTACGTGGCCCTCCATGACACTCCAGTCATGGAAACTGTCCCACCACTTTTCAGTGATTCCAATTACACCATGGTCATGCAGCTTAACACAGATCTCCAGCTCCTCCTGCTTATTCCCCATGCTCTGTGCATTGGTATATAACCATTTCAGAGAGAGATTTAATCCATTAGTTTTCATTCTTGCTGTCTGACCACTCCTGGCCACCTTCATGGCCACCAACCTACCAGTGAGCCCTGCATGTGCTGATGTGTCTTGGCTCTTGTGTCTTCCCCAACACATGAGTCATTATCCCCTACCTTCCCTGAAGTAGCAGTGGAGCTGGGACATCACTTCTCAAGCAGCCCAAGCTTGTTCCAGTGAGCATGTTTTCTCCTCTTTCCCACTTTAAATCTAGTTTAAAGCTTGATTAATGAGCCCTTCTCCCCCTTTGAGAGACATGCACCCATCTGCCAGCAGATCTGGCATCATGTGAGGTGACCCATGGTCAAAAAATCCAAAAGTCCTGTTGGAGGCACCAGGCTCGAAGCCAAAAATTGACCTGGTGAGTTCTCCTCATTTTTTCTGGGTTGGTCCCTGCAATTGGGAGGATAGAAGAGAACACTACCTGTGCTCCCTCTCTCTTGACCAGTTGACCCAAAGCCCTGAAGTCTTTTTTGGTAGCACTCAGCTTCCTTCTTCCAAGGTTGTCATTCCTGTTTGGAAGGTTAATAATGGGTAGTAATCTGTGGGCTGTACCAGGGTAGAAAGCCTTCTTACCACATCCTTGACCCAGGCCCCAGGGAGACAGCAGACTTCCCTTTGAAGTGGGTCAGGTCTGCATATTGGGCCTTCTGTTTCCATCAGAAGGGAGTCACTTGTAACAATGACTCTTCCCTATCTTTTTTTTTCCCCCTCTTTGCCTGGGAGGACTGATGAAAAGACTGCCTGTGCTCCAGTGTCCTTCACTGCTTCTCCCAGAGCCCTGCAGTCCTTAGTTGTGGTCCTTTGTTCTTGTGTCTATCACTGGTACTCAGGTGAAACAGCAATGGTGGCTAATATTGGGATATACAAGGTCTGGTAACCTCTGGGTTTCATCCCTGATGTGAGCCCTCTGTAAGCAGCAAACTTCTCTAGAGAGTGGGTCAGGTCAACAGTTGGTTGCCTCTACACTTCTCAGAAGAGATTTGCCTACTACTACCACCCATCACTTAATTGCTGTGAGCAGATCAGGCTGCCTCACTTGGTTCTAGTGTCTCAGCTGATGCAGCATGTTTCACCTCTTCATTCTGCAGAGAAATGAAGTGACCCTGCAAGGACACCCCAGGCTTTGAGGGAAGTCTCTTCTTCATGCTGGCTCTTGCAGTTGCAGCTTCTACTCTTCTGCATTGTTGGCAAATAAGTTTGTACTGGTGTGGGAGTATTTGTGTGGGTGTGTTTTCTCTGCACACTTTCCTTGAATCAATCAATCAAACTCTCTTATACCTCCCTGATGCTATGCAGCCTTCTCACCATCTCCTGCAGCTCAGCCACCTGCTGCAGGGGGTCCTTTACCTGGGCAGACCTTCTGCAGGCAGGTTTGAAGCCTACACTTGCCTCAGATAAAAGGCCTAAGCAGCTACATTTATGCACTGGTCACCCCCCAGATGGATGGTGCAACCCCCCTGGCTAAAGCTGCAGCCTATGCTCCCTGATGAGTGCTCACTATTCTACCTTGGAGGTCATGTAGTGCTGCTGGTCAGGCTGGTTCTGAAGCAGCTGTTGGTCTGACTTTCTGATTGAGCAGGCTAAGCTTTGATGCTTTCCCTGCTCACCCTTCTGTGTGAACTGCTTTGCCATGCCCTGGCTGATGTCCCATGTCCTTTTTGCTCACATGGTCACTGGGCTGCCTGAGGGCTTCTTTTAAAGGTGTGGGTGTGGTCACCAATGCCCACACCTCCTCTGCCTGTCCTATGAGAGCCGCTGGCTCCTGTAGGGTCTCTCCACTCTTGCAAAGGGAAAATGTCAGGAACCTCCCTACACTCAGAGGTCTATTTCTATGCTACTGGCCAGGCAAGTTCCAAAGCAGATGCTCTTGGCATATTGCCAAACTATACACTTTCTATTACGCACCACATCCTGGTCTCCAAGCTGGTGACACACGGGTTTGATGGATGGACCACTAGATGGATAAAGAACTGGCTTGATGGCCGCACCCAAAGAGTGTCTGTCAATGGGTCCATGGCCCAGTGGAGGCCAGTGACAAGGAGACTCCCTCAGGGATCAGTCCTGGGACCTGTCTTGTTCAACATCTTTGTGGGTGACATGGACAGTGGCATTGAGTGCACCCTCAGCAAGTTTGCTGATGACACCAAGCTGTGTGGTGCAGCAGACACGCTGGAGGGAAGGGATGCCATCCAGAGGGACCTGGACAGGCTGGAGAGGTGGGCACAAGCCAACCTCATGAGCTTCAACATGACCAAGTGCAGGGTCCTGCATCTGGGTTGAGGCAATCCCAGGCACAAATCCAGGCTGGGCAGTGACTGGCTGGAGAGCAGCCCAGAGGAGAGAGACTTGGGGGTGCTGGTGGATGAGAAGCTCAACATGAGCTCTCAATGTGCACTTGCAGCCCGGAAAGCCAATCAGATCCTGGGCTGCATCAGGAGAAGTGTGGCCAGTAGGTCAAGGGAGGTGATTCTTCCCCTCTACTCAGCTCTGGTGAGACCCCACCTGGAGTACTGCGTCCAGTTCTGGAGCCCCTATTACAAGAGGGATCTGGAGGTGCTGGAAGGTGTCCAGAGAAGGGCCACGAGGATGATCAGAGGGCTGGAGCACCTCTCCTATGAGGACAGACTGAAGGAGTTGGGGCTGTTCAGTCTGGAGAAGAGAAGGCTCTGAGGTGACCTCATTGTGGCCTTCCAGTATCTGAAGGGGGCCTACAAGAAGGCTGGGGAGGGACTTCTGAGGCTATCAGGTAGGGATAGGACTAGGGGGAATGGAATGAAGCTGGAGGTGGGGAGATTCAGGCTGGATGTGAGGAGGAAGTTCTTCACCGTGAGGGTGGTGCAGCCCTGGAATGGGTTGTCCAGGGAGGTGGTTGAGGCCCCATCCCTGGAAGTGTTTAAGCCCAGGCTGGATGAGGCTCTGGCCAGCCTGATCTAGAGTAGAGTGTCCCTGCCCATGGCAGGGGGGTTGGAACTAGATGATCCTTGTGGTCCCTTCCAACCCTAACTGAAACTATGAAACTATGAAACTATATACAAGAGAGAAGTAATGTTTTTTTATATTCAAAAATCCTGGAGGTTATGGGTGTGCTTTGTAAAGTATATACATTGCAAAGTAGTGGTTTGACCAGGACACAATAAAACTAAAAAAATTTCAGGATATCCACACTTCTTAAAAATATCAAGAAATGGTGCCAGGTACTTGAGTTTGTTCTGGCTTTTTGATGTAGAATGCTTTAGCAGTACAACTATGATTTCCACAGCTATAGCTAAAGTCTGATAAAATCAAATTAAGAAAATTACATACAAATTAGATATTTTTCTCTTGAACCCTGTTTGCTCTTCTATTACTGTAGCAATGCAATTTTGTTGATGCTGATTAGGAGCTCTACGATATGTCATGTTGTGCTACAGTAGTTAAAAATTGTCTGTTAAAAAGAGTAATAGATAAATTTCTACAAAACATCTTTGCTTTGAAGCTTGTTTATACTTTCCAGCAGTGATGTAAGTGTACAGCAATATTTTGTAGCAGAGACGTTAATATGATATCCTGACACTTGTGAAGAAAATATAGCAGGATAAAAGCTACCGCTGTTAATACACTCCCACCTGTTCTGATTTTATGAGATATTCTCACATGTAGAGGACATAATAGGAAAAATTACTGGTAAGCTAAATGCTGCTTGAATGATTGTCTGGCTAAATAACAGTAGTTATTCAGTACAAATAGTTATATTTGCTACCTTTCTGCTTGATTTAGCCATCTCTAGTGCCACAGTCACAACAGATGAAGGCAGAATGATAGTTTCATTGCTGTTATGAAGTGCCACTTTTTCTTCAGTCTTTAAATTTTGTACTGGTATTTCTGCTTATTGTTAACCAACCAAAGTATTTCATGCCAGTGTCCAACACTGTATCCATAGGAGAGAAACCTTATGTATGGTGCACAATAGGAAATTTTTCTTTGCATATACATAAGAGGCATATCAGTCTTCTCTAAAAGTTGCAGAGCCATCTGATAAATTCATCATACACATTTGAACTTCAGAAGCCATCTCTGAGGCCTTTAGTCCTGAATTCCAAATGACTTAGCATTTTTCTCTGCAGCATGTAGCAAAATGAAAGCGAACAATAATATGGCAGGGCATAAAGCTTTTAATGGAGTTCATCTGAGATGTTGGATATATTGTCTAATTGGTTATGGCTTAACTTTACTGTCAGACCTAATTGTCCTGCAGCCATGCTGCTGGGATGTTACTCTCAATACTCTTTCTGTAAGAGCCTGGTTTGTGTTAGAAAAATCTTGTGTTATTTTTATGCAGCAGTTTGTGCCTAAAAAAAGCCATGACACACTTATTTGAGCAGTTTGATTATTTGGAAGGATTTGAAAGAGGAGGATTGTGAAGACCAAGACAAAACAAAAGAAGACAAAACAAAACAAAACAAAACAAAAAACAAAACAAAACAAAACAAAACAAAACAAAACAAAACAAAACAAAACAAAACAAAACAAAACCCTTCATTATATCTGTCCTAAAGTTTCCCAGCCATTTATTTGAGAATCTCTGTGGCTCCTTTATACAGTGGAAAAGTGATTTGCTGTCTATGAGGGAAAGGGCAATTCTCATTAATGTTAGAAACAGGTTTATCAGTGTTTCCGTAGATGTGCTGTCATTTGACTGAGTTATCATAAGCTGGCTCTTCTATGCTCAGGGCTTTGAGATAAGGTCTTGGAAGAGTCTGTACTACTTGGAGTGCTTGTCCCACCCCAGTGCCCTTCTACAGTGATGGAGGAGACAGTGCATATATTGTGGCCACAGTCAGCTCAGCAATGACCTTGCCAGGCTTTCAGATTTTGAGGTTCTTTTCTGGTTCACTCTAGTTACTTAAACAGAAGACAGAGACAGGCTTTTCAGTGTTCTCTTTGTGTCCTGCTAATGTTGCTACAGTAGTACAGAAAAGCAAGAGAAAAATAATCTAACTTCAGTACAAAGGTGTAAAGAGTTGGAAAGGAGAATTCCTGAGCTGGAAGAAGAGGAAATTGGGGGACCACATTCTGAAAAAGAGATTTGTTCACAGTCATCTGCAGAACCAAGATGCCTGAGGCTCACATTTCTCTGGTATAAGCAAATGTTTGTGAAATGTACCAGGAAATTACTAGCTGTTGCCTTTAGGAACAGCTATTCCTGATGCCAATTACTGTGTGAACTCAAAGGAGTCATCTTTGTTCTCCCAAGGATCTGGTCCCACTGTACAGAGTAAAAGTCAGTTGAAGTTTTGTTTTTTAGTTTTATTTTGGGATTTTCTGGATTGTTTTGTTTGTGGGGTTGTTTTTTCTTTGTTTTGGTTTGTTTGTTTGGGTTTTGTTTGTTTTCAGATTACTCTCCGGGGGGGGGGGGGAGGGGAAGTTAGTGTGCATTTGAATTATTATGCTAGAATAAAGATTACAAAAGGAGGTATATAACCAAAGCCAGAATTTTCCCAGAAGAAACATAATGCTTGGAGCTTTCTTGTATGTTCCTTACAGATCTAGTCACTGGAGAAAATGTGGGAAAGAATCCCCCTGTTTGGTCTCTGAGATGCACAGGCATTACAGCAAGAAAGATCAGAAACGAGGCACTTCATTCCCAAAAGACATCGATTGACAAAGTGCTAACAGTCGATAGCAATGCCATGCTGTAATATATTGAGGAGAAAAGGCTCAGAGAAGAATGTAACAGAATGTGGTGGGTTTAAAATTATCTTTGAAATATTACCATGTCTTAAAGTAATCCACTGCAATCCACACCTCTCCCTTTCTCTGTAAGGGTGCACAGTGGAAATGAGTAATAGACAAAACTGTTACCTCAGCCCAGTCCATATGTGGCAACCAATAGTGACTTACAATACAATAATACAATACAATACAATACACCACCAGGGTTGGAAGAGACCTTCAAGATCATCGCGTCCAACCCATCAACCAATCCAACCCACCTATATACAATACAATACAATACAATACAACCCACCTAAACAACTAAACTGTGGCACCAAGCACCCCATCAAGCCTCTTCCTGAACACCTCCAATGAAGGTGACTCCACCACCTCCACGGGCAGACCATTCCAATGGGCAATCACTCTCTCTGTATAGAACTTCTTCCTAACATCCAGTCTAAACCTCCCCTGGTGCAGCCTGAGACTGTGTCATCTTGTTCTGGTACTGGCTGCCTGGGAGAAGAGACCAACCTCTGCCTGGCTACAACCTCCCTTCAGGTAGTTGTAGAGAGCAAGAAGGTCACCCCTCAGTCTCCTCTTCTCCAGGCTAAGCAACCCCAGCTCCCTCAGTCTTTCCTCGTAGGGCTTGTGTTCCAAACCCCTCACCAACTTTGTTGCCCTTCTCTGGACATGTTCCAGCAAGTCAACATCCTTCCTAAACTGAGGGGCCCAGAACTGGACACAGGACTCAAGGTGTGGCCTAACCAGTGCAGTGTACAGGGTCAGAATGACCTCCCTGCTCCTGCTGGCCACACTGTTTCTGATGCAGGCCAGGATGCCATTGGCCTTCTCGGCTGCCTGGGCACACTGCAGGCTCATGTTCAGCCTACAATCAACCAGTACCCCCAGGTCCTTCTCTGCCTGGCCGCTCGACTTGCATGACTGTTGAATTTTTAGAGTCATATTAGGTGAGTGAAAGCAGGAACAGGAGAATGTAATTTGTTTTTTTTTTCCCTAGCTGGAAAGAAGGCACAGAAAACAAGGTATTACTTTTCTTTTTCCTATTGGCCTACCGAAACAGCAATAAGATGTATTTTGGTGCTGAATACCTTTTTTTTTTTTCCCCTTTTTTTGTCATTTCAGGTGTTGAGTGCTCTCAAAGGAAGGGCTGGGGTCATTCTGATCTCTGCCTATGGACTTTCATACTTTCCACTTCAAAGCCTCCCACCAAAAGGCAAAGAACTAAATTTTGTTTTTCAGCTCCAAGAATGCAAACAGACAAAAGGAAAAACTTCTTGTCTTCCTTTGACAATCAGGTGGAGCTAAGTTGTAAAGGTCTCTCTAGTGAGGGTGTCTGGCTCTCTATATGACTTTGGAATACACAGAGGACCTTCTCTGTCTAATGTTAGTTTACTGTGTAAGCCAGTCTCTTACTGAGCAGTTTGGTCAAGTAGCTAATTATTCACATACCCCACATTTGAAGATCTGTGCTTGAAAGCATCCTTCATGACTGAAACATCCTTGTGAATAACAACTGAAGTCAATGAAAATTTCCCCCTTGATCATGGCTGTTCAATCCTTGATCATAATTTAAGGGCAAATGCAAAACCTAGAATAGTAGTATATGTTACTTTTAATGAAACAATGTATTCCTGAATAGAGAACAGTACTGGCATGCATTAGATAGTGACATAATTGACTTCACTGATTTGTTGAAATGAGAAGAAATAATGAAAAAATGAATTAAGCATTTTGGAGACATAATTTTATACATAACATATATTTGATTCAATAAAGAGAAGACCAGAAAGGCTGACTTCAGAATGGCAAATAAGAAATACTACATTTTCATGGAAATTATTATGGCAATCTGTATTGGGTTGAATTGAGATGGAGTTAATTCTCCTCACAGCATCTTTCTAGTGCTGTGTTTTTTTTTGCAGCAGTAGTTGATAACACGGCAGTGTTTTGGCTACGGCTGAATCCAGTATCCAGGCTGTGTCCTTTCAACATTTCCCTGCTCCAAGAGTAGATCGAGGGGCGGGCAAAGTCTTGGGAGGGGACACAGCTGAGCCAGCTGACTCAGACTGGCCAAAGAGGTATTCCATACCATATGACATCAGCTCAGGTATAAGAATGAAATGAAAGAAGGAAGTGATGGGGCTTCGTCCATGGCGTTCATCCTCCCAAGGAACCACCAAGTTTAGAGAGCCCTGCTTCCCAAGACCGACCATCGTCCTGCTGATGGGAAGTAGAGACTAACATCTCTCTCTCTGCTTTTCTGCTTCCGCGCGGTCTATTGCCATTTGCTTATTAGTGTTATTAAATTGCTTCTATTTTACCCTCTGGCTTCTGTTATATTTTCCTTCCCTTCTTCCCCTGTTCGCTTAAAGAGGGGGAGTGATAGAGCGGCTTTGGTGGGCATCTGGCCCCCAGGCCAGAGCCAAACCACCACACAATCTTAGCTATGTACAAAGTTCTAGCAATGCTATGAGATGCATAGATTTATTTTCACAGCACAGGCATGCCAGGCCCTGCAAACAGAGGGCCACAGTTCTATATCCCATGGGAACACAGTACTTCCCTTCTTTTCTTCCTGCCCTATCTATCATGTATCCAGGGAAAAATAATTGATCTGCTACAGTTTGTCTAGTGTTTAGAAGTATTTAATAAGGTTTCTTTGTAACAGAAAAAGTGCATAAACAGAAGAACATTTGACTTCTGAAAACTAGTATGATACCTGAAATAAAGCATGAAATAAATTTCAATACAACACAGGGTGGGCAGGACATTAGGTCTCTCACAGGTTGGACATTAACTAGGGATCTAAGCAGTCAGTTTTGGGCTTCAGAAGCCCCATTCCTAGGGAAATTTATTTTTTTTAACCCCAGAGATGGCTTAAGACAGGCTGAGTATGCACTTCACTTGTTCATGTGCAATGCCTGTATGGTCTGTAGATAGGGAGCAGTGCTATCATAGCTAATGAAATGGATATGGGCTGTCATACAACCAATACTTACAAATGTGATCAGTGTGTATGACTCTCAAGCTTCAGTGTTTTGCTCTCTTTGAAAGCCATGTAGCAATAGGTACTTTGTGAAAAACAAACAGGAAATGCAACTGTAGTCACTGTAGTTGTGGAGAGTCCATCAAATTAAATGCTGGGATAGTAGTAAGAAAAACGTCAATTAGCAAAGTTTTAAAAAGACACAGGAACACAACTGAGAAACCCCAGGAGGGTAATTGCTTGCAATCAAAATTATTAATTCAATGATGTGTTTTCAAAGAAAGGACACAGTAGCCCAGTGAGGGAGGCCCTGAAGGAAAACAATACTTGTAATTCAGCACAACTGATTTCTTGGTGATTAAAAACAACAGATCTTAGTGACAATTAGGAAAGTTAAAAGATGTTGCACCTCAGCCAGTGGGCAGTCTTGCATGGCTAGGATTATGGGGGAAGGAGTGACTAAAAAGCTTGGTACTCCTTACCACATGTGCTGAGGTGTATCACAGGTGTATTCATCAGTTTCACAACTCCCTTTCCTTGACTAAGCCACTTGTAATCTCAGCAATCAAGGATGAAATAAGAGTTCAGGTCTGAGACACACACCTCTGCTCCTTTTGTCGTGATGTAGAGAAAGAGCAGGTCATGACACGACAGCAAATACTATTGCAGAAGTATGTTTGACATGTGTCTGTGTTTAACTTGTATCTGAGGCTACACTATAGAAATTGCTTTATCACCCAGTGACCCCTTCCCATCAGAGAAAGGAGGGTGGATAAAAGGAGAGATGACTCACAGGTTGAAATGGAAAAGGTTTAATGAAACAGCAAAATCTAATACTAATGCCAGTATAAAGGTAGAAGTCACACTTGTCCTAGCAAAGGTACAGTGGGGCTATAAACAAGTGCTTCTCAGAAGCAGGAAGAGGAGGAGATCAAACAAGAGAAGGAGCCCAAACAGGAAACCTCATATGCTGAGCAAACTTCTTCCTTTATATTGAGCATGACATTTATGGTCTGGAATATACCTGTGAGTAATCTCAAGTCAGCTGCCCTGATTGCCCACAGCCCATGGTAGGCCTATGAATCTGTCCAAGTGAAACCAAGACAACTGTCTGACAGTACTTTAAATGAGGAAGGACATGTGTTTCCTTTTGTCTAATAGTGCAACACCAGATTTTTCAAATGCAGTATGGGGGTAAAAATTTCTTGCTTAACACTGCATATCACTAACACAAGAGCTGGCCAAGTGAAAGCTGCAGGTTTGAGCCCAGTGAAAATCATAACAATATAGCAATTATGGCTTAGTTATGCTATGAGAACAGTCTCTGGCATCCCCTTACTGTTGTCTGGCCATGTAATCCATTTTCTCTAGTGAATTATGTGGCATTCCCTATGGCAGAAATACTGCTTTGCATTTTGCTACATTTCTTTTTATCTGGATTTTGTGTTTTATACTTTGCATATAGCCTTTAGCCAATATAATTTCCTTGCTGGGACCACTCTCTTTCTGTCTGGTTCTTCCTTTTCTAGCAGATTTTAACATGTGAAGCGCCAGGTAGAAGTGATGACTGAAAACATTCTTATCTTCTATACATTTCTGCATATACTGCTGTAGTGCCAGTGCCAGACTAATTCTTAGTTTCTATTGTGAGACTTATTTGCTTCTGTCTTGTTGCAGGGGACATTTTAAGAAGCCATTTCATGCTGCATTCTTTGCTAGGAATGTTTTAATATTTGTTAGGGTGCTGCTCTAGGGTTAGAGCTCAGGACAGAGTGAAAATATCTCAGGAATCCTCACTGAATCAGCAGACTACATGAAAATCCTTCTGTTTTTTAGCTTCTACGTGGTACTATAATACAAAAATTCTGCATTAAAACTAATTGCTTAGTGATTATTATATAAAAAACTTATTTTGAAAGATTTTGTAAACACATATACTTAAAATGTAATTTCTAAGCATGGATTTTCACAGGTTTATATGAAAATACATCCAGAAAAAGTAATCACTTCCTTGTTACTCTGTATCACCATACCTTTTAAATTGAATCTTACATAGTCAAACAAGGATCTCATTCTATAATATAATTTTGGTAAGGAAAGACTAACAGATGGAAGCCCAAATTCTATAGCTGGACATTTGGAGCAACAGCCTTGGAATGTAAAATATACTTCTAAGTGCATATTATCAGATCAGCCTTAGACTTTGGTAATTTGTCAGTAATGCAGTCTTTTGAACTGCAAGTCTTGTGGCAGCTTTCCCAGAGAGATAACAAAATGCTGTGTTGGTGTTTTTACTTGATAGTGATTATGCCACAGAATCATAGAATTGTTAGGGTTGGAAGGGACCTCAAGGATCATCTAGTTCTAACCCCCCTGCCATAGGCAGGGATACCTTACACTACATCAGGTCGCTCAGAACCACATCCAGCCTGGCCTTGAAAACCTCCAGGAATTGGGCCTCCACCACTTCCCTGGGCAACCTGTTCCAGTGTCTCACCACCCTCATGGGGAAGAACTTCTTCCTAACATCCAATCTAAATCTACCCATTTCTATTGTTGTTCTATTCCCCATAGTCCTATTACTCCCTGACACCCTTAAATGCCCCTAACCAGCCCCCTTAAGATACTGGAAGGCCACAATAAGGTCTCTTTGGAGCCTTCTCTTCTCTAGAATGAATAGCCCAAATTCCCTCAGTCTGTCCTCACAGGAGTGGTGCTCTAGCCCTCTGATCATCCTCGTGGCCCTTCTCTGGACATGCTTCAGCACGTGCAGATCCTTCCTGTAATAGGGGCTCCAGAACTGGGCACATTACTCCAGGTGGGGTCTCACCAGAGCAGAGGGGGAGAATCACCTCCCTTGACCTGCTGGTTATGCTTCTCTTGATGCAGCCCAGGATGTGATTGGCTTTCTGGGCTGCAAGTGCACACTGGTGGCTCATGTTGACCTTCTCTTCCACCAACACCCCCAAGTCCTTTTCTTCAGGGCTGCTCTCAAGCCAGTCACTGCCCAGCCTATATCGGTGCTTGAGATTGCCCTGACCCAGATGCAGGACCTTCTATTTGGTCTTGTTGAACCTCATGAGGTTGTCATGGGCCCAGCTCTCCAGCCTGTTAAGGTCCCTCTGGATGGATTCCTTCCCTCCAGCGTGTCTGCTGCACCACACATCTTGGTGTCATCAGCAAACTTGCTGAGGGTGCACTCAATGCCACTGTTCATGTCACTAATAAAGATGTTGAACAAAACTGGTCCCAGTCCTGATCCCTTGGGGACTCTACCTGTCACTGGCTTCCACTGGGACATGGACCCATTGACAGCCACCCTTTGAGTGTAGCCATCAAACCAGTTCTTTATCCACTGAATGGTCCATCCATCAAACCCACCCTGCACCAGCTTGGAACCTGGGATGTTGTGTGGGACACTGTCAAAGTCTTTGCTCAGGTCCAAGTGAATGACATCAGTTGCTTGGCCTTAATCTATTAATGTTGTGACCTTGTCATAGAAGGCCACCAGGTTTGTCAGGCAGGATTTGCCCTTGGTGAAGCTGTGCTGATTGTGCCCAATCACCTCTTTGTTATTCTTCTGCCTCAGCAGTGCCTCCAGGAGGATCTGCCCCATGACCTTACTGGGCACAGAGGTGAGACTGACTGGCCTATAGTTCCCTGGGTCACGCCTCTTTCCCTTTTTGAAAATGGGGGTTATGTTTCCCCTTTTCCAGTCAGTGAGGACCTCCCCAGACTGCCAGGACTTTTGGAATATAATAGAGAGCAGTTTAGCAACCTCATCCCCCAGTTCCCTCAGCACCTCTGGGTGTATCCCATGGGGTCCCTCGGACTGGAACACTTTCAGGTTCTTCAGATGGTCATGAACCTGATCTTCACTCACAATGGGCAGTTTCTTCTTCCAGTCCCTGCCATTATCTTCCATTATTCTGGGAGTGTGGCTGGATCTCTTGCCAGTGAAGACCGAGGTAAAGAAGTCATTGAGAACCGCAGCCTTCTCCATGTCACTTGTCACCAGTTCACCTGTTTCCTTTCTGAGGGGCCCCACACCTTCCCTAGTCTTCTTTTTACCATTACTATACCTACAGAAATTTTTACTGTTCCCCTTGATCTCCCTGGCTAGATTTAATTCTAACTGAGCTTTAGCTTTTCTCACCAGGTCTCTTGATGCTCAGACAGCTTCCTTATATGCCCCCATTCCAGCTGTCCTTCCTTCCACTCCTTGTAGAGTTTCTTTTTGGGTGCCAGTGTGTCCAGGAGCTCCTTGCTCATCCAGGCAGGTTTCCTAGCATTCTTTCCTGCTTTCCTCTTTGTGGATATACTTTGTTTCTGGGCACAGAGAAGGTTATCCTTGAACGCTGAGCAGCTGTCCTGGGCCCCTTGTCCCTCTAGGGTTTTTTCCCAGGATATTTTGGCCAGCAGATTCACAGTATCACAGTATCACTAAGGTTGGAAGAGACCTCGAAGATCATCGAGTCCAACCTGTCACCACAGACCTCATGACTAGACCATGGCACCAAGTGCCACGTCCAATCCCCACTTGAACACCTCCAGGGATGGTGAGTCCACCACCTCCCCGGGCAGCCCATTCCAATGGCGAATGACTCTCTCAGTGAAGAACCTTCTCCTCACCTCAAGCCTAAACTTCCCCTGGTGCAGCTTGAGACTGTGTCCCCTTGTTCTGGTACTGGTTGCTAGAGAGAAGAGGCCAACCCTTTCCTGGCTACAACCACCCTTCAGGTAGTTATAAAGAGCAATGAGGTCACCCCTGAACCTCCTCTTCTCCAGGCTAAACAACCCCAGCTCCCTCAGCCTCTCCTCATAGGGCTTGTGCTCAAGGCCTCTCACCAGCCTTGTTGCCCTTCTCTGGACACATTCAAGTGTCTCGATGTCCTTCTCAAACTGAGGGGCCCAGAACTGGAAACAGGACTCAAGGTGTGGCCTAACCAGTGCAGAGTACAGGGGCACAATGACCTCCCTGCTCCTGCTGGACACGCTATTCCTAATGCAGGCCAGGATGCCGTTGGCCTTCTTGGCCACCTGGGCACACTGCTGGCTCATGTTCAGGCAGCTGTCGATCAGCACCCCCAGGTCCCTCTCTGTTTGGCAGCTCTCCAGCCACTCTGACCCCAGTCTGTAGTTCTGCATGGGGTTGTTGTGGCCAAAGTGCAGCACCCAGCACTTAGATTTGTTGAATGCCATCCTTTTGGACTCTGCCCATCTGTCCAGTTGGTCGAGGTCCCTCTGCAGAGCCCTTCTACCCTCTAACTGACCAGCATCTGCTCCCAACTTTGTGTCCTCTGCAAATTTGCTGATGACTGTCTCAATCCCCTCATCCAGATCATCAATGAAGACATTAAAGAGGATGGGGCCCAGCACTGATCCCTGGGGGATGCCATTGGTGACTGGCCTCCAGCTGGATGTGACGCCATTCACCACCACTCTCTGGGCTCGGTCCTCCAATCAGTTCCTAACCCAGCACAGAGTGCTGCTGTCCAAGCCACGAGCTGACAGCTTCGCCAGTAAAGTGAAGTGATCAAATTCTGCATGCCTAAAATCTAGGGTTGCAAACTTGGGATATGTCTTCCTAGTTCCCTGACGATCTTAAACTCTATTGCTTCATGGTCACTGCAGACAAGGTTATTCCTGAGACTCACATTGGTCACCAGCCATTCCCTATCAGTGAGAACAAGGTCCAGCAGAGCACCTTTTCTCGTGGGTTCCTCTACCATTTGGAGGAGGAAGTTGTCATCTATGCATTCCAGGAACATCCTGGAACATCCTGGAACATCCAGGAACATCCTGGAATGCTGGTACCTAGCTGCGTTGTCCCTCCAGCAGATGTCAGGGTGGTTGAAATCCCCCGCGAGGACCAGGTCCTGTTAATGTGAAGCCACTTCTATTTGCCTGGGGAGGGCCTCATCTGCTTGGCTCTGCTGGTCAGGTGGCCTGTAACAGACCCCTACAGTAACATCACCTTCCCCTCTCTAATCTTTACCCATATGCTCTCAACCAGCTCCTCATTGTTCCCCAGGTGGAGCTGGTTCCAGCTGGTCACTGATATAGAGAGCAACACCTCCTCCCCTCCTACCCTGCCTGCCCTTCCTAAAGAGCATGTACCCATCTATCCCTACCTTCCAGTCATAGGAATCATCCCACCAAGTGTCAGTAATAGCCACTATGTCACAGCATTGTCCTGAAGGGACAAAAAGCCTCAAAAATGCTTTTTGAGGCAGGAGCCAGTGGGGCTGTGTTTTTTCAGGTTTTTCAGGTCTGGATTTCCATTGCCCAGGCATGTCTGAACATGTCCTGGAAATCGAGTGGGCCAGGAAGGTTTGCTTTTGGCCACATTTGGAGAAAAGCCTTTCTATAGGTTACAATGTCAGGGTTCTATCCCTCAATCTGTGTTGTCATTGGCCATTATTGTCTCGGGAAATCTATAAGTACCAGCCCAAAGAGCCAGAGCCTTGCCTTGCAATTGTCCACGCTATGGAAGGAATCACAAGCCTCGCTTGGAAGCCAAACTGTGTTCAGTTTATCCAGAGCAGGACTGCAAAGACTCCTCGCTGTCTTAGTGTTGTAAAGCCCAGGAGCAGACAGATGCATCTTGCCGGGCTGTGAGGCAAAACCTGAAGGTTGCACACCTGAAGGACGGCCAAGGGCTCAGGTCCAGCCAACATGGATTTAGGAAGGGCAGGTCCTGCCTCTCCAACCTGATCTCCTTCTATGATCAGGTGACCTGCCTGGTAGATGTGGGGAGGCCTGTGGATGTGGTCTACCTGGACTTCAGCAAGGCCTTTGACACCGTCCCCCACAGCAAACTGCTGGCTAAGCTGTCACCTCATGGCTTGGACAGCAACACTCTGTGCTGGGTTAGGAACTGTCTGGAGGGCTCAGCCCAGAGAGTGGTGATGAATGGTGCCACATCCAGCTGGAGGCCAGTCACCAGTGGCGTCCCCCAGGGATCAGTGCTGGGCCCCTGCAGAGGGACCTCAACCGACTGGACAGATGGGCAGAGTCCAAAAGGATGGCATTCAACAAATCCAAGTGCCAGGTGCTGCATTTTGGCCACAACAACCCCATGCAGAACTACAGACTGGGGTTGGAGTGGCTGGAGAGCTGCCAAACAGAGAGGGACCTGGGGGTGCTGATCGACAGCTGCCTAAATATGAGCCAGCAGTGTGCCCAGGTGGCCAAGAAGGCCAATGGCATCCTGGCCTGCATCAAGAATAGTGTGGCCAGCAGGAGTAGGGAGGTCATTGTGCTCCTCTACTCTGCATTGGTTAGGCCACACCTTGAGTGCTATGTCCAGTTCTGGGCCCCTCAGTTTGAGAAGGACATCGAGACACTTGAATGTGTCCAGAGAAGGGCAACAAGGCTGGTGAGAGGCCTTGAGCACAAGCCCTATGAGGAGAGGCTGAGGAAGCTCAGGGGTGACCTCATTGCTCTCTACAACTACCTGAAGGGTGGTTGTAACCAGGAGGGGGTTGGTCTCTTCTCTCTAGCAACCAGCACCAGAAGAAGAGGACACAGTTTCAAGCTGCACCAAGGGAAGTTTAGGCTCGAGGTGAGGAGGAAGTTTTTCACTAAGAGAGTCGTTTGTCATTGGAATGGGCTGCCCAGGGAGGTGGTGAAGTCACCGTTCCTGGAGATGTTCAAGTGGGGATTGGATGTGGCACTTGGTGCCATGGTCTAGTCATGAAGTCTGTGGTGACAGGTTGGACTCAATGATCTTTGAGGTCTCTTCCAACTTTGACAACACTGTGACACTGTAAACCCCAGAGGAGCTGAGTCCCCAGGACAGTGTCATTTGATTGGAGCAAGGAGTGAGTGCCACTGCAAAAGGATTGCAGCAGAAGAACCTCTTTTCTACAAAGCTTTCAGCCACAAAGCCTTTGGGAATAAATCCTGTCTCAGCAACAAGCTGCAGACATCAAGAGAAAGTGAAACTGTGCTCCTGCAGCTTCCACATGGTCAATGCCATTTTGGTTTTGTTTAAATCCTTAAGTGTGACATGAGGTATCAGGACCAGTGAGTAATTACAATATCTGATTTTTATAAGCATCTATTGCAGGTCTGTTGCCTCAGGGAATTCTGGAGTTCCTCCCCCTGTTGTGGGCAATCACCGGCTTCATTGCCGAGGTTCATTTTCTTTACAGTTTAAAGTGCTGTTTGTTGTTTCTGGATTTTTGTACATATTGTTTAAATTGTCACTTGTTCCTGCTGGTGTGGTATCTGTTCCACAACCCAACATTTCGAACCAGTAAATAGGTTTTATTTAATATTTCTCATGGGATTTTTATGATTAATAAAGTTATTAATATTTTTATTAATTGTTCCACTTATTGAATATTAAACAGCCTTTTACCGGTCATATCAAGCATTCTAGCAGCACAGTCGCCCTTAATTCATCCTGTTTGCTGCCCAAGAAGTGTGCATTTGCATAGGTGCACTTCAGCTGGGCTGGCCATGTCACCCTCTTAGGTGAATCCCCGTTGATTCCCTTGGGGTGTCCTAGTGCTGTGTCCTTGTTGTGCCTCAGGGCACCAAGTGGACAGCCCTTGCTAGCATCCATCCCTCTGCCTCTGATGAGCTGCCCCAATGTTTGTCACAGGCAAGCTTGAGATTAACAACCCCTTTCCCCTTTGAATCTAGTTTAAGGCCCTATCAATGAGCCCTGCCAACTTCTGCCCTAGAATCCTTTTGCTCTTCTGAGACAAGTGCATCCCATTGCCTGCCTGCAGCTCTGGTGCCCTCTAAACTGAGCTGTGATCATAAAATCCAAACCCCTGTTGATGACACTAGTCCTGGAGCCATTAATTGACCTCTTGGCTCTTCCTAAATGTTCCCTCGTCCATTGCCTATGTCAGAGGGATGGAGGAGAACACCACGTGAGCTCCTGATGCCTTTAGCAGTTGCCCCAAGGTCCTGAACTCCCTTTTAACTGATTGTGAGCCTCTCACTGCTGCATCATCACTACCTACCTGCAAAAATAGCAGTGGGTAATAGTCTGAAGGACTCACAAGGGTGAGAAGTTTACCTACAACATCCTTTACCTGGGCAACCGGGAGACAGCAGACCTCTCTATGAAGTGGGTCCGATCTGCATATCAGGCCCTCTGCTCCTCTCAGCAGGGAGTCACCTGCCATTAGGAATCCTTAAAAATAAGGAATTATACTTAGCAAAACCTGGCCACTCTTGCATTAATATCACAATATTTTAACTATGATGTCTAATTTTTGCTTTGTCCTTACATGTGAAATGCAGTAAATTAATTTAAGATGCTAGATCTGTGACTCACCATCAGATGTATTTGTACTTTTAATCTGATTCATTCTGTAATGTAACACGTCCTTCAACAGGAATGTGCGTACTTTTTCTTCCGCTATAAAAGGGCAAAGCAGCTATTGGAATACTGGTTTGGGGGGAGTCATTTGTGTTTGGGATTTTTTATTGATTGTGTTATTTTTTGTTGCTTTTTGTTTGTGTTGCTGTTTTTTTGTTGTTGTTGGTGGTTTGTTTTGTTATTTTGTTGTTTTTTTCAGTGGGGAATAAGGGGAGAGGATTGAGGAGTAAGGGGGATAGACATGGAAGTGTTATAATAAAAAAGGAAATTAGGAAAAATATTCTTAAATAGAATATGACATGTTCCTTCAAAACAGATATTTCTTTTTGTTCTCAAGCTCTAGAAGCAGTTGAAATCAGAAAGTAGGAGGTGATTTTACAGCACAGCACAAGCTGTGGTGAAATGTGTATTCTGAAATAATAGATCAGAGAAAAGAGACAAAGCATTCAGGCTCAATGTTCACTAGATTTTACCTAGAATTCAGGGACTCATAAAACCCTCTCTGCTCTGCAGAAAATTAGTCCTGAAGCAGATGAAAATAAGGGAATACATATACTTCTTAGGACTATCTATTCTAATCATGTTTTTATGAGGTAGAATGGGGCATTTCAAGTGCATAAATGCAAAGTGGTTTTTTCGTAAGTGACTGAAAATGCATATTCTAGAAAAGAAAGGATAAGACAAAGTAATTCTCAGTTGTCTTCTCCTTTTAGATTAGCTCTCAGATGCAGCCATCACTTTTATAATCACATAAGTTTAATCTGAAAATTCTATAAACTGAAAAATGACAGCAATATCAATTAAGACCTACAGAATGTATTTTAACTGTTAAACAAAAAGCTATTTTACTACAGATAGATCCATGTACATCTATATCCATAATTTTGAACGATGGCCCATTCCTGATTGTTTTATTTGTTTGTTTGTTGTTTGTTTTTTCCAGACAGTATAGAAACACCTGGTTTTAAACTACTTGGTGCTTCATATTAAATGTGGGCAATACCTTTAATTAAAATAAAATTTAAAATATCCCATTACAGCTCTTAGAAGAGAAAGTCAAATCTGCTCCCTTGTCAAATGGTTTAAGGCTTAAGATGTGGTGCCTGATACTGGTGATAAAATGAAAAGTAGCTTCCCTCCAGTGCCCTGTTGTCACTCTGTTCTCTGTTCTTGTGATTTGATTCTTGGTGGTTTGCTGGCATGAGCAAGACATCTCCTTAGTATCATTGAATTTAATAAAACTGGATGTCTAATTCAATTGAGTGCAAGGAACATAACATTACATGAAAGCTTTTTATAATTAAAAAACCCAGCTTTTAAACCTCTAATTTTTGAGCAGAATTTTATCTCAAATAGTCACTGAGGCAAGTATTTGTTCCTTCTGCGCAGCCCTTCAGGGACAACTTCTTTTCTACCTTTGGTAGGAAACTACAGACACCTTCTCAACAGTTAATTCCAGAACTATTGTTAACTTTTTGACAGTTTCTTACATTTATTAGAGATTTGGCACCAAGTGAAACTTTTATCATAGCACAAAACCACATTGCTCTCTGCATAGAAAGATGCTGTGAAGATACTGATGAGTGTGTGTATGTGGGTACACTCTTTGAGGGAGAAGTCTGAATATTTCTTTCTAACTTATCAAGAAGCAGTACTTATTCTGTGGGTGAACAGAAAACCCATGCAGTTATTCACTAATAATGTGACTGAAATGCCACTTTGCGAGAGAGAGTCCTGCTAAAGTCAGCTGGGCTGGATGTTAATAGCTATGGCTTGGCTCCACTGATTGTCCATGAGCTAACAACAGTAGCATGAAGATTTATAAAATGCACAATATGAACCTAAAGAGACACCAACAAGGGTGGATGTGATTTTAGGTGAAATCATGCAGATTATCAAGACTATCTGATAATTAATGACTGCAGAAATGCATAGCCTCAGACCTTGTTTTTCTTGCCAGTTGAGGGGCAGGTCTGTTAAAGAAGGTAATGTGACATCTGTTTCTGAAGGTCTTTAAGAACAGCTTGATGCAACATTTATCTAAAACCAGCTCAGTTACAGCAAGGACTGTTTTGAGGGAGGAGGTATGCTTCTTTCTGCCCCAATTTTTTGGTGAACTCTTCAAAGACCTTACAGATGCTAAGGCTAATAGAGTGTAAGTTTTGATTGTAGGACCTTCTTGCTCTTTACAACTACCTGAAGGGAGGTTGTAGCCAGGCAGAGGTTGGTCTCTTCTCCCAGGCAGCCAGTACCAGAACAAGAGGACACAGTCTCAGGCTGCACCAGGGCAGGTTTAGGCTGGATGTTAGGAAGAAGTTCTGTACAGAGAGAGTGATTGCCCATTGGAATCAGCTACCTGTGGAGGTGGTGGAGTCAACTTCATTGGAGGTGTTCAGGAGGAGACTTGATGGGGTGCTTGGTGCCACGGTTTAGTTGTTTAGGTGGGTTGGATTGGTTGATGGGTTGGACGCAATGATCTTGAAGGTCTCTTCCAACCTGGTTTATTGTATTGTATTGTATTGTATTGACAGGTAGTCTAAAACAAGTTTTCTGTGGTCACAGGAAATATTTGCTATAATAATATTATGGGGACATTACTGGGAAATTATTATGTATTTTAAAAGAACACAGAAAAACATACATTTTGTCTCCAAGTGAAATCTGTTTATGATATCAATCATTAAAAAGTATCCAGTCTTTTGTTTGCAAAATACCGTTGTCCTGCTAAAGATGGTCCTGGTCATCTTTGTGAAGAGTATCATAGTGATTTTTTTCCCCACATAGAATGGTTTGAGCCTAGTCCAACTTCCCTGCAATGAACAGGGACTCTTTCAACTAAGTGAGGTTGCTCAGACTCCATCCAACCTGAGCTTGAATGTTTCCCATGACAGCACACTGGGCAAAGTTTTGCAGTGTTTCAACACCTTTGTTGTAACATGGTTTATGTTCCAGCCTAATTTTAGCAATTTAGTAATTTCTGTCATCTTCCCTATTTATGGGTATACTTGGTGCTGTATGATTTCCTAAGTTTTCAGATGCTACTTTCTCGTTATTTAACTAATACAAACCACTGAGCTGGCAGATGAGCTGGCCAAGCCGCTCTCCATCATTATTCAAAAGTTCTGGCTCACTGGATAGGTCCCAGATGACTGGAAGCTGGCCAACGTGGTGCCCATCCAGAAGAAGGACCGGATGGAGGAACCTGCAAACTACAGGCCTCTCAGCCTGACTTCAGTGCCAGGCAAGATTATGGAACAGGTCATCTTGAGTGCAATCACACAGCACTTGCAGGATGGTCAAGGGATCAGGCCTAGCCAGCATGGATTTAGGAAGGGCAGGTCCTGCCTGACTAACCTGATATCCTTCTATGATCAGGTGACCCACCTGGTGGATGTGGGGAAGGCTGTGGATGTAGTCTACCTGGACTTCAGCAAGACCTTTGACACTGTCCCCCACAGCAAACTCCTGACCAAGCTGTCAGCCCGTGGCTTGGACAGCAGCACTCTGTGCTGGGTTAGGAACTGGCTGGAGGGCTGATCTCAGAGAGTGGTGGTGAATGGTGCCACATCCAGCTGGCGGCCAGTCACTAGTGGTGTGCCCAAGGATCAGTGCTGGGCCCCGTGCTCTTTAGCATCTTTATTGATGATCTGGATGAGGGCATTGAGTCCATCATCAGTAAGTTTGCAGATGACACCAAGCTGTGGGTGGGTGTTGATCAGGTAGAGGGTAGGAGAGCTTTGCAATGGGACCTTGACAGGCTGGACAGATGGGCAGAGTCCAAGGGCATGAGATTTAACACATCCAAGTGCCGGGTTCTACACATTGGCCACAACAACCCCATGCAGTGCTACAGGCTGGGGTCAGAGTGGCTGGAGAGGCGCCAGGCAGAGAAGGGAAAGAGGAGGCTCAGAGGAGACCTTATTGCTCTCTACAACTACCTGAGGGAGGTGTAGCCAGGTAGGGGTTGGTCTCTTCTGCTAGGCAACCAGCACCAGAACAAGAGGACACAGTCTCAAGCTGCACCAGTGGAGGTTTAGGCTGGATGTTAGGAAGAAGTTCTTCATAGAAAGAGTGATTTGCCATTGAAATGTGCTGACCAGGAAGGTGGTGGAGTCACCATCACTGGAGGTGTTTAGGAAGAGATTGGATGGGGTGCTTGGTGCCATGGTTTAGTTGATTAGATGGTGTTGCATGATAGGTTGGACTCGATGATCTTCGAGGTCTTTTCCAACATGGTTAATTCTATTCTATTCTATTCTATTCTATTCTATTCTATTCTATTCTATTCTATTCTATTCTATTCTATTCTACTCTACTCTATTCTATTAACTTAGGAAGGAACAACGTGCACACATCCCCATCCTCCCTCTCTTCCCCCCACTCCCTCCCCCTCAATTTTAAGAAATACATGAGAGAGCTATCTAGAGGAAAACATAAAGGGAAAGATACTTCTGAACTCTGCTGTAAATCTTCTATTCTTTCACTCTCTATTTCTATTTTAGCACATCACACACTCTCTGTATCTTTTCCTTCCATTATCAGATCTTTTTCTAACCAGCCTCCAACAAGAGCAGAGCTATGCAGCTGTGTGTCCTGCCTCAGACTGATTTGCTGGCATCCAGCGAGCTTTGCTCTATTTTTGCACATGCAGTGAGAGCACTTTGTTAACCCTCCTTACTGATTCACTGGAGGTATGCACTAGACCTGGGGCTGTATGTTAGCAGACAGAAAGTTTTCCAATTTAAATCCTGAGGAAGTCTGATACGTGAAAGTTGAATATATCAAGCAGTGGAAAGACCCAACAGAGAATTCTTAAACATACAGTGCCTGCCAGAACAGGATAAGAAGAATGAAATCATGGCCTTTGTTTTGTTCCATATATAAGTACTGATGAAGAGGGTTGGAAGAAGTAATAAAGAAATTTTGCACTTAAGTAATGTCTGTCTTCTGTTTACAGGTGAAAGACAGACCATTAGCTTGAAAGCTTCTTGTCTTTTGCATCTGAATTTCCTGGTGTACACATGACCTCTAGCTGTGCTGGCTTGTTTTAGATGGAGGTAGCTAAGTCTTTTTACAGTGATGCAACATGCTAGTTATGGGGAGCACAGCATTGTTGAGAAACTTTGCCCTTATTGCCATGTGTTCTCCCTACAAAACAAATGTTACTGAACAGGACCTGACTGCTCTTTGTGTGTGGACTATCACAGCAAGAAGGTGTGTTGTATCTGTCTCCTCATAACAGGATTTTGCAGAAGATTGGAAGGTATGCTTTAAGTAAACACAGGTAAGACCACAGGTTTCATGTATTGTCAGCCTTGCTTTCCATTCATTGCTGTAGGTTTATGATAAAACTCTCAAAAGATACATATACACTTTGTAGATTATCTGAATTTTACTAGCTTAATATATGCAAACATACAAAGAAAAATATTTCCTTTTATACAATGATTTGCTTTCAACCCTAATATATCTTTACATGTCTTCATTTGCAACATCATTTTGTTTCAGAGGTATAACATGAGTACATCTAATACATGGCTGATTATAGTTTGGAGCCAGTTATTATATGAAGTGATTAAAAGTATGCATGCAATAATGCAATAATGGAGATCTTCAAGAAAAAAATGGATAAGGCACTTAGTGCCATGGTCTAGTTGATTGGATAGGGCTGGGTGATAGGTTGGACTGGATGATCTTGGAGGTCTCTTCCAACCTGGTTGATTCTATGATTTTCTATATTAGGTTGTCCTTGTTTCAGTTGGTTTAGTAGTTTTGACACCTTTCTAGTACGTAGTCAATTCACTAAGATACTGAGACACAGACAAAACGGATTGCAAAAAATAGTGGAAAGTTTAAATGGAAAAACAATGCAGGTTTAACAGAAAACCACAAGCACCGTGACAAAGAGAGAGAGATCCCAGAACATACCCAAGAACATCCCATCCCCCACCTGGGGGGTACACCTAACCCCCCCCCCCCCAGGGCTCTTTCTTCTCCCCCAACCTAGGCTTGGGCCTGGGCAGGCCCAAGAGAGGTAGCTCACACCATTTTACCTAGGCAGCAATGAGGGAGGAAAGAGAGAGAGAAGACCCTGCACTGATGTTTTATAGTGGAGCAGGACATTATGGAAATGAAATACCTGGCTTCCTGTGATCACCCACTGGGCTAGGCCCCCTTTGGAACATCCCAGGTGTGGCCTGTGCAGTGGCATCATCGTAAAACACCACAAGCTGGTATCCTGGAACCCGTCTGGATAGCAATGTGAAAAATAGGGAACACACCAATGCTTGTCCTGGGTCACTGCTCACTGACATGCTGCAGCATGAAGACCAGTACCTGTAGGACAATCAGCTAATAGGATGGGAGCCATCAAACCTAAGCAAACACAGCCTAAAAGAGAAAAGGCTCTCATTCTGGCTACTCAGAGTTGTTGCAGAGAACTGAAGGACCTGGCATGAAGGGAATACACAGTAGAACACCCAGATGCAGAAGAAATAAAACTTACAAAAATTAATAGAAAGACTGGTTTTGTTGGTTTATGAGCATCTGTTCCATGGACTAGATAAGCAAATATGCATACAGTTGAAAAGGTAATATCATAGACCTGAATTTCTCTTAGGCAAATGTATTCTGTAGAGAGAAAAAGGGAGGTTAAGTCTTATATTGGAAAAGGCAGAGAAGTTACCTGCTTTTTGGAGTTGATAAAGAACTTGTGGTATCCTGACACCTCTCTCTGTCATCAGTTCTCGGTCTTCAGGGAAATTATGAAGTACTGCCAGGGAGAAGATGCTGCATTCTAGCTATAGATCGTCTAATTTCTGTCATCAAGGTTGATTTATTGCAACAGGGCTTTGCTCTGTGATGCAAACAGGAACAGACAAGTGAGACATGAAAAGAGGAGGGCCTTTACACCTGGGTTCTGCTATAGCTGCCAGGGTAAACTGCCATTTCATTCAGCACACAGAAGGCATATCCTCAAACCCTGAGTAAATAATAGCTGCTTACCACTATCTAAATTGGGAAGTGTCTCTAAACACAGAAGGTTTTAGCTAAGCTCCTCAAAAAGGACTGATGTGGTTTTGTCTTAGCTGTCAGTCTGGCAGCCAGTATTGCTGTTAAGGAAAAAACATACTCTTCTTACCAATGGCTCCTGGTTGTGGGGAAAACAGAGTTACTTACAAGGACTGCCAAGGTAATTAATCCTTGCAACAATAGTGAGCTTTTTTTTTCTTTTTTTTTCTTTTTTTTGTACATTCTGGATGGGACACTGCAAGAATCCAAGTCACATATGGGAGGTTTTTTTATATTTATTGGTAAAATTACAGCACTTCTGCTCTGGAAGTTCAGTGAATACTCTGAAGCAGTGTGTATTGAATTGTTGAGATACAGTGGTTCACAAAGCAATTCTATTTATGGGTTTGATCAAAAGTATGTTTAAGAAGTTCCATTGAGTTTCATGGGCTCTGTGTCTTTCCCATTATAATTAAACATAACTACAAAACAGACTTTGTTCTGGAATTAAACAGGAACATATTCTTTTTCCTGAGAAAAATCAATTGTATCTCCTAGTTTGGAGAAATAGTATACATGCTATAGCATCTGTGGCAAATGAAATTCATGTTTGGAACATTTTACTCTTCCATTTAGCAATACATCTCTGAGTTAGTTAACCTATCCTCTCTTCCTGACATGAATGTCAGGAAGAAGATTCACTGGTTTACAAAAGAAGATCTGATAGAAAGAAGGTTTCATTACATCCAAAGTATTTATTTTCATTAGGCTGGCGACTTGTCAGCACAATCATGGGAAAAAAAGTCTGGTGTTATCCTTTTGGTACATGGACAGTTAGGAAATATTCCAAAAAGTCTTAACACTGAATGTTTTGTGGCTTTGATAAAACCATATCATTAAACTTCATGTAGTGTAGCAGTCTATGATTCAATTCAATGTAATGGAAAGGAGTATATCAGTCTGTGTATTATGAGTTAGGTAGGTTAAATCCTCTAAGAGAACTACAGGATCTCCTAGCATATTTAAGGAAAGTCTGGCTTACTCAGTGGAAATGTCAGTGGAAATCCATGAACAGTATGTCAGTTCTTTAAAGAAGCCGCCTAGGACTATTGAAGGGTACCATGCTGTGCAGTTTAGACATAAGTTCATTGTCATTGTGCTGGCCTTTTCATGTAATAAATGAGGAACAAACAAAAGTGTAGGTTTTATCTTTCTGTGTCCAACTGAATTTGACTGAGAAAGCTCCCTGAATTGTTGGAAATTAATCACATTTACAAGATATTTCACTCTTTCTATGCACCCAAAAGGACTCTACTGCTTGTACTACAGATGGTGCATTAACACAATGCATTTAATTTCTACCAGTCCATTAGAAAGGTCTTCTCCCTCTTGTAAGCCAAGTGTCATGAAACAGTCTATTACTAATGCATTACAACATGACCTGTGATTTCTTTAAGAAATCAGTTGTCCTTTTACTTTTGGGCTTTATCTATATGTCTGAACAGGAGCTCTGCAACTAGACCTGGTGGAAATATGGAAAGAAAAATCAACCTGATGTTCTTATGTTACCCATATTATTTCTATACTTTCTAGTCATGGTAGTCAGTGAAAAATGGTTTAGCATGGAAAGAGCACTTCAATTAGAGATGTCATGAGACTCTATGCCAAATTCACAGGAAACTTACTGCAAAATTCTATGCCTACAACTCATGAACTCTTCCAAAGTTCTGGCTTCAGTTACTGGGAAAAGCTGAAAGTTATGTTGTTTAGCTTTAAGAAAAATCTTGTTGGTCAGGAAATTATGTATTATGGGAACTGGCTCAACGGCTTAGGTGTCTGGATTGACATTGGGCATATTACTAGTACCATGATGTTCTGTTCTCTTTGTCAGACTCTTTGTGGTTTGTCCTCTTTTGAGAGATTGTCTTCACACACACATTGCATTTGTCTTTTCAATATTTCATAATATTAGATAAATTTGGACTTATCAGTGGCAGCTCAGCACATCTTGACATACTAGTTTTTAAATTTTTTTTAAATTTGAGCAACTGTCATACAAAGATTTGTGCATGTTTGTCTCTTATTCTTTTTTGTGTGTATTCCCACAACATTTTTTACTGCGGAAGACTACTATGTGCATGAAATGGGGCAAGATGATTCCTTTTGGATGTTGCAATTAACTCTACAAATTATTAGATGCTTTCTGCTGTATAAGTTGAACTGCAGTCATTGGATAAAATGTAGGTTGTTAATCCTTGGCCTAGAACATCAGATTTTATTGTGTTCCAGTACTCTGCCTCCAAATGAAAACAGCAGACAACAACTGATTTATGTCTCTTCCAATATTTTGACCCTATGACTACAGATATGGGGGAAGTAAATTAAACACAACTCACTAAGGAAAACTGTTCCCAAAACTGCTTTAATGATAAGGAAAAAAAAAAAAGGTATTAGTGAGGAAATAGCTGAAGATTTCAAATCATGTTATTCTTTCTGATTAACAGAAATTTAATGCCCCTGAAATGTTGGACAACCAAAGTGAATTAAATTGCTCACCATTTTTACAAGAGTTCTCAAACGGTCTTAAATTGTTTAAGAATATTTTATCAGACAGAATATAAAAGACTGTTAAACTAGACATTTGAAAAAGGTATGTGAGATAGTGAAAAATCAGAGAAAGACAAAATATATTGAGAAAAAGAATTGAGAAAAAAAAACCATAAAGTGGCTCAAAGGCTTTTGGGTTTCTGAGCTAGCTAATTTTCAAAATGAGGTGAGTTTTTATTTAAATGATGTTTGCAATTTGCTTTACTTTGTGATTTATTTATTTTTTTAAGACTGACTCAAAAGTGCAACCCTTGCAAATTGCCATAGGAAATAAAATATTAGTGCCTCAAAGATTTGAGACCTTTTTTTTTTTCAATTGAAAATAATTTCCTGAACTCTTTAAATCACAGGCATTTCTTTTTATAAAAAATAGATTATTAGAATTTGAGCATTAATGGAATTATTACTACTTGGCATTCTGAATGCGTTATACAGTCAAAAAAAAGTTGACTTGCATTGTATCCTTAAAGATATTCGTATACTGAGGAAAAAAAGAAATAATAAAGGAACAGAGCAGCTAGAAGGAAAGACCTTAATTTCTGACCTTAATTTACAAAGAGGAGCAATCCCCAGAAATAATAATCACTTCTGCACTTAACATTTCTGCCTAGCACACACAGTTGCAGTAAAATATATTTAACAACTATACCAAGCTGCACAGATAAGTGCGACATGGAAGGTCTCTCCTGATAAGCTGGCAGTGATATTCCTCTGTAGAAAAGGGACACCAGGGCATTCATTTTGGAAGAAAAATGCATTTGCAGATTTACAATTTCCAGTTTGATTTTACAATTCAAAACTAGAAGAGGGCAAAAAGGCTGCACAGTCTGGGGCTTACCCACTTCAACATTATCCCCTCTTCTGGGAAGGGAGGCTGCTCCCATTGGTTCAGAGTAAGTCCCTTGTGAAAGACTGTTTGCATGCTTTGAAAGACAGATTTGTTAAGTCATCCAGCTCTTGATAATCTTACTCCTGCAAATACTAAATTTCAGATTTTGAACCATATTGTGCAACTGGTGGTAAGGGAAATCTGGTCCTTTTTAGCCTTGGGTTAGAATTCGTTACATAAGTTTGTTTTACCAAATGAGATCTCAAGAAAATAGAAATTCCACGAATAGTTAGAACTCAATACTGACTGCTTTTTAGAGCTAGGGTTTCATAGAATCATAGAATTGTTTGGGTTGGAAAAGGCATCTAAGGTCATCGAGTCCCACTGTCCTGGTTATCTTAGGCTGTTGATTCTTTAGGTAGATGAATGTGTGTGAAGAGACAAATATAAAAAAAAAATATTAATTAATTGAGTCTGCAGTAGTATTTTTGTCTTTGTAGGTAGATACCGACTCTACTTTTCAGCCTGGTATTGGCACTTACTTTCAAAATACCCTGTGAAATAAAGGAAGAACCATAGTGGTGGCATGTAGAAAGAAATTAATATGAAATATGACATGACGTTAGGTTACAGCAGAGCTATTTCCTGCAGTGATCTTTCACAATGTCTGGATGTATCTTCTGCTTAACAGAATTTCACGTTAGGGCATCTTTCTGACTGAAAAATTTGTCACTGTATTTGGTCTATAGGTACCCATAATGCATTATCTGTTCTTTGCACGGTAGGTTAGACAGGTGGTATGTTCTTAGTTTACTACAGGAAATGTTTTTACTGTTCCTTTAAAACCATGCTGAAGTTAGAGCTTGAGGGTTTGGACATTTCTTTTAGGTTGTAGGCATCTTCCTATTTGTGAAATCTGCTTGACTGGATGCATAAAGTTGCTTAGAGCTGAAAAAACATAGAGAGAAAAGTTTCAAAAGGGAAATATGTGGCAGCCCCTCTGTGGATGAACTGAGGACCTTTGTCATAGGCTGAGTTGAATCTACTGCTGATATTCAATACTGTGCCGCTGCCATGCCAGCTTTAAAATGAAAAGTGCTGGCTGGAGCAAAGTATTATGTGGGCTGAAGTTCAGATTGTAGCATGAGAAGCTTTCTGTTCTGGTTTCTGCTTTTCTTTTCCAGGTTTGGGGTGTTGGGCTTTTCTGCTGAGCAGACCACAGGGCAGGGTGTGGGGGGAGGTTGCAGGCTTCTGCTGCTTCTCCATTTTGCTGCACTTTTCTGCAAACAGGCTAAGGTGATGGTGTATTGCATTATCTCATTTCCAGTAAAACTCTTTATCTCAACCCAGAGCTTTTGGTGTTACTTTCTCACCCATCTCTATGAGGAAAGAGGGAAACTTTCCTCATAGGGCAGGCTGTGTTAATACAGGACAACCTTCTTGTTATGCATTATTAAGGTGCTTCTTTGGATTTCTCCCACAAATAAACATCACAGTTTTGATAGTTGTACCACAGCAACATGATACTGTCATGGGGACTGAATTAGTTCTCTATTTGCTTTTATGTACTGGCTAATAATGTTTTCAGAATTGGAGAATATATACTTAAATGTTGACTTTGCTGTAAGAGTTAATAGTTTGAAATGCATGATCAATCTGTATATTAATGTGACTTATCTAACAGAGGTAGTTAGTTACATATCTTAAACAAAGAAACAGTCGATTAGGTATGCATTTGTTTCCACAGAGACACTTTTTGCCGCATAATAAATGGCTGCTTTGCATCTGTGAAACAGAGACAAAAAAGCAGTATTGGGAATGCAAGCATGTAACTGAAGGCATATTTTTATATCCCATGTGCACATGGGAAGCTGAGGTGAGACCTTACCTCT
This sequence comes from Colaptes auratus, assembly GCA_015227895.2. NCBI lineage: Eukaryota > Metazoa > Chordata > Aves > Piciformes > Picidae > Colaptes > Colaptes auratus. The sequence goes on from CM026897.1 coordinate 43,580,760, forward strand.
CTCTACAACTATCTGGAGGAAGGTTGGAGCAAAGAGGGGGACCAGCCTCTTCTCCTTGGTAACAAGTGACAGGACTAGAGGAACTGGTTACAAGCTGTGCCAGGGGAGGTTTAGGCTGGGTATTAGGAAACACTTCTTCACTGAAAGGGTTATCAAACAGTGGGATGTTCTGTCCAGGATGGTGGTGGAGTTGCCATCCCTGATGGTGTTCAAGCAGCATGTGTACCTGCCACTTAGGCACATGGCTTGGTGCTGACCTTTCAATGCTGGATCGAGGGTTGAACTTGATCTTTGAGGTCTCTTCCCAACAGATATATTCTGTGATTATGTGATCCTTGTCTCTAAGATGGAGAGACATGGACTTGATGGATGAACCAACTGACGGATAAGGAACTGGCGAGATGGATGGACTCAAAGGGTTATGATCAATGGCTCAATGTCCAGGGGAGACCAATGACAAGTGCAGTTTCAGTGCTGTTTAACATCTGTGTCAGTGACATAGACAGTGACATTGAGTACACCCTCAGCAAGTTTGCTGATGACACCAAGCTGTGTGATGTGGTAGACTCTCTTGAGGGAAGGAATGCCATCCAAAAGTATCTTGACAGGCTTGAGAGTGGGTCAGTGACAACTGCATGAGGTTCAACAAGTCAAACTGCATCTGGGACAGGCCAATCCCAGGCACAAATACAGGCAGGGCACAAAGTGGGTTGACTATACCTCTGAAGAAAGAGACTTGATGAGAGGTTCAACATGAGCTGGCAGTGCACTCATGCAGCCCTGAAGGGAAATCATATTCTAGGCTGCATCAAGAGAAGGGTTTTCAGTTTCATAATCTACACAATAGAAAAATAGGTTGCCAGAAGGTTAAGAGAGATGATTCTTCCTCTTTACTCCACTCTGGTGAGACTCCACCTTGAATACTGCATCCAGTTCTGCTGAAACTGAAAAATTACTGAAGGCCAGAAAAAAGGGTTTTCAGCAGCTCCCTCTTTAGTCAGCTAAATCCAGAAGTGCAAGTGGTAGCTGCTGTGTAGTTACGGTGCTTTTTAAGTATGTGTTTGGTAATTTTGAAATTGCTGGGAAAGTTCTTGTGGGAGTTAGTGAGAGAGATTTGCATATATAAACATCCCCACTGGTATATAGTAATGACTTTACATTAGGTCATTTTGTTTGTTGTTGTATGCTAAATTTTTCTGAGAAGAAAAGGAAGAGTATAGAAATATTCACTCTTGGAGTCCACTGGTTAAATTAGCAGTGGAGAGTAGGCTGGATACACACATATACAACAAATCAGGAATATTCTCCATCTTCTCTGTCTTAAAAGGGTGCAGGACTCTATTACTTGTTGCCTTCTTATTGTGGATTTGTGTGGAGCTAAATGGAATCATAAACAAGTTGTGGTACACAGAACCAGCTTGGTGTTGTTACATGGTTGACCTCTATCCCACATTTTTGTTTATATCGATCAATAGACCCTTTTAATTAATTTTATGAATATGCTTTGCTTCAAACATCTTCGATAACAGCCTGTTACTTTCTTGCTAAAATAGTTTTACCCTATGATCAATGAAAAATCTGTTGGACTATCCACTGTGCCATTTCTGCATCTTATTACTTACTTAACAAAGGAAAGGCGGGGGCAGAATTTGGCAAAAACCTAGTAAGACAACACAATTTCTGTGAATTCATAATAGGATTTTTGTATGAGAGACAGCATGGTTTTCTCCACAGGAGTGGAGAGTTCAGCAGCAATCTCTTTTTTCTTTTATGCAGAGTCACATGTCCACTTAAAAAAAAAAAATTCTAAAATGTCATCATCCCTGTGCATGTTGCACATTTCTAAACATTGTTGAGCAGATATGATATACCATCTATGCCAATAATTTGTCTGGATTCTCTGCTAAGTCTGAGCTCTCATGGGCAATGAACAAATGACAGAACGCCAACATAACTTCAGAATCTGAAGCTACTTGTGAGAATAAGACAGAAAATGTTGGTGTTTGTTTTACATCAGCTAAAATTGTAGCAATATTTGGGATGTTACCTGTGACTGTTAGGTGTCATCACTGGGTGTGGTGGTTTAATGAGCAGACTGATTGCTCTATTGCTCTGAAAGGGGCAAAAAGAATAATGATCACACAATGGATTGGATAGTATTGGAAAGTTTAAATGGAAAGGCTATTTACAAATAATAATGTTACAGTTCTACATAGTGGTAAGCATAGCAAAGCATATAAAATACGAAGAATTCCACAATCTGGGTTTAACACAGAAGCTTAATAAGCCAAAGCTTCACACGAAACCTCCACCAAATCAGGCTAAAACCCTAGTACTCCTTCCCCACCAGGGGTTTACCTTAAGCCCCAGGGCTCTTTCTTTCCCTCTGTTGCTAGGTTGGTTTCAGGTGACCAGGCCCGAACTGGCCCCCTTTGTCCTTCCAGAGGACCATCAGGGCTGCACTACACCCCTCATGCCTAGGCCATAATTGCACAGTAAAAATACCAGAAGGTAAGAGAGGTTCGTCCTATAGGAGAAGAGAGCGAAGAGGAAGAAACTGAATTCTCAGCCACTTTCACAGGGGTGCAGGATTTATGGGAAGAAATACACTATTTCCTGTGTTCATCCACTGGGCTGGATGCTCTGGACACTGGAGGTCTCAACACTGTGGTGTTTCTTTTTAAAGGCACTCAGTGCAAACTGCCACAACTGGGTAATATGGGTGCACTGTTTACATGTGGTTCTACATGAGATGGAAATGGTAACTCTGGATATGCTTTGAAAAGGTGTGGAGTTGATCCTATTTTGTTTGTACTGTTTATGTATGAAGAGGATCTCAAGTTTTTAAATGAATTGTGAATGTTTCTGACTTGACTAAACATATAAAGAGTTAGGAATCTGTAATTATTTTCATGTCTAAATACTAATTTTCAGTAACAAATCAAACTTATTTTTTACACAGGTCTGAATCTTAGCACAAGAGCAGATTTTCATGTCAGTTATTGTGGCGTAAATGTGGTGCCACTTTACAAAAGTAGGCAGAGATATATTAGCTGAAAATATCCACCTAACATAAAAGGAAAATCCGGAGCAGGATTTTGGTTTACATTTTGGTTTGTTTAGCCTCCAAGCAATCTTCAGCTTTGAATGTCATCCCTGGTTATGCCCAAATCCTGTTAATTGTGTTACCTTGCATAAAATCACAAAGAACTGAATCCAGGGAAACAAACATGGCAATAGTCATGACAGTTTTCTGCCTGTTATAAATAAGCAATAGTAAAACATGAACATTTCCATGCTGTTTTTACAACTTTACAATGTAATTTAATTTCAGTCTCTAATTTTTGTTACTAACTGGAGAAATATAACTACAAAATTTAATTTATATGATAAGAAAAAACCCTACAATTTGTCTGAAAAATAATATATAAACCAAGCCTTCTCCAGCCAAATTGAAAAAGAAACATTTGAGTTTCAGCATTTATTTTCAGATAGCATTTATTTTTGCATATGCAGCTTGATCTTAGAATTAGAAAAGCTGAAGATGAGAATATGAAAATGAAATTAGTTTTTCAAAGAGATGTATGTGGGCCCACACAGAAAAGTAAAACTCATCATATGCTATAACATATAATATGGTGGTCTTATGACTGTTCCTACCCTGCACTCCACACAGAAAAATGAATGACTTTTGTACTTATTTATTTCTTTAAAAAGAAGCTCTGCAGCTCTGAGTCTATTACCAAAATGAATGGATTCAATATCTGCTCAATGATGTGTTCAAAATGAAAGCAACATCATTAAATGTCAAAGATGTTATCACCACATTTTAGTTCTTACCAGAATAAAACAGGCATTATCTCACCAGGTGCTTGCAGGACTTACTTGCTATTCCCTGTCTATAGGTGGTGGTGCCTGTGCCCAGAAGGCAGCTGGCAGTGCTTGTAATGTGCACGGCAGTGAAGACCCTGATGAGGACCTCATGCAGATTTTGCTGCTGCTGCAAACCTGGGATAGCTGTTGTTAATATTAGGATCCTGCTGGCTGGTTATTTAAACCTGCATTCTGTACTGCTTCTGCAGTTGTAGGCCATTAGTTTCCTGAGCTTTTCCTTCTTTTCTCCCCCCCCCCGGTTTAATAAAGGAGTGAATGTGAGGGCCTGCTAGCAGATTAACAGTGCTGACTTGTAACCCTGTAACCATATTTAACAAGGCAATGTTCTAACCTTCATCTTCTGGAAGTCTCCTATCTGTTACATGCCTGGAGCTGTTGCCTACTAAAGGACTTCACATTTTTGAATACTTAAACTGAAAGAATCAGATATGGGAGAAACTACATAAATCCATTATTGCAACAGGAATATCTTTCTGCTTCAGGCAGAGAAGATAAATTGCCACCAAAGTGATACAGAGTTGGTTTGATTATTTCATTGGATCAAATATATCATGCTGTCTTGAAATCTCTTTGCTTTCAAGTCAAAATTGAAGAATTTTACCATAACCATATTAGACATTGTCATTTGCATATTTTTCATCTCAAAAGAGACTTTTGAAGTTATGTAATGCTTAAGTATTTAATTGTTTTTCACATCATTGAAATATCAAATTATATCCAGAAACAGAGAGGATTCTCTTGCTAGATAGCAGTGACTGACTCTCTATCTGACAAGAACAGAATTCTTATGTCAGGGAAAGAAACAGCATTAAGGGACTAACTCAAAGAGTACCAATTCTTATTTTGTTCAACACTGGGGTTTGGGTATTTTTTTCTGTTTGGAACTAAGAATGCCAATGTTTTACACTCACACACACACACAAAACCCATTCAGCTAATACAAATTTAATATATCATCACAACTATGACACACTTGCTCACAAGAGGTGAAGGCCTGTGTCTGTATGGATTTCTTTTGCATAGCTTATCAGTGATCATCTTTATTTAGTTGCAAATGCAGATCAAGTAATTGGCAACCTTTCACAGCCTGGTGCTATGGAGATAGTTTGGAGTAGTTGTAAATAAAATTCTTTCTACTAAAATTTACCAAGTACAGTTTTGCATTTGTTTTAACCATGGAGGACATTGAAAAACAAACAAACAAACAAAACCCCAAACCCCAACACAAACTCAACAACAATAAAAATCCACCAAAAAGTGGTAAATTTTCCGAAATACTTACAGATTTTGAGATTTATACTTTTTTCCCCTTCATCTTACCTTCTCTCTTCTGTACTCATTTTACTTTATGCAGACCTGTAGCTGTTTCATTTGCAGTTAATTCATCTCTTTCTAGTCATTTTGCCAGTGATGTTGCAGGTAAGATATTATATTGTGATGCAGGAACTATGTGAGGTGCAGATACTAAGAAGATGTTATCTGATGCTACTGTGTTTGGAAGACTTAAATCTTTCTGACAATTCAATGGTTCCCTTTGGGTTTGTGCAAATGGCACCTGTTGTTGAAGTCAATAGAGCCTACAATTTAATTTCATCTGCCTGCAAACAATCTCTCTCATTAGGGGGTGAAATGATGATAGAATTCACTGAGGCATGCAGTTTCACTTTCTACAGGGCAATACGTAAGTACAGTCATCATTTTCAGTGAAGGGAGGCACAATTATCTTGGAAACTGATTGTAAAGAAAGGAAAAATATACCCAGGAAAAACTTCATAAAAATTCAGCCTCTCTACATTTTTCTGCTGATGCCAATTTGCAATCTAATTATTATGTTTAACACAATTTGAAAATGTAGTAGTCAGAAAAGAGAGAATAGTAATATACTTTTCCATCCATTTCAAAATGAGCTCATCAGTTTTGGACAACAGGTACATGTAAATAAATATCTCAGTGGGGATCAAGGGTTAATCCACATCAAACTTAATTTATTTTTGTTGAAAGTACTTGTTTCTACTTGCTGCAGCTCTTTAGGTGAATTAATTGGCCAAATAATGTGTTTCCTATATTTTAGTGCAAGGGGTGTGAAGTGAACAGCATATTAAGTTAATGGAGCCTAACATTCCCTTGGACACATCTCTACCTCACATTAAATTGATGAAATTCCGATTGATATCCCACAGTGCTTTGCATCCTGCTAGGACTAACTGATCAATTTGTCAAAGTGCTTCAACTGCTTTTGTGCCAGGCTGCAATATTGACATACATCTCCTTGCTCTAATGTTTGACTATAGCAAAACTTGACTCAGTCTCTTGCAGCCAGAATCATCATATTGCAGGACATCACATGTCTACTCATGTCCACTTTACATGCACCTACCCAGAGCAGTGGTGACATTCTTTGCAAAGGTAATGCTTTTAAGGATATATCAGAAAATGAATAGCTATAAAACTATCACTAAGAAGCTAGGGGAGAGGTTCAAACCTCTGCAAGCAAGAAGCTAGAATCAGCTCAGAAGTAATTAAGATCAGCTATAGCTTCTATGGCAGAGCTTATGTCACTTACCTTTTTCCTTTCGACAGCTGGGCAGGATTTTATTCTGGAATGCCATTCTCCAACTGCCATGGATAAAATATAATATGACTCTGATAAGGCAGAGCTTTTGTTTCAGAGCTTGACTCAAACTGCGCTTCACAACACAGAAAACTGGCTTGGACTGTGGAGACCCTACTGGAAGGTGAGGGAACATGTGTACAGGACCAACTTTCTTCCCCAAATCACTTATATTCTAAGTAAAAAATACAAAGTGGTTAAACTACATGTTTTGTGCATCCTATTCACATGGATTTGGCAACAATGTACACGATCCACTGAAGAGTTTTACTGTGGGATTCTTTTCCCTCAGCCTCTTGCCTGAATGCTCTGTGATCATATGCCTGCCACAAATCTTCATCTCTCTTCTGTTTCCCTGTTCCCGTTATCTTTCTGTTTTCAGTGTTCTTGGTAGATTCTTATTGGTCTGCCTCTGCTCTCCTTCATGTTCCACATGGCAAACCTGTGTTTTTCCTCTCAGCTTCTAGCTCCAACGATAACAGACCTTCCAGTGTCAATAGGCTTGTGGCATACTATAAAGCCTAGCCACTACCACAAACAGTTGCTGTTGCAGTGCTGTAAGGTCTGCTTAGGTTACAGCACTGCAACAACAACTGCAATGTTGTAGCATTGTATTTCCCATCTATACATTATCATAACAACTTGGCTTGGAATGTAATACAATAGCAAACAGAACTAGATCTACATCACCATGAGGTGTACTTGAATGCCTTCTTTGCATGTGTATTAATCTAGAGCAAGAACGTTAATGCTCTGAATACGTGTGTAAAATAATTTCTTTATAATTGTTGTCACACATATCTACAGTCATGGTGAATGGAGATGACCTCCACAATTTTGAAAATCAGACTGAATATAAAACCCAATTATACAAAAATAGTGAGGTGTCTTGTCTTACATGCTATACTTTCACAGGTAGATAGTTAGTGGAGGTCTTCAGGTACATTTGGAAGAAAAAAATATGGAGTGAGAAGCCTGGGGAAGACTGCTGTGTGGAAATAAGTCAGTATGGTCCATCTACTGAAATTATACTCTTTGCAGAACAAGGATTTAATGATGGGAGACAGAAGCTCTATTGTGGCTCTACTGTGTCTGCCTGCCCTTCTGTGGAAAATATTTCATAGTAGTTTTGTGATGCTTTCTTGATACCAGTTCCATGAAAAACTAAAATGGAGGCATCTATTCTTCTGTTGAGATAGGAACCTAGCTAAACAACATCAAAAATCTTTCTGCTTTGTCTCTTGTCCTGTCCATGCATAGGTAACTGTTCTTCTAACAATATCACATCTGACAACCTTAGTGAGTACAAACCTAAACCCATACATTTTCATTTTCTTAAACATCATGTCTTCGACTCTCACAAACTGTTCTATATGAAGGTGTACTTTGTCTGGCTGAGATGGCATTGATTTTCCTCATTGCAGCCTAAATGATGCTGTGGTTTGGACCTGGCTTTAAAAATGTTGATAATACTAGTATTTTGGCTGTTGTTCATCAGTGCTGGCACAACATCAGAGCTTTGTCTTTTTCCCACTCTTTCCCCCATGGAGTAGGCTGAGGCTGATCAAGAAGCTTGGTGGGGGCATGGCCAGAACACCTGACCCAAACTGATCAAAAGGGTACTCCCGCCTATGTAAGGCCATGCTTAGCAATACAGAGAGGAGGGTTTCTCTGGGTAGGTAGACTTTGCTTAGAGACTGGCTGGTCATTGGCCTCCTTTGTGGGAGATGGTGAATGATTACATCACTTGTCTGTATTTTTTTCTTCTTGTTTCCTTCTTTTAGAACACTATTTGAAACTCAACCCACAAATGTCCTTATTCTTTGCTCTTCCTAGTCTCTCTTCTGTCCCACTGTAGGTGGAAGAGGATTGAGTGGGTGCCTGTTTAGTGCTTGTCTGCTGGCCAGAGTCAATCCACTACCCAGTGCATCTGCATGCCTTACTCTTTCTTATATTTGTAATATTACCATTTTTCCATGTCAAACATCTCCCTAAAACTCTGCTGTCCTACAGTGCTATGACATGTGGCATGGCCAAATGCCCACCCAGCTGCTAAATAATCCCTCTGCCTTCACAAGACAAAGGGAGAGACAGGATGAAAAATCCCATGGGTTGATATAGAGACAGGGAAGTAATTTACTAGTCACTTCCAATGGCAAAACCAGCTTGACTTGGAGAAGATGAGCTTACTTTATTGCCAGTTAATGTAGATTTGGATAGTGAGAAACAAAGACAAAATAAACCCCCCTCTTTTTTCAACTCCTCTACTGCCAACACTGTACAGCACAGGGGTGTGGTGAATGAGGGATTGTGTTCTATTCCTAACACCTCCTGTTTGCTGTTTCTTCCTCCTCACACTTTTCCCTTGCTCCAGCATGGGCTCTCCACTCAGGCTTAAGTCTTTTAGGATAAATCTAGTCTAGTGTGGGCTGTCATGGGCTTTACCATGTAGAATCTCATCTCCCTCACCCTTCTCTACCCTTGGCATTTCCTCTGCTGCCTTTTGTTTGTTTGTATTTTCTTTTTTGGGTGCTTGTTTCCCCCCCCCCTACTCTGACATCTAGTATTTTTCCTTTCTTAGGATGTTTTCCCAGAGAGTTCATCATCTTGGTTAAGGAGCAAATTTGTGCCCTGCAAGTGGGCCTACTGAAGCTGGCTAGAATGGGCTGTGTCCAGCATGTGTGTCATGGTTTAACCCCAGACTCTGCTCACAGAAGTTGTCCCTGCAGCCTCTGCTGTCAGCCCTTAGGCATCTGCACCCTGCACAGGCATGAAGGAGTCACATCTCACAAGACAACTGACAAATGTAATCTTGCCCTTGCCCCATTACAAGTCTCACCTTATTTCCCTTGTGCCCTTCACATACTTGAAAGGGATCTTTGAGTGTGTCACAGTTTAAGGCTGATGTCTAGGAAAATTCCAAAGCAAATAATTAAAAGTAAATAAATTACCACTGGATGTAACAGGAAAGCAGTTGTAAGGTCTAAATAATTCTATCGGCTTGCTAACTGGGATAAAAAGTTAGTTGCATAAAGTATTCTGTCTCTTTTCCATTTCTACACTTTGGCTACTACTAGCTGGTGTCTTTTCTTGACTTTGCTGACCTTGGCTCTGTTCCTTGTTGCTTCTTTCTCCTCTTCTCCTTTTTCCCTTGTATGGAGGAGGTGGGGGGAAGAAGAGGGGGCTGTTGGAAGCCCCTGGCTTTGCCCAGAGGGGTCTTTGTGTTGTTTATAAATTGTAAATATATGTAAACATATATATGTTGTACATATTAATTTCATTTCACAATTCTAGATTTCAGTTTGCTTGTAAACATAGCTTCATTTGCTTCCAAACCTGTTTGAGCTAGTATGATGATTAATTTTGGGGGTAATTTTCCAAATTCATGTTGGGAGGTATTTCCTAAACCGACCACAGAGTGTGTCATCTAGAAATGGAACACAAATTTAACTTGTTCTCTAATTTGTACCTAAGTTATAAGTGTGTCATTTCCAAGAAATTTTCTTGTGTTATTGTATTGTGTTTTCTCAAAACAAATGCCTATTTCTAGTATTTTATCAGTTTTTCTTAAGATACAACTTCAGAAAATAAAAAGAAACACCTTCTGTAATTTAAAGTTCCAAAACTGGCCTGTTTTAACATGCTAATCATGGGCTAGCAGCCTTTACTTCTTTTAAATTTACTGTTTTATCATTTAGGAGGATTCCTACTAAACAAAGATAAGTAACTATTGAGACAGCTTGCTAATAGTGGTACTGCATTTTCTAACTGACAATTTTTTCATCAGATTTTGGTGTGTTTTTAACAGACACGTTTCCAGCTCATACAGTAATTAATTATATGTCCTGTGTTACAGTAAAATGTCACATTGTTCCCTGACTCTTGAACATGTCCAGAGAAGGGCAATGAGGCTGGTTAGAGGCCTTGAGCACAAGCCCTATGAGGGGCTGAGGGAGCTGGGGTTGTTTAGCCTGGAGAAGAGGAGGCTCAGGGGAGACCTTGTTGATGTCTACAACTACCTGAAGGGAGGTTGTAGCCAGGGGGGAGTTGATCTCTTCTTCCAGTCAACCAGCACCAGAACAAGAGGACACAGTCTCAAACTGTACCAGGGGAAGTTTAGGCTTGAGGTGAGGAGAAAGTTCTTCACAGAGTTGCTAGCCATTGGAATGTGCTGCCCAGGGAGGTGGTGGAGTCCCCATCCCTGGAGGTGTTCAAAAAGGGATTGGACATGGCATTTGAAGTCATGGTTTAGTAGTCATGAGGTGGCTTGATGATCTTTGAGGTCTTTTCCAACCTTGTTGATTCTATGATTCTGGCCATACTCTGTGAAACTACGGGAGAATCTTAGTGGTACCTGTGAATGAACATACAATTTTTGTTTTGCATCATGGAAGAAAATTGCAGGAGAGCATTTTTCCCAGCAGTGCCATGTTATTGTGATACTGCAGGTGGGTTTTCTGGCTGGTAGGAAGCATGAATATCTCAGTGCCCTTCCTGGTTTGGCCTCCTGAATAGAGAAAACTGTGATAGGCATTAAAAACTCATCTAATTCAGTGTGGAATTATTACTTTGATTTCCATGCTTCAACATGGAACTTAAACTCTAGACAACAGCGATTTTAGAAACAATTAAAAATAACCCTTAGGACAATTTTTCTGTTAGGAAAAATTTAATCTTCCCTCAAGCATATCCAAGTCCCTCTGGAGATGGAAAACCTGAGGTTGAAGGTAAGGCTTCAGGTTATATAATGGAAGGACAGAATATAAAACTTGAAAGATTACCCTAGATTCCTTTTCTCTAAATCTTTCTATCCCTTGTCTTACAAAAAAGCAAAAAAAAAAAAAGAAAATAAAATTTACATAATAAAAGCTCCAAATGGATCTAGGCTTATTGTGTTGGCTTTAAAAACCTGACTGCAGTCTTAACTGCACCTTTTCCCTGATACCTTTGCAATCTAAAGTGATGGGTAAAGTCTTTTGGACTGGGATCATGATAAAGCAAGTCAAGACGAAGTAGGTTGCCTGAAGAGCCTGTAAATGGGCAAAGATCAGAATTAAGCCTCTAGATGGTTGGGCATGGGTAAATTCCTAGAAATGTTTGAGTTAGCGTACCTTAGTGAAATACCACACATCAATGAACTACAATATTTCTGTATTACATACTTCTCACTCTTATTGCATGTGATATGTGATGCAAAAATGGTTTGCATATTGTAGTTTTATATTCACATAAATTGGTTAATTTTTGTATAAATGGTTAAATTTTTTATAAATGGTTAAAATTTTTGAAACAGGTGAGATCCATGCATAAAATCTATCATTTGGTAATATTGCCCCCGCCCCCTGCCCTTTCCCCCTCCTCTTGTTCTAAGGGTACTGGCATTTGTGCATATCATGTACTGAAAGCAGCAGGGATCTGCATTGCAGATAGGCACTCCTGCAGTGCTAATCTGGGAGCAAGATTTCCTCCAGTGTCGTTACTTACCATCCACACATTACTAAGAAAGCAGAAGAAGAGCATGAGGTGAGAGATGCTCAATTTTGCTGCTAAGCTTCATGAATATTTTGAAATAAAAAATGCTGAGGGTATCTCCTCTGGAGAGTCATATTTACTAATTCTTCCTAACCATGATTAAACCTGGTTTATAAAGTCTGCATTTATTGTAATTAATGCCTAGAAATGCATACTGTACACACAGTCTAATATTAATATTTGTGTCAGACTGATCCTTTTCTACTCCAACTGAAATACAGCAATTGTACCCCACCTATTCTCTGAGAGGTTTGCTAGCTATGAAATTAGTACTGAGAGCAGGTGGCCTAAAGAAACTGCAAAACAACAGCTTCTCTGAGTCAGAGCAGACTGTGGATCCCCACAATGGAACAGGAGATGCAGGCTTTATTATACTGCTTGCTCAGTCAAGAGTCTCCTCCATCAGTGCTCTGATCCACCTTTCAATAGCCAATCTAACTCAACACTACTGAGATTACTTTATAGCTCTTTATCTGTGGTTTTTGTTTAAAGAGTGTGAAGTTTTGAAGGCTGGGTTCACAGGTCATGTGATTCACAACTCGCTATTAGTGTATATGACCTTTGTTGCCACAAAGTCAGGTTTTAGGGTCAGACTGTACAAAGTTGAGAAGTGTGTGATGCTGAATATTGGCAGGACTGTTTCCCAAGAAGCTGTAAGAGCCTGCTCCCACTCTAACTGGAAAATCTGAGTAAAAAGCAATTGAATGAAATAGCAGAAAAGGCTTGACCTAGGGAAGGTGCTTATTTGTACTATTTGTCAATCAGAGCAGAAATGAAGGGACGTTGTGAAAGACTAGTCTGGCCAGAGTTGGTAATTTGCTTCATCATATTTATAGCAGTCTCAGAAATATGGAAATGATCCTGAGGAATTGATACTACTCAGTTTTGTCAGAAACTGAGATGAGCTTGAGATCTAGGGAGCTGCAAAGCAACACAGGTCATGACAAAGGGACAGCACCAAAAAGGAAAATTTGGGTATGATGTGGGGAGAGCTGGACCTTGGAAAAGGAGCAAAGAGCTTTAGATTAAAATATTAGTTTGAAAAACACAGTCTGCAAAAGTTGTCTAAGCATATTTCCCTGAGCAAAGAGGGCAAATGCAGTGTTCTGCACTTACACATTGAAAACCAGACATGCTCATATTATATGTAAAATCTGTATTATCTGACACTCCAGCCCAAGTTTGCCAATCTGTATACATTTCGCCTGTGCATCTGAGATTAAAAATTGAGAGTAATTGAACTGCAGTGGGTGCAACTAACCAGGCTCATCTGGGAATTAAGACAAGCCTTACTTCCGGTTATGTCTGCAGAATAAGATCATAACATCTATAGATGTATCTTATCTAATACATCTGATAAAGCTGCACGATGATAGCAAAGATCACAGGCTGCTCTGCAAAACCCATCCTGAAGCCCTTTCACTGGTGCCATCTCTGCTCTTGGTCTGGAAGCTGGTTCAAGTGTATTTGGTCATGTGGTAGCCATATCCTTCCATTTCAGTGGGAAGCTCTCTTGGGAATGCACTGAGACCAGCAGCCTCGGAGGGCACTCACTGCTCTCCTTTTCAGGCTACAGGAACAGCCAGGACCCCGGCGATCCCAAGGCATGCTGTGCGGATCAGCAGAGCCGTCTTTTCACGTTCCTGCTGCTCGTAATCACTACGTCACCAGTGGCCGATTTAAAAAGGCAGCCATGGCTCGCGGGGGCTTCCATTTCAGCGGGAAGCTCGTGTTTTCTCATATTCTCACTCGGCTGCAGCCAGCCACACGCACCACCGCAGTTTTTCTAGATTTTGTCCAGCCGGTCACATGGCTGGGGATAGGCATGGTGGTAACTCGTAGCAATAATTACTTCAAAAAATCAGTGTTGACTCAGACTGGAGTGGAACATGAGTAGGTAGGTGTCCAGGTATCTGGCTGCAGAGAGTGCTGGAGCTTGGCACTTGAGATGCGGGGTAGTATCACAGTATCACAAAGGTTGGAAAAGACCTCGATGATCATCGAGTCCAACCTGTCACCACAGACCCCATGACTAGACCATGGCACCAAGTCCACATCCAATCCACTCTTGAGCACCTCCAGGGACGGTGACTCCACCACCTCCCCGGGCAGCATATTCCAATGATGAATGACCCTCTCCACGAAGAACTTGCTCCTCACCTCAAGCCTAAACTTCCCTTGGCACAGCTTGAGACTGTGTCCCCTTGTTCTGGTGCTGGTTGCTAGAGAGAAGAGACCAGCCCCTTCCTGGCTACAACCACATTTCAGGCAGTTGTAGAGAGCAATGAGGTCACCCCTGAGCCTCCTCTTCTCCAGGCTAAACAATCCCAGCTCCCTCAGCCTCTCCTCATAGGGCTTGTGCTCAAGGCCTCTCACCAGCCTTGTTGCCCTTCTCTGGACACATTCAAGTGTCTTGATGTCCTTCTTAAACTGAGGGGCCCAGAACTGGAAACAGGACTCAAGGTGTGGTCTAATCAATGCAGAGTAGAGGGGCACAATGACTTCCCTGCTCCTGCTGGCCACACTATTCTTGATACAGGCCAGGATGCCATTGGCCTTCTTGGCCACCTGGGCACACTGCTGGCTCATGTTTAGGCGGCTGTCAATCAGCACCCCCAGGTCCCTCACTGGGGGTGTTTAGCTGCTCTCCAGCCACTCCGACCCCAGCCTGTAGCTCTGCATGGGGTTGTTGTGGCCAAAGTGCAGCACCCAGCACTTGGATTTGTTGAATGCCATCCTTTTGGACTCTGCCCATCTATCCAGTCGGTCGAGGTCCCTCTGCAGAGCCCTTCTGCCTTCTAACTGATCAACATCCCCTCACAATACAATAATACAATACAATACAATACAACAGGTTGGAAGAGACCTTCAAGATCATCACGTCCAACCCATCAACCAATCCAACCCACCTAAATACAATACAGTACCATACAGTACAATACAGTACAAAACAGTACAATACAGTACAATACAACCCACCTAAACAACTAAAAAACTAAACCCTGGCACCAAGCACCCCATCAAGCCTCTTCTTGAACACCTCCAATGAAGGTGACTCCACCACTTCCACAGGCAGCTGATTCCAGTGGGCAATCACTCTCTCAGTATAGAACTTCTTCCTAACATCCAGTCTAAACCTGCCCTGGCGCAGCCTGAGACTGTGTCCTCTTGTTCTGGTACTGGCTGCCTGGGAGAAGAGACCAACCTCTGCCTGGCTACAACCTCCCTTCAGGGAGTTGTAGAGAGCAAGAAGGTCACCCCTCAGTCTCCTCTTCTCCAGGCTAAGCAACCCCAGCTCCCTCAGCCTCTCCTCATAGGGCTTGTCTTCCAAACCCCTCACCAACTTTGTTGCCCTTCTCTGGACACGCTCCAGCAAGTCAACATCCTTCCTAAACTGAGGGGCCCAGAACTGGACACAGTACTCAAGGTGCGGCCTAACCAGTGCAGTGTACAGGGGCAGAATGACCTCCCTGCTCCTGCTGGCCACACTGTTTCTGATGCAGGCTAGGATGCCATTGGCCTTCTTGGCTGCCTGGGCACACTGCAGGCTCATGTTCAGCCTACAGTCAACCAGCACCCCCAGGTCCCTCTCTGCCTGGCCGCTCTCCAACCACTCTGACCCCAGCCTGTAGCACTGCATGGGGTTGTTGTGGCCAATGTGCAGAACCCGGCACTTGGATGTGTTCAATCTCATGCCGTTGGATTCTGCCCATCTGTCCAGCCTGTCGAGGTCCCTCTGTAAAGCCTCTCTGCCCTCCAGCAGATCAACTACTGCCCCCAGCTTGGTGTCGTCCACAAATTTACTGATGATGGACTCGATGCCCTCATCCAGATCATCAATAAAGATGTTGAAGAGCATGGGGCCCAGCATCGATCCATGGGGGACACCACTAGTGACTGGCCAGCTGGGATTGTTTAGCCTGGAGAAGAGGAGGCTCAGGGGTGACCTCATTGCTCTCTACAACTGCCTGAAGGAGGGTTCTCCTTATAGAATTTCTTCCTAACAGCCAGCCTAAACCTCCCCAGGTGCAGCCTGAGACTGTTTCCTCTTGTTCTGGTGCTGGCTGCCTGGGAGAAGTTATTCACAGAAAGAGTGAGTGGCCATTGGAATGTGCTGCCCGGGGAGGTGGTGGAGTCTCCATCACTGGAAGTGTTTAGGAAGAGAGTTGATGGGGTGCTTGCTGCCATGGTTTAGTTGATTAGATAGTGTTGGTTGATACGTTGGACTCAATGATCTCAAAGGTCCCTTCCAACCTGGTTAATTCTATTCTATTCTATCCCATCCTATTCTATTCTATTCTATTCTATTCTATTCTATTCTATTCTATTCTATTCTATTCTATTCTATTCTATTCTACTCATCAGTGACCTGGATTAAGGGACAGAATGCCCTCTCAGCAAGCTTGCTGGTGATAATAAACTGTGAGGAGTGGCTGACACACCAGAAGGCTATGCTGTCATTCAGCAAGACATGCACAGGCTGGAGAGCTGGCCAGAGGGCAGCCTTGTGAAGTTCAACACAGGCAAGTGTAGAGTCCTGCACCTAGGGATGAATAATGCCATTCGTCAATACAGATTAGGGGTTGACCTACTGGGAAACAGCTCTTCAGAGAAGAATGTGGGAATGCTGGCCAATAAGTTCAACATGAGCCAGCAGTGTGTGCTTGTAGCCAAAAAGGCCGGTGGTATTCTGGAGTGCATTAAGGAGAATGGGTCCAGCAGGGTGATAAAGGTTCTTCTCCCCTGCTACTTGCCCTTCTGAGGCCACACCTGCAGCTAAAGACAGATGGAGAACTACCAGAGAGTCCAACAGAGTGCTGCAAAGGTGATTAGGGGAATGCAGCATCTCTCTTACGAGACCTTCTTATCTTTCTTACGGGGCTGCTTAGCCTGGAAAAGAGAAGACTGAAAGGAGATCTTATCAACGGTTTTAAATATCTAAAAGGTGGAGGTCAAGAGAATGGGGCTGGACTCTTCTCAGTGTTGGCCTGTGATAGGACAAGGGGCAATGGGTACAAACTAGAAAACAGAAAATTTCACTTAAACATAAGGAAAAACTGCTTTGAAGGTGATGGAGAATTGGAACAGAAAGCCCAGAGAGGTTGTGGAATCTTCTTCTTTGGAGACTTTCAAAATGTTCCTGGACATGTTTTTGTGCAACCTGATCTAGGCAAACCTGCTTTATCAGATGGGATGGACTAGATGATCTCTGACCATTCTGTAATTACATTCCTGATTTTTCTTGATTATCATAGCCACTTCTTATTATGAGGTTGATGGTGGTGTTACTGAAAGTCAGGACCTACTCTGCAGCATAAAGTAGGAAATCTATTTGTAATGAAATTCACCTAGACTTTGAAAAATCAATGCCTCATTGGATTCCAATTTCTTTACTTCAAGCCAGGCTGAAAAAATCCTATTTAACAATCTCCTTGTATGAAGTTCTAAAAATTTTGTCTTTTTCAGTCACCTAAACATTATGTGTGACTCCTTGTTCTTTGTCTTGCTGTAGTCTGTTGGCTCATGTCTCAAGAATTCTTCATCACCTTAATGTTATAGTTTCTCTGCGTTTCAAGATCAGAATGAACAGAGCTTGCAATTTAATGAGACTTTGCCTTACTCATTGTACCAATTACAGTTTTGACTATTTCCTGGGTTTGCTAGAAAGGACATTCATATTTTAATATTTGAGACACAGCTTCTACAAAGTTTCCTGTGAAAATTGCAGCAGAAATACCTACATTCACAGCATGTTAACAAACATTTTAAGTCCAGATATAGCAGTTGGGGCAGGCTAGATAAATGAAGCAGCTGTGTGCCAATAATAAAGAACAGGGTGGTAGCTGAAATTACCAAATGTGTAGAAAAAAATATATTTTAGTGAGTTTTTGAATTTCCTAATAAGAATATTTGTATAATCTATTAAGAATGCTTATTGTTTGCAAACATTGAATGAGGCATGGGTGTACAGGGTTGTGCTGCTTAGAAAGATTCCGTTTCAGTCAATGCCTTGGAGGATGAATTTCCTCAAAGGAAAAAAAATGTTGCCATAAATTCTACCAATTAGGGTGCTTCAGTGCCTTCCCCGTGAGTGCTGGATAATTGGGCAGGTGAAAACAGTATGGTGCCATCAAATCCATCAAATGAAGGTGCATCTGGGTAATTCTGATGGGTTGAAGTTTCCCATCAACATTAACTCAGCACGACTAACTCAGTTAGAAACAAATGAAAGCTGTATTTACAAGAAAAAACTACACTCTACAATGGAATGCAATGAATATGTACAAAATATACAGTATTTGCAATATTATAGATATATTTGCAATTAGCTGTGATAGTTTCAGGCTGTGTCTTTAATAAAGATATCTGCAAATTATCTATCTGAAGAGTTTGGTGTAAAAAGGAAAACAAGAGCAATATTCTAAACAAATTTCATTGGTAGATGAATGAGATGTAGTTGCATGATCTTACATTCTTTTCTCACTCCATCTTTTTCTGCTGGCATGCATGCTGCTCCTGGACAGAGGGAGACCTCTCGTCATCTAATACAATAATACAATAATACAATACACCAGGTTGGAAGAGACCTTCAAGATCAACCTATCAACCAATCCAACCCACCTAAATACAATACAATACAATACAATACAATACAACCCACCTAAACAACTAAACAACTAAACCGTGGCACCAAGCACCCCATCAAGCCTCTTCTTGAACACCTCCAATGAAGGTGACTCCACCACCTCCCCGGGCAGCCGATTCCAGTGGGCAATCACTCTCTCTGTATAGAACTTCTTCCTAAGATCCAGTCTAAACCTGCCCTGGCGCAGCCTGAGACTGTGTCCTCTTGTTCTGGTACTGGCTGCCTGGGAGAAGAGACCAACCTCTGCCTGGCTACAACCTCCCTTCAGGTAGTTGTAGAGAGCAATAAGGTCACCCCGGAGTCTCCTCCTCTCCAGGCTAAGCAACCCCAGCTCCCTCAGCCTCTCCTCATAGGGCTTGTCTTCCAAACCCCTCACCAACATCATTGCCCTTCTCTGGACACGCTCCAGCAAGACAACATCCTTCCCAAACTGAGGGGCCCAGAACTGGACACAGGTCTCAAGGTGTGGCCTAACCAGTGCAGTGTACAGGGGCAGAATGACCTCCCTGCTCCTGCTGGCTACCCTGTTCCTGATGCAGGCCAGGAGCCCATTGGCCTTCTTGGCTGCCTGGGCACACTGCAGGCTCATGTTCAGCCTACAATCAACCAGCACCCCCAGGTCCCTCTCTGCCTGGCCGCTCTCCAACCACTCTGACCCCAGCCTGTAGCACTGCATGGGGTTGTTGTGGCCAATGTGCAGAACCCGGCACTTGGATGTGTTCAATCTCATGCCATTGGATTCTGCCCATCTGTCCAGCCTGTCGAGGTCCCTCTGCAAAGCCTCTCTGCCCTCCAGCAGATCAACTCCTGCCCCAAGCTTGGTGTCGTCCACAAATTTACTGATGATGGACTCAATGCCCTCATCCAGATCATCAATAAAGACGTTGAAGAGGATGGGGCCCAGCACTGATCCCTGGGGCACACCACTAGTGACTGGCCTCCAGCTGGATGTGGCACCATTCACCACCACTCTCTGGGCTCGGCCCTCCAGCCACTTCCTAACCCAACGCAGTGTGCTCCCGTCCAAGCCATGGGCTGCCAGCTTGGCCAGGAGCTTGCTGTGGGGGATGGTGTCAAAGGCCTTGCTGAGGTCCAGGTAGACCACATCCACAGGCCTCTCCACATCCACCAGGCAGGTCACCTGATCATAGAAGGAGATCAGGTTGGTGAGGCAGGACCTGCCCTTCCTAAATCCATGCTGGCCAGGCCTGATCCCTTGGCCATCCTGTAAGTGCTGTGTGATCGCACTCAAGATGACCTGTTCCATAATCTTGCCTGGCACTGAGGTCAGGCTGACAGGCCTATAATTCCCTGGCTCGTCCAACGTGGATGGGCACCACGTTGGCCAGCTTCCAGTCTTCTGGGACCTCTCCACTGAGCCAGGAGTGCTGAAAAATGATGGAGAGCGGCTTGGCCAGCTCATCTGCCAGCTCTCTCAGCACCCTAGGATGGATCCCATCCAGTCCCATGGCCTTGTGGGGGTCCAAGCGGCTCAGAAGATCTCTAACTGCCTCCTGGAGCAGTGGGAAACTATGCAGCTCCCTGGCTCCTTCTGCCAGCTCTGCAGGCCAGCTGTCTGGAAGATGTTCTGCCATGCTAGTATAGATTGAGGCAAAGAAGGCGTTAAGTACCTCTGCCTTTTCTTCATCCTTTGTTACAACGTTCCCCTCTGTGTCAACCAAGGAGTGGAGGTTGTCCTTGCCCTTCTTCTTGCTATTGATGTATTTATAGAAGGACTTTTTGTTGTCTTTCACAGCAGAGGACAGTCTAAATTCTAAATGGGCTTTTGCCTCCCTAATTTTCTTCCTGCATGTCCTAGCAACATCCCTAAACATTCTGCAGGTTGCCTCCCCTTTCTTCCAGAGATGGTACACCCTCTTTTTTTCCCTTAGTTCTATTAAGAGTTCATTACCCATCCAGGCTGGCCGTCTGCCCCAGTGGCTCATCTTCCGGGACACTGGCACAGCCTATTTCTGCACCTTCAAGAGTTCTTCCTTGAAGCAGCTCCAGCTCTCCTGGACCCCTTTATTTTTAAGGGCTGTATACCTTGAGGTAACCAGACTGACTTCTTAACAACACTTTGAGCTAACTAAAAATCCATCTAATATTTCTCCTTTTCTCTTTTCTTCTAATTAACTAGATGGAAAAGGGAGGCAGAAGTTGGGGGACAAGTAAGGTGGAATTCTCTTGCCCATTCCTTTTTCTCTGCTGGCACGCTCATGCTCATGCTGCTTTGCTGGAGAGAAAGCATTACTGAATTTTTAATGATGCATTGAGCTAACTGAACTCTCTCTAACTTCCTCTTTTTCTCTTTTCTTCTAATTAACCAGAGGAAAAAGGGGAGGGAGAGGTTAGGGGGGAAGTGAGGTAGTGTCCTCCTGGACAGGAGGATTTCCATACTGTTTTCTCCTTGTAAATACCTGTATCATATTGTAAATACTGTATATTTGTACATATTCATTGCATTCCATTGTAGAGTGTAGTTATTGCTTATGAATACAGATTCCATTTGCTTCCCGAAGTTTAGCCAAGTTTTTGTTAATGCGGGTTGGTTAAACCATCACAGCGTCACTTCCTGGTACAAATCAATTCAATTTGGATATGTTACATTTGTGCATTGTATTATCTCATTTAAATGCTTCTAGAGATGTGATCTATTCAGTGTGTCTCTACAAAATTATTTCAGCATGAGGACAAAGTGCTTATCCCATCAAATCCAAATTCAGCAGGTTGATTATTCTTATCAGTAGTCAATCAGAATCATTATTTCCTTTATAGTTTCCCTTATGGCTGTAAAATTTTTATTAGCTTTCCTATTAGTTTATTTGTATTCTTTCAGAAACCTGAAAATCTACAACCAACTCTCCACCTTAAACTTGAAAAATGAGTTGAAAATAATGTGTATGTAATAAAGCACTAAAAGGAAATATAAAACAAAACTATCCTCAGTCAAGATGTCTTCCCTTGGAGTGTAATAGATCCTGCAGTTCTGCAAAATTCTCCTATTTATGTATGTGGTTCTCTTAGTTTTTATCAGGGAAGACTTAATTCTTAATACTCTGAAATCATACCAGAGTACAATGCCAGTTCTCTTGTTCAAATTTATAACTTTTCAGGATGATTTTCAGTTCATTTCAAGGCTAAGATTGTTCCAGGCCACCTGGGCACACTGCTGTCTCATGTTCAGCCTACTATCACCCAGTACCCCCAGGTTCCTCTCTGCCTGGCCACTCTCTACCCACACTGACCCCAGCCTGTAGTGCTGCATGGGGTTGTTGTGGCCATTGTGCAGAACACAGCACTTAGATGTATTAAATCTCATGCCAGTGGATTCTGCCCATCTGTCCAGCCATTCAAGGTCCCTCTGCAGAGCTCTCCTACCCTCTAACAGATAAACACCTGCCCCTATCATGGTGTCATGTGCAAATTTACTGATGATGGACTCCATACCCCCTTTCAGATCCTCCATAAAGATATTCAACAGGATTGGACCCAACACTGATCCGTGGGGGACACCACTAGTGACTGGCTGCCAGCTGAATGTGGCACTATTCACCACCGATCGCTTGGCTTGGCCCTCCAGGCAGTTCCTACCATCTGCCAGCTCTCTCAGCACCCTGGGATGGATCCCATCCAGTCCCATGGATTTATGGGGATCCAAGCGGCTAGGGAAGTTTCTAACTACTTCTTCCTGGATCATAGGGGAACTATACTGCTCTTTGTCTCCATATGCCAGCTCAGGAGGCCAGTTGTCTGGAAGACATTCTGTCCTGCTATTAAAATTTGAGGCAAAGAAGGTGTTAAGTACCTCTGCCTTTTCCTCATCTTTTGTTACTATGTTTCCCTCCATGTCGACCAAGGAGTGGAGGTTATTCTTGCCCCTCCTTTTGCCATTAATATATTTATAGAAGGATATTTTTTGTCCTTCAAAGCAGTGGCCAGTGGGCTCTCAGTGGGCTTTTGCCTCTCTACTTTTATTCCTACATGACCTAGGAACATCCTTAAATATTCTATGGGTTACCACTCCTTTCTTCCAGAGATGACACACCCTCTTCTTTCCCCTTAATTCCTTTAGAAGTTCATTGCCTATCCAGGCTGGCTGTCTGCCCTGGCGACTCATCTTCTGGCACATTGGCACAGCCTGTTCCTGCACCTTAAAGAGTTCTTTCTTGAAGTATGTCCAGGCCCCCGGACCCCTTTGTTTTAAAGAGCTATTTCCCAAGGAACCTTCTGAGTTAGTTCCTTGAGTAAACTGAAGTCCCCCCCTCCAGAATTCCAGAGTGGAGGTTTTGTTGCTGCCCCTCTTAGCTTGACTGCATATTGAAAGCTCAATTATTTCATGGTTGCTGGACCCCAGACAGCCTCCAACCACCACATCTCCCACCAGCCCTTCTCTATTGGTAATAAGCTGGTAGGCTCATGCAGCAGCTGGGATAAGAAGCTATCCTCCATACACTCTGATAACCTTCTAGACTGCCTCCTCTCTGCTGTATTGAGTTCCCAGCAGATAACAGGCAGGTTAAAATCGCCCATAAGCACAAGGTCTGGCAATCTTGAGACAGCCTCTAGCTGCCCATAGAATAATTCATTAACCTTTTCATCCTGGTTGGGTGGTCTATAACAGACGCCAACCAGGATGTCTGCCCTGTTGGTCTTCCCTCTAATTTTCACCTACAGGCACTCAACCCGATCATCCCTGATCTCTAGTTCTATCTAGAGCCTCCCTGATGTACAGGTCCACCCCTTCTCCATCACCTGTCTCTCTTGATGAGCCTGTAGCCATCAATTACAGTGCTCTAGTCATGTGAGTCATCCCACTACATTTCTGTGATGGCAACTACATCATAACTTTCCTGCTGTAACAAGGCTTCCAGCTCCTCTTGTTTGTTGCCCATACTTCGTGCATTAGTGTACATGTACTTCAACTGGGCAGCTGATTTCACCCTGACTCCAGCTTACCATCCCTAGACTCCTGTGTGGGCGGACTGGTTTCAGCCCCTTCCTCCTTCCAATCTAGTTTAAAGCCCTATCAATGAGACCTGCCAACTCCCTTCCTAGACTCTTTTTTCCCTTTTGGGGATAGGCCATTCTTATGCACTATGATCTTTATCCTCCTCTTGGACAGACATACTCCATCTGTTGCTAGCTGACCTGGCGCCATAGAATGTTCCCCAAGATCAAAAAACCCAAAATTCTTTTGGTAGCAGCAGCCTCTGAGCCACTTGTTAATTATGGCTGCTGACCAGTTCCTTTTGGTGTTCCCTCCTGCAACTAAGGGTATTGATGAAAAAAAATTATCTTTACCCCTGAACCCTCAACCAGTTCTCCCACGGCCTTGAAGTAATTTTTGATGGCCCTGGGAGCTCTGATTGCAACATCATCATTCCCTAACTGCATTAACTATTAAGGGATAGTAGTCAGAGGGTTGCACCAGACTAAGCAGCCTTCTGGTAACATCCCTGACCTGGGCCCCAGGGAGGCAGCAGACACCCCTATGGAAAGGATCCGGCCAACATAAGGTGCCCTCAGCTCCACTCAGGAGGGAATAACTAATAACAATTACCCTCCTCTTTTTTTTGAGGGAATAAGTCCTGACTTGATGCTGAGGGAAGGCTGTTTTGCCTTAGGCAACACCTCAGATGGTGTGTCCTCTGGCATTGGAATCACCTCACCCTCAACTTCCAGTACCCCATATTTCTTTTCCAAGTGCCATGGGGAAGGTGAGGGGAGGCGGGGGGGGGGGGCTTTTATTTTACGTCCCCTAAAAGCAACCTGCATCCATTCCCTGCTGCTTTTTGGGTAACCAGCCTCTGCTAGGGGAGCCTGCAGAGCCTGGTTACTCAAGTTCAACTTCCTTTCACATTCCCTTACAGGTCTAAGTCTAGTAATCTCCTCCTTTAATTCAGCCACCAGGTTAAGCAGATAGTTGATCTGCTCACACCTAATGCAGGTGTTGTCTCCACTACCTTCCATTTCAAGTGCCAGGCTCCAGCACTCTCTGCAGCCAGATACCTGGACACCCACCTGCTTATGTTCGACCCCAGTCTGGGTCGACACTGATTCTTGAAGGCAGTTTTGTTGCAAGTTGCAACCATCCCTATCCCTGGCCACATGACCTACTGGAAAATAAAAATAAAAATATGTGCCTCAGCACATGCAGCTGGCTGCAGTCGAGTGAGAGCATGGGCTTGCTAGTTCAATGTGGCTGGCTGCAGTCGAGTGAGAGCATGGGCTTGCTAGTTCAATGTGGCTGGCTGCAGTCGAGTGAGAGCACGGGCTTGCTAGTTCCATGTGGCTGCTTGCAGTCGAGTGAGAGCACGGGCTTGCTGTTCAATGTGGCTGGCTGCAGTCGAGTGAGAGCACGGGCTTGCTAGTCGAATGTGAGCCCGTGTGAGCCCTGGGCACATTTTAAATTTGCCTCAGCTGACGTCACGATCACAAGCAGGCAGGCACGTGAGAAGGGAGCTATGCTGGACGTCACTGTCTGCTCAGAGATCGCCACGGTCCTCCTGCTCCTGTAGCCTGAAAAGGAAAGTAGAGTGAGTGCCTAATGGTCTTTGGTCCCGAGTGCCGGTCCTGAGGGAGCTTTCCAGACGAATGCTATAATCCCTTACCTGCTTTCTCCGTCTTCTCCTTGTTTCTATTTCTTCTCTCTCTTTCTCTTCCTCCTTTTGTTACTCTGTTAATAAATAGCCTCAAGGGCTGTTGATATTTTGGCCTCGTTTGTGCCTCTAATTTCATAACACGGGAATATTCAAAAGAACTAAGCCTCTTTCCCTCTCTGAACTGAGACACCATCCTTACTAGTACATCAAACTATATGACCTTGCAAATCATTAGGTCTTTTGACCAAAGGCTCAGTGACAGTATTTCTAAGATCTGCTACTAACAAAATAACTCTGGTTGAAAAATATATTTTAAGATGAGTGACTAACCTGTGGAAGCCACCTCAAAATACAGATATTAAAGTATAATGGAAGACCAATCAACAATCTTTGCATGTATTGGCTTGGCAAACAATTCACTACATGAAACATCTGAGACAAAATATATGAGAGCTATTCAAACCCACTAATTGTAGAAAAGGGGGTATTAGAGCCTACTGTCAGAATGATTTGCAGAGCAGTGTTCTGTACATGCATATATGCATCTGTTTGATGAAGTAAATGATTTTGGTTTTGCTTCTTTTTCCTAAGAAGCTTGAATCGTATTAATAGTGCCATGTTATTTTGTGCAAGTGAAGCTTCCTCTCTGCAGCTTCATGAATATGATGCCAATGATGCCATAAGCTGCCCTGCTGTTGTGATGAGGAACACTGTTGATATTCTCCCACCACACCTACAGAAAAGGAACATTACTGGACCTTTTTTTCCCCTTTCTTACCATTTCCCCCCCTCTTTTTCCTAAACCTCTTAGGCTTTTAAAGTTATGATCCCTAACAAATACATAATCAAATGAATGTTTTTCAAGGGTCTGAAGAGTCATTCATTTGTTTAGACTGGGAATTCTTCAAGAATTTTGTATCATAAAAATTTTATTTGTATCCAATTTTCTCCATTTTTACTTATCATCCTGAAGTCCCATTGTAATTATTTATTTTTTTAATGATCATTTACATTAGCATATTCAATCTGAATTGTTTAATTTGATGATAGTTTATCCAAATTACAGATTAAGTGTTCTGTGTAACAGTGAAGAAAACAGAGAGCTTTTTAGCTTAGGAAATTTCTCAAAACCCTAGCTTTTTTGAGCTAAGAAGAAAAAACAAATATATCTTTGTTAGCTGCTAGTTTGAATTCACTTTTTTTTTAAAAGTCCTTATTCTATTTACACTGTGCAAAACCAAATCTTGCACTATTGTTGAGATGACTCCTTCGTACAATGGAAATTGATCTTTAAAACACATGGCTATGAAGCTGTGTACAATTCATATTCTTTAGGTCAGGGTGAACGCACTGGAAAAGATTAGTATAACATAAAGACATAAGGTATGCATATCTACATAAAGGAAAAATAGAAAAAAACCCTCACATCTCTCGTTTGTAGTCTTCAGGGTGATCTTAAACTATCTCACAGCTATGAAGCTAACCTCATCAACCAACACTTTGATTTGACGACTGGTGACATCCCCCCACATTTTCTAATTATTATTCATGACAGTCAGTCAAATTCTTATCCTGAGATAGGACTAATATTGATGTTTGATTTGGTCAACACCCTGTCAGTTGTCTAAAAGGAAGTAAAGGGATTTGGGGATTCAAAGGATAAAGGAAAGAAGCTTGTTTTTTTATGAGGACACCACTTACTTAACCATTATTGTTTGATAGTTACCTAGTGGAGCTGAGTGCTAAGGTCATGTGCTTACACTGAAAACTGCTGTGTAATGTTAGCAGTAAAGTAAGCAATACCATCTTTCTATTGATTGCCTCATCTGAATTCTGACAACTATGCTTATGAGACATATGTCAGAGATGAAAGAAATATCTTGAAAAGCTGTTTGAAAAAAAGTTAATGTGTTGCTGTGAAATACTGCAGATCTCACTGGCAAAACACAAATATAAGAAGCAGTTTAGTAGGTAATATGACCATTGTTACAGCCATCTGGAAGCTCTCCACTCATGCATTATGTTGACCCTGCCCCCCCTCTTGCTTACTCCCCTCATCATGGTGGTGCAGAGGGGAGCACAGAAAGAGTAAATACAAGACTTACAGTTTGAAAGAAAGGTGGTTTAGTAGATGAGGCAAAGATAAGTGTGCCAGCAAAGAAGAACAAGAAATTTTTCTTCCCATTGCAAGACAAATGTTTATCTTCTTCTTGGAAGGCAGAACCTCAGCATGCCCTTCTTTTCCTCTATGTGCTTAGAGATGACCTGCAGAATGAGTGGTTTCTTCACTTTTCCAGGGATGGAAGTGAGTCTGATGGGCTTGCAGTTTCTTGAGTCCTTCCTCTTGCCTGTTTTGAAGATTGGAGTGACATTTGCATTTCTCTGGTTGTCAGACATGTGGCAAAGGCACATTATGCCTAGATACTGAAACTTGCCCAAGCACATGGACAAGTTCCCACTCTTTCATGAGGGAAACAAAGGCCAAGGCATTAGCCAGGCAGCATGGACCCATCACATGGTATGCTTGTGCTAATACCAAGTATGGGCATAATTCTAGCTTCACGCCTCTGTGATAGTGTGAAAGTTTAATCCTCCCACCACATAAAGCACAGCTAAACTCAGTCGGAAAAGTGAATGAAAAGCTGTATTTTACAAGCAGAATGAAATGCAATGAATAAATACAAAATAAACAGTATTTACAATATATACAAAAATATACAGGAAAGAACGTAACACAGAAACACCCTCCAGAGGAGAATATTCCCCGGGTTCCCCCCAAACCCCCTTTCTTCCCCCTTTCTTGTCCAAGGCTAATTGGATGGAAAAAGGACTAAAAGATAAATGGATATTAAGGGAAATTTTGTTAGTGCAAATCAGTTCCTAGAGAAGTTAGTTTTCTTATCTCACAAGCTTCAGTCCAAGGTCAGTTGCATGCAGGCTGGCCAGGAACAGAAAAGAAAAGCAGAACAGACTGAACTCAGACTGAGTTAATAAAGGCACATTCTAACTGGTCTGCCAATGAAATTAATTTATAATTATCTTTGTTTTCCTTTTTTACACCTAAAACATTCAGCTAGAGTATTCTGTAGCTGTCTTTTCTTAAAGGCACAGCCTAAATCTGTCACAATCCACCCCTTCTAAACAATTTCATTGGCTGCTCGTAGTGTCCTTCTTATCCAAAACAATATCTACAATTCGCAAGTAAAGTTCATAGTCCATTCCAGCTGTCCTGAAGTGTATATGATTCAGAAGTATCAGGAAACAAGAAACACAGAAAACAGTTTGTCTCTTTGAAGATGAAGCAAAGAAAAGGAAATCAAGGACTCTCAGTTGACTAAGGGCTCTCAGGGTTCTCAGGGTTCGTGCACCATAGATTCCTCATGGATTCTTCCTTTGGGCGTGATGTATCTGTACAACACTCTGAAATTAAACTCTTTCAGCTAAAGTTAAGTTTCTTTGTGGGATACACTGAATTTCACCATTCTCTTGCATTACCCAATAAGTGTGACCAGGACCTTCAGCTGAAACCACCCCTTGGACATGTTTAGCCTCTCCTGAGGGAGGAAATACTCAAACAGTTTTACCTAACAGATTCTTTTCTCTAACAACAGGAACTCTATCACCTTCTACTTTCTGTAGCATATCAGAGTGTGCCGGTCCAGCTTGATTCACTGAACCTCTACTATTTACCAGCCAGGTTGCTTGTGATAAATGCTTTTCCCAGTTTTACAAAGATCCACCTCCCATGGCTTTAAGAGTGGTCTTCAGCAAACTGTTGTAATGTTCAATCTTCCCTGCAGCTGGTGCATAATAGGGAATGTGGAATATCCACTCAATGCCATGCTCTTCGGCCCAGTTCTTTACAAGATTGTTTTTGAAGTGAGTTCTGTTGTCTGACTCGATCCTCTCTGGAGTGTCTTCACAGGATCTGTCTCTCCAGACCAAGAATGGTGTTGCATGTGGAACTGGATAAGTTTCCAACCATCCAGTGTTTGCCTGTACCATAGTAAGCACATATTGCTTACCAGAACGAGAACGTGGTAGAGTCAATCTGCCAAGTTCACCATACTTGTACTTGGACCATCTGTCACCATATCACAAGGGCTTACTTCACTTTGCCTGCTTAAGAGCAGCACAAATGTCAGAGTCATGGATGACTTGTGTGATAGCATCCATGGAAATGTCTATGGATCTGTCACGTGCCCACTGGTAGGTTGCATCTCTGCCTTGATGTCCTGACGAATCGTGAGCCCACCGAGCTAAGAATATCTCACCTCGGTGTTTCCAGTCGAGATCAAGATCAGAGTCCATATCTACTGGAGAAACTCTTGCAGCTAAATCTGCCTGATGGTTGTGTTGCTGTTCCTCAGTAGCTTTGCTCTTAGGGATGTGAGCATCAATGTGTCTCACCTTCACTGGAATTCTCTTGATTTGATCAGCAATGTCCTGCCACAGGTCAGCTGCCCAAATAGGCTTTCCTTTTCTCTGCCAACCATTCTTTTTCCAGTCCTTTAGCCAACCCCACAAAGCATTGGCTACCACCCATGAGCTGGTGTAGAATAGAATAGAATAGAATAGAATAGAATAGAATAGAATAGAATAGAATAGACCAGGTTGGAAGAGACCTTCAAGATCTTCACATCCAACCTATCATCCAACACCACCCAATCAACTAAACCATGCAACCAAACACCCTATCAAGTCTCCTCCTAAATACCTCCAATGATGGTGACTCTACCACCTCTCTGGGCAGCCCATTCCGATGGGCAATCACTCTCTCTGTGTGGAATTTCTTTCTAACCTCCAGCCTAAATTCCCCTGGTGCAGCCTGAGACTGTGTCTTCATGTTCTGGTGCTGGTTGCCAGGGAGAAGAGACCAACCTCTGCCTGCCTACAACCTCCCTTCAGGTAGTTGTACACTTTCCCCCTAGGGCTTGTGTTCCAAACCCCTCACCAACTTTGTTGCCCTTCTCTGGACACGTTCCAGCAAGTCAACATCCTTCCTAAACTGAGGGGCCCAGAACTGGACACAGTACTCAAGGTGTGGCCTAACCAGTGCAGTGTAGATCTAAAGCCTTGGCCATCTCTCACCTTCAGCTACAACAAGAGCTAGCTGGACAGCTTTAACCTCTGCAAATTGACTGGATTCTCCTTCTCCATCTTTTTTTTCTGCAACTCAGCATGTTGGACTCCACACTGCAGACTTCCACCTTTGCTTGTTTCCAAACAAGACTACAGGAACCGTCCCTGAACAAAGCATATTTCTTTTCATCATCAGAAAAGTCATTGTATGGTGGAGCTTCCTCAGCATGAGTTACTCTCTCCTCTGGAGGTTTAGTACAGTTGGTGCCTTCAGGCCAGCTTGTGATCACCTCCACCAGACCAGGTCTTTCAAGATTTCCAATTCAAGCTCTCTGAATTATCATAGCCAACCCACTCGGACCATGTGGCATGTGTGGCATGATGTGGTGTAGAACCTTTGCCTTTGAACACCAATTCAAAACTGGTAATCTGGGAGCTAAGAGAAGTTGTGACTCAGTTCCAATTACTTCAGAAGCAGCTTTTACTCCTTCACAGGCAGCTAGAATCTCTTTCTCTGTTGGAGTGTGTGGTGGGGTGAGAAAGTTCCCTCCCCACACACAAGGAAAGAAACCACAGCTAGCTCAGTCGGAAAAGCAGATGAAAGCTATATTTACAGGCAGAAATGGAATGCAATGAATATGTACACAAATATACAATATTTACAATATATACAGGAAAATACAGCAATGAACACAATGCAGAAAAACTTTTTCCCTCCAGCCGGCCAGGGGGGTTCCCTGAACCCCCCTCTCTCCCTCCCCACCTCTCCTTTTTCCCAAAAAGGGTTAGAGAGAGAGAGAAAGGCAATTAAGGAAGAAAAATTCTGTTAGCTAAAAAGCACATGCAAAATTAGTTTTCTTATCTGGTTAGCTCTGTTAACTCAAGGCCGTTCCTGCTTCAGAAAGAGAGAAGCTGTCCAGCCCACAGGACAGAGAAGCACAGACTGCACCCAGCCTGCACCCAGACCAGACACAGACTGAACCAACAGAACCCAAACTCAAAACGGCACCCTACAAGCCACCAATGAAATTAGTTTAGACTATCTTGTTTTTGTTCAAATATCAAAAACATTCAGCCAGAGTGTTCAGCAACTGTCTCTTTCTTAAAGGCATAGCATCAAACCGGTCACAGAGTGTAATTAGCCTCTGAGCCTCTGTAACCTCGACTCCAGAAACCAAGAGGTCGTCCACGTGTCTCAGGTGGAGCTCTTTGCCAGAAGCAGCAGGTTGGACCATTGTCACTTGCAGACGTATACAAAATGTTCTTAATGTCTGGACCATCTTGGACAGGTCCCAGACCCATTGCTTGAACTACCTCTTGTTTTATCTGATCAAAGGCTGCTTGTTGTTCAGGTCCCCAGTGGAAACTCTTTCTCTTTCAAGTCACATCATACAGAGGTTTCACAATCTGACTGTATCCAGGAATGCGCCGTCTCCAAAACCCCACTATTCCCAAGAAACGTAGAGTTTCTTGCTTGTTCATGGGATTTGCCATGATAGAGACTCTATTTACCACATCCACTGGAATGTGTCGGCATCCATCTTGCCACCGCACTCCCAGAAACTGGATCTCTCTGGCAGGTCCTTTCACCTTGTCTCACTTGTTGATGAAACCTGCTTTCAGGAGAATGTCAATGATTTTGTTACCTTTCTCGAAGACTTCTTCATCAGTTGTAGTAGGTTGAGAGACCAATTCTCCCACCACATGCAAAAGAAAGACTCAGACAAAATGGATTGCAAAAGAAGGTGGAAAGTTTAAATGGAAAAAAAAAAACCAACAATGAAGGTTTTTACAGAAAACCACAACACTGTGACAAAAGAGAGAGAGATCTCAGAACATACCCAAGAACATCCCACCCCAACCTGGGGGTACACCCAAATCCCTCCCACCCAGAGCTCTTTCTCCCCTCCCAACCCAGCCTTGGACCTGGGCAGTCCCAAGGGAGGCAGCTCATGCCATTTTACCTAGGCAGTGGAGAGGGAACAAAGAAGAAGTGAGGACCCCTCGCTGATGTTTTATAGGGGAGCAGGGCATTATGGGATGAAATACCTGGCTTCCTGTGACCACCCACTTGGCTGGGCCCTCTTTGGGACATCCCATGTGTGGCCTGTATGGTGGCATCAGGGGCCGGCACCCAGCCTAAACTATCACAGCAGTTTTACTCCAGATGATGATATCATCAATGAACTGGATGTGTTCTGGAGCACCACCTTTCTCCAGAGCATCATGGATCATTGCATGACAGATGCTTGAGCTGTGGATCCAATCCATTGGCAATCTGTTGAAAGTGTACTGGATTCTTCTCCAGGTGAAAGCAAACTGAGGCCTGCATTCCTCTGCTATGGGAATAGAGAAGAAGGCATTAGCAATGTCTATGGTAGCATACCATTTGGCCTCTTTGGATTCCAGCTCATACTGGAGTTCCATCATGTCTGGTACTGCTGCACTCATAGGTGGAGTTACTTCATTCAGAGCTCAGTAGTCAACTGTCAGACACCAGTCTCCATTCTGCTTTCGCACAGGCCACACTGGACTGTTGAAAGATGAAGGAGTTTTGCTGATGACTTTCTGACTCTCCAACTGATGAATCAGATTCTGAATGGGCACCAAAGAGTCACAGTTGGTTCTGTATTGTCTGTGATGCAGTCTGAGAAGCAGCCGTCAACTTAATATCCTCTGTCTTATGTTGTCCCACAACTATGGATTCATCAGCAAGCTCAGGTCTAACAGACAGCTTCAATTTTGATCCATCATCTTCTACAGATGCCACTTCAAAAGCCCATTTGCAACTTTAAGGTCTTTGAAATGCCCTTCTCTCAGAAAATCAATTCCCAAAATACAAGGTGCATCAGGTCCTGTCACAAAAGTATGCTTCTTCCACTGTTTACCAGTTAAACTTATATCAACCTCTACCTTAGTTAACTCTTGAGATCCACCAGTGATTCCCAGAATAGTTATAGGCTTTGATCCCTGATAATTTGATGGCATTATGGTGCACTGAGCCCCTGTGTCAACCAAGGCCCTGTACTTCTGAAATTTTGCAGTGCCAGGCTGTGAGAGACTAAAGCTTGTCTCTCTTGATGTGACTCAACAAAGATAAAATCACCTTTGCTGCTTGCCGAGACAATAGCTGATGTGTATTGGGCAGAACCACTGGAACAACTCTTGGGAAGGTGCAAAGATAACAATAGCTCGCTGGACCACAGCTGGCCTGACAACAATGGACCGAGGCCACTGTTATCGATACCTTTGTATCGGAGAGCGGTGAGGGAAGACAGCAGCAATCAATGTGATTGATAAGCACGCTCCAACTTTATTGCCCAGATACACAGCTTATATAGCATCTCAGCTAAATATGCACAAGCGTCACTATTCTATTGGTCTCTGACTGAAGGCAACATTATAATATCCAGCCCACCTGCAATTAGGTCTGTGTACAATATCAAAGGCTCTGTGTACATTCCCAGAAAACTCCCTTCTCGCTAGCTCTTCCTTTCCCATCCAATTATCTTACCTAGCTGTCCCTTTCCCATCCAATTATCTTACAAACACACAGCTGCGAGAACAGCTACGAGGCCATAGTGACCTTGCTGCTTCAGCAAGTCAGCTAACTATGAGCAGTAAACAACAAGATGGAGTAAGGCCTACACATTCTGCTCAAGTAGCTGTTCCACAGAGTCATGTCCCTTAGATTTAAGCCATTCTCCAACAATTCCTCCCTTTTTCTTTTGGACAAGAAAAGCTCGAGATGTTACCTCTTTTACACTTCTCCTAATACATCCATATGCAATACGCAAAACAAAACAATACCAATCCAGCGTAAACCTTCCTTAAGCAGACCTAATATCCAAGGAGACATATTTCCAAACCAAGATTGAAACCATTGATCAAAAGGATTTACATTTTTAACAATTGATTGAGTATGATTTTCCAACCAAGCAATCCTTTTATAAATTGATTGAGTGTGATCAGACAAATTAAAACAACACATGCCTTCAAAATCCTCACAGCCATGACCATTAGCTAAAAGCAAAAAATCAATAGTAGCTCTATTCTGTAAATATGCATGCCTTAAACTATTTTGATCTGAAAGCAATTGATCTAAAATTTCAGTAGTAACATTAGCCTGTTTGGCTGACCAACAAGCCAACTTGCTGTGTTTGTCGCTACCAGTGTCCTGCTTTAGTTACACGGTGCAGGCACAGCACTGTTTTGATACACTGATAGCAACTTTTGCACTTATGCTGAGCATGGCCCACCACCATGTCAGGCTCTAAGCCTACACTGCCAGATTGCTCACAGACTTGGCATAATACATGGTCAAAGATAGCAAACATTGTAAAGAAGAACTCAGGTCGTAATAGTTCTGATCTTCACATTTCACTCTTCTTAGTGACAGGGAAGACTTGATTATGCCTGAACACAATACACACAGAGATTAAGACACAAATGCAATCCTTAGCACTGTCTTTTACAATCTGCTTTAGTGGTATGTTGCATCTTTATTTTCTCTAGGATGGTCAAAAATCATGAATTGTTTAATGGTAGCAAGATTTCTTTAATCTGTAAAGGTAGATCTGGCCAGGCTCTAGCTTCACAGACAGAAAACTTGCAAGCAAACAGCAAGAGCAAAATGGCTTCATTGCTTTACCCAATAGAAAATTACACATGTATTTTTGCTTATCCTAGTAATACTGATCTCTTAATGTTCACACAACAGTTAAGCAGTCATGACACTCAGTTATAAGTTAGATACTTTCTGTTGACATCTTGGATTATTGTGACAGGCTTTGAGAACCTGTTTAGCTTTTTCGTTAGCATTGTCAAATGCCAGAATAATACCACAGGAGATGCATGTACAGGAAAATCTACAGATTCCCTTCTATTACTGCATTTCTCACAATACCTTTCTAGCGGCGCAGCGGGACAGTTCCCCATCCCTCCCACCTCCCGATCCCTTACACTATCGTCCCATCGGAATTCGATTGTAGCCTCCGTCGTAGTGATGTTTTCTGCTGACAATGTCAGGGGCGTAGGGGGGGGGGAGGGGGGAGGAGGTGATCGCTGGTGCTGGCCGCTGCCGGGCCGCCGCCGTGCCGCCGCCATGGGGACGGCCGCTGGGGCCGCTGCCATGGCTGCTGCCGTGGGGGCCACCGTGAGGGCCGCTACAGTCCGTGCTACCGGTGTCGGTGCCGCCTCGGTCGGAGCCGCCTCGGTCGGAGCCGTCGGTGTCTGTGGGGGCCGTCGGGGCTCGCGGAAGGGGTGCGGTCGTAAGAATGCCGTAACCACGAGCCTCCAAGCGCTCCATTTTTCTAAGAGGGACTGTGAAACAAAGTTGGCACTGTTTGATTTCTCAGCGTCGGTGTTGTCTCTTCCGAATCCGAGCTGTCGTTGGCGATATTAGAAGGAGATGTTGATGAGTGGGATCAAACACGCTGAAACACAAGTTTCGCTGCCTTTTTATCGCTTTCTCCCTGCTGGGGTGGTGGCTGGTGTTTAGCACCTCATCCCACAGCTGGGCTCCAGTTTTGTCCCGTGCTTCGGTAGTAAAAGCGGTTGCTCTGGGGATAAAATCATGATTC
The DNA here is from genome assembly GCA_015227895.2 of Colaptes auratus. NCBI lineage: Eukaryota > Metazoa > Chordata > Aves > Piciformes > Picidae > Colaptes > Colaptes auratus. The sequence goes on from CM026897.1 coordinate 43,616,712, forward strand.
CGGGCCCATGATAATAGCCCTTTCAAAATCCCAGAATGGTCAGTAATACCTCTCATGGAGAGGATAGTTAGCCCGTTCAAAATGCCAGAATTGTCAGTAATACCTCTCTCACAGAGGACAGTTTGGAGGGCGTTCAGCACAGCCTCTTCTGTTTCGCAGAGTGCTTCGCCGTGCCTCTCCCCGGCCGCTTTTGCAGCTTTATAGCAGTTTTGTCACCATCTATGATCAAGTCCCACAGTTTGTTTCCATATTCTCTCCAGTACATCAATACTAAATGCATCTTCTGACGACTTGAAAAAAACATTCTCTCTACCAAACTGTAATAAACGTTCAGGATGCTTCTTTAAATCCACATCCTCTACACTGCATTTCTCAAGGAAACTTTTAAGTAAATTAAGAGCTACTTCGCTTTCCATCCCTTAGTGCAGCCTTCAAAACCCGTGGAAGCCGACAGCAGCCCTTACCCGGACGGTGAGCTTAATCCCAGCTCAGGCACGGTACGAACTCCCTACGCCAGGGTTGAGTCGCACTTTTGCCCCTCGATTCGCTGCTAATCGATGCTTTTCCGGGCTCGCCACCACCCCGACAGCAAGAGAGTCTCCGAAGGCCTCCTATCCTGCGTCGGGGGTTCTCTCCCTTTCCCGACTGGATCGTCCGTCCCTGTTCTCGGGCGCCAGATATCGGAGAGCGGCGAGGGAAGACAGCAGCAATCAATGTGATTGATAAGCACGCTCCAACTTTATTGCCCAGATACACAGCTTATATAGCATCTCAGCTAAATATGCACAAGCGTCACTATTCTATTGGTCTCTGACTGAAGGCAACATTATAATATCCAGCCCACCTGCAATTAGGGTCTGTGTACAATATCAAAGGCTCTGTGTACATTCCCAGAAAACTCCCTTCTCGCTAGCTCTTCCTTTCCCATCCAATTATCTTACCTAGCTCTTCCTTTCCCATCCAATTATCTTACAAACACACAGCTGCGAGAACAGCTATGAGGCCATAGTGACCTTGCTGCTTCAGCAAGTCAGCTAACTATGAGCAGTAAACAACAAGATGGAGTAAGGCCTACACATTCTGCTCAAGTAGCTGTTCCACAGTCATGTCCCTTAGATTTAAGCCATTCTCCAACACCTTTGGAAATATGCATAGGACAAGATTATCTCCACCCATCAGGTACCCTGGAAAGGGAGGATGGTGAGAAAATGGATTCACCACCTGGTCCCTGATTTCCTGGGGGACAATACTTGGACACATACCTAAGGACTAAAAACTGTATAAAAAGACTTGAGCAACTACTGGCTCAGGAGAAGGAAAACATAGAAGAAGAAAAATACAGGAGAATGACAATGCCGCTGAGAAGGAAAACACGAGAGAAGGAAAAGTCTGGGACAATGCTGCTCTGAAGAAAACCGGAGAGAATACCAGGAGAGAAAAAATGACAGAAACATCACCATGGAGCCTGAAAGAAGCAGACCAAGAGGAACCCTCTCTCCATGTCCTAAAGTTCTGCCTGCTGCAACTCATGGATCTGAAGAGGCTGCCCAGAGGACCGCATCTCTTCTACAGCCAAAGCTACAGCACCCTTGCTCTACAGACCCAACATCTCCTGAATCACCTTTCCTCCACAAACTCAAACTCTCTGGGGGGTGAGGGGTGTGGTGATATAATTCCTTTGCTCTTCTCTCTCCCTCTTCTCTGTCTCCCCCTCTATCTTCTCTCTCTCTCCCCTTCTGATCCATCAACTTTATTGGTGTAATAAATAGTCTAGCTGTTGATATTTTGGCCTAGTTTGTGCCTCTAATTTCATAACACAGGAATATTCAAAAGAACTGAGTCTCTTTCCCTCTCTGGACCGAGACACAGGCCACTGGATGTACACATCCCAATAGATTCTGTTATCTCTATTATCCCTCTCCTCCCTGTGGCGGGAGGCAGGGCACCCCTAATCATGGGGAATATGCCCACATGTACAGTGAGCACACTGTCCAGTGTTAGAATTGGAGCCACGGTTGGAGCTATTAGAGTTGTCCTGAGAAACCTTGGAAGTAACAGCTACCCTTCTGGTATTGCTACTTCGGGTCCTGCCACTTTGCAGTTCCCTCAGTCTCCTGAAAAGATTAGAAGTTGGTTGACCATCCCATCTGTTCATATTCTCACCAAACTGATCACGCAGAGTTATCCAAATACACCCATGTGATTGCCTCAGTGGTCTGTTTTGGAATGACCTCCTCGGAGGATGTCTATTCCTCACAGATGAAACTTGTATCCATCTGGAGGAAGAATTGGAATCATCTCTTTGTGCCAGTTGGGATGTGGAATCTTTCAGCTCTTTTATGCAATTCTTTATCTCACCAGACAGAGTTTCAATGGCTGAAAACCAAAGAAACACGTGTAAGACTATCCTCCAACTGTCTGATTTGATCAGTGAAATGGCCAACCATAGGAGGAGCTCCACCATAATTTCTTGCCACAATTCTGCTTGCCAGAATAGTAACAGGAGGAGCAAGTTTGATGAGCTTTTTAGCAAGACCAGTTCCTGCAGGAATTTCATCGGGATTCAGAGTTCCATGGTCACCATAGAGTACCTCTCTGACAGCAAATTCTCTCAGATGTTTAATTCCCTCATCTATGGTATTCCAGGGTTTAGGATTCCATGGAAGGTCATCTTGGGATGGGTATCTCATGAGAGGTGCCAGTAAAAGGCATACCCACAGAGAAAACCTTACAGAGACATCTGCCTAGATGTCTATCTATTCCATTATCCTTTGAAAGAGTGCCTAGCTGAGATGCTGACTTGTCTCCCACTATTAGAGCTGGTGCACCTGTATCATAACATCTGCCTAGCCAAGCTAGAATTGGCTCATTCTCTGCTCTGCTTCTCTCCAGAGACACTGGTTTTCTCACCCACCCCCTTCAGACCCAGTTTAAAGCCCTCCCAATGAGCCCTGCCAACTCCAGTGCTAGTACCCTCTTGCCCTTTCTAGATAATTTCACCCCATCAAGGTCCAGCAGGTCAGGTGCAGTAAAAGTTACCCCTTGATCAAAGAACCCAAAATTCTGTTGCTGGCACCATCCTTTGAGCCATTTGTTGATGGCATGGGTTCTCCTGTTCCTTTCAGTGTACACTCCTGCCACTGAGGGAACTGAGCAGAACACCACTTGTGCTCCTGCCCCATAAATCATTTGTCCAACTGCCCTGAATTCCTTTTTAATTGTCCCGGTGCCCTTCTTATCAATTTCATAGCTTCCAGCTTGTATTACTAGCAATGGGTAACAGCCAGAGGGCAGGATTAGCTTTGGGAGTCTCCTTGTGATGTCCCTTATCCGGGCCCCAGGCAGGCAGCACATTTCCCTATGGGATGGATTGGGATGACATATGGGTCCCTCTGTTCCCCTCAGGAGAGTGTCACCAACAACTATAACCCTTCTCTTTTTCTTTACAGTGCTGGTACTTATAGTTGGTAAGGACTGCTTTGCCTTAGGCATCTCCTTAGATTGTTTCTCTTCATGCCTTTCATCCAGGTGGCCCTCAGTCTGCAGGGCCTCATACTGATTATGCAAGGGCAATGGGGGAGGGGGAGAAGGCTGGGATGGATTCCCCTTGCTTCCCCTAACAGGGACCTGTGCCCATCCCTCCCTGTTTCCAGGGATGCCTCCCTCAACAGGGGAGGTTTGCAAAGCCTGCTCCCCTTTCCTGCCTACCTTCTATTTAAAGGGGGGCAGGAAGTTCCAATGCACTCTCTCTCGCTTTTTGCCTTGCTACTTGATGGGGAGCTGCTGTCTGCCAGCTGTTGCCATGTGGTCAGGCCTATCTTCACACAGTCAGGCCTACATCCAGGGAATCCACTGTCATCTGACCTTCAGTTTTGTATATATATGTTTATATACTCCTCTCTCCAATATCTCTGTAGATCCCTTTTCCCTATCTTTTTTATTTGTTAAAATTACTTTATCACCTTCCAATTCTGTGCAAGTCCTTTTGTGTACCCCTTAATTCCCCTGCCTATCTTTTCCCTGAGAGGGGAGAGGGATGGGGGGAGCAGGGGTAATCTAGATTCTGTCCTGGGAGGCTTTTGCCCTGAAAACCTTAAAATGTGACAGGGATGAAAAAAGAAGAGTGATGAAGACACAAAGTAAAGCTTCTTAGAGGCAAAGGGACCACAATGACCTAAAGACGCTGCAGAAGAGGATTAAAACATCTGCCATCAGAGACTAGGAAGTCCAGCTTTTCCAGTTCTACTGCAGAATTACTATTGTTGATCAGAAGCTGATGCTTGTAGGTATAGAAAATCCTTCATATTCCACTGCCTTCTTATTTCCTGTCCTGTCATGAACAGGAGGGTTTTTTATTGCAAGTGTGCTACATACTCAAGTTTTACCTGGTGAAGTGTTCTGATTAATATGCTCTTCAGAGCAGAGGTAGAGTATAGACAAACATCCTTACTCTGAAAGACAAATGCTTCTCAGGATTTTCACTGATCTGGAGAGTTTGGGCCTTTCTAATAGGCAGAATAAACTTAAAATATATAGGCCTTTATTTTCCTAGGGCACAAAATCAGAAGTGCACACTCTCCATCTGACAGAAGTGGTGTTGGAATTAACTAAACGTTATAAAGTGCACTAAGCAAGTGTGAAAAAAAAAAAAGTTTTTATGACTTAGGTTAACCTGTATTCACTCCTTACTAGATTTTTCAGTAGCAGGTAAAAAAGAAATCAAGAGTCAGGTTGAAGTGAGCCATCTGCTAGAAAACCCTCTATTTTTTTTAGAATATACATCTGATATTAAATATTGTTTTCCTGTCTACATTCTGCAAGATAAATACTAAAAAGTCATGTATATATAGATTCTAGAGAATTATTTTTCTGTGCAGATATGAAATATGTTAAGGCAAATGGCATCCTGGCCTGTATCAGGAATAGTGTGGCCAGCAGGAGCCCCTGTACTCAACACTGGTTAGACCACACCTTGAGTCCTGTGTCTAGTTTTGGGGCCCCCTCAATTTAAGAAAGACATTGAGACATTTGAATGTGTCCAGAGAAGGGCAACAAAGCTGGTGAGAGGTCTTGAGCACAGGCTCTATGAGGAGAGACTGAGGGAGCTGGGGTTGTTCAGGCTGGAGAAGAAGAGGCTCAGGGGAGACCTTATTGCTGTCTACAACTACCTGAAGGGAGATTGTAGCCAGGAGGAAGTTGGTCTTTTCTCTGAAGCAACCAGCACCAGAACAAGAGGACACAGTCTGAAGCTGTGCCAGGGGAAGTTTAGGCTTGAGGTGAGGAGAAAGTTCTTCACAGAAGGAGTAATTGGCCATTGGAATGTGCTGCCTGTAGTGAATGGTGCTTACGGTCAGGAGTGTGCCCCAAATATTACCAGAACGTGCTTCTATGTGTGTATCTCAAACCACCTTCATTCCCCCTCCCTTCTGGAGGCAGCAGTTGGGGGGATCCTGGCATCACTGAATCCAGGTAAACAACCTGCCTGGGCGTGGTCTCACCCCTGTGGTAAACAAGGGCTGGGCTATATGTTTACCTGTTTAAGGTGAATGCTTATGCCATATTTGGTAAATATCAGTTCATTGGTTAATCTTAATGCCAGCAACAGATGCTCAGTGGACCAGTATTCATTGGGGCAAATAGTAAATAGGGGCTGTTTGGTAAACAAGTGCCCCATGCTCGTGTTCGTGCCTGTGCCTGTATGGGTGTCAGTGCTGCTGTGGTCCACCTTGCTTGGGACTTGAACCAGCAGTCCAGGAGGCATCATTGTACTTTGCCACTGTCACCCAGCTGCGGGCGGTGCTGTGGACAGTACCCCGTGTAGCTGTGTGATCCTTTGCCGCAGGAGAAAACCGTGGTAGCCTGTGTGCACCACGTTTCCTGAACTGCTATAGCCCACCCCGAGTGGGGAACCTTTGTATTCTGGAAGAAGCAGCAACCACGCGGCACAGCCGTGTGGTCAGCACCATTTTCTATTTCCTTATTACAGCATATCTGGGCTACGTTCCCCGGACTACAAACATATTATCAAGGAAAGATTTCACAAAGTTCTCAGCTTGTGAGTAAGCCAAGCCTTTTCTTTATAGAATTTCAGTTAGGGTAGTGCTCAAATTGTTCCAGGTGGAAGGTTGCCGGTCACAGGCAAACCCCTCCCCTGATGCTTTTCGAATAATTTTCGATTCTGAATTCTATGTATAATTTGATTTGTTTGAAGTGTCCATGCTTAAACATTCTGTAGAGGCAGTTCCACCAACTGAATATTGATATCTGTGAAGGGTGACTGTAAATACCCTGTTGCATAGTTTGTGTATATAAATAAACCACTAACATATATATTCTCTGATATCGTTGCTGCTCATTTCTGAGGGCACATTCACAACACTGCCCAGGGAAGTGGTGGAGTCACTGTCCCTGGAGGTGTTTAAGAGGGGATTGGATGTGGCACCTGAAGCCATGGTTTAGTCGTGAGGTGTTGGGTGACAGGTTGGACTTCATGATCTCTGAGGTCTTTTCCAACCTTACTGATCGTATGATTCTATGAAATGTATATTGCAGTAATATATATAACTTGCTCTGATGTGAGAAAATGTTCATACTATTTTTATAGAAACTTTATGCACAGTTCATTCTTAACTGTAGGGAATCCCTCTCAGAACCATTAAACAAGCATCTCAGGAATTAAATTAGCTTCCAGATACCGTAAGCAAATAACCTACATGGGAAATTGTGTTATCTAACTGGCCAGTTGATGCTTTGATTTTTTCCAGCTTTAAGAAAGAAATTAAATGGTATGGCAGTGTATTACTCTCATTTCCAATCCTCTGGAGCAGATAAACATTATCATGAAACTGGCCAAGGATGAAATTTAAATAAGTAGTGATTGCAGAGGATGACAGGAAGAGTTTCCAGCTTACAAAAACTGAAAAATTAGTTTAATTAACTGCAAATTTTGTAGTACAAAGATATGGGGGAATTCTTTATTTTGATATGTAATGCATACTCAATACTTCTGCAAACAGATTAGGGTATAGAAATCCTGTCACACAATTATTCAAGAAAGAAGTAGGAAAAAAAGCTGGAGCCATCTACATATTTTTCCTCTTTTAAGTCACTGTCAGTTTACAGTTTCAATGTAGATTATGGATTCATTCCATTTCATCTAAGTTCTATAAAAAACTAAATTGCTTCTCCAGTGCACCTCTAAACAGTCATACACCATTATTGACTGATACTATGATACTATGATTGTGGTAGTCATTTAAACACCCTAGACATTCATCATGGATATGAGATTATAAGTCTCACATCATAAACATAATCTTACAGCGTTAATTTCCTTCTAAAAATATGTAGAAAACATAATCTGCCCTGTAAATATGATACTGAGTAAATGAAACAGACTGCATGTAGCAGAACAAAATGGAAGCTGAATCTGCTTTCATAGCAGCTTGAGTTGAAAATGCTTTGGTCTGAGGTACTTTTACTTCTCTGAGACAAGGCTACTGAGACAAGCGGGTGTAATAATGAATGCAAATCATTAACTTGAATGATTCTTTGATTTTATTACATTCATAATGTTCTTCATATTAAGACAGGGCAGGTTTAGGCTGGATGTTAGGAAGAAGTTCTATACAGAGAGAGTGATTGCCCATTGGAATCGGCTACGCGTGGAGGTGGTGGAGTCACCTTCATTGGAGGTGTTCAGGAGGAGACTTGATGGGGTGCTTGGTGCCATGGTTTAGCTGTTTAGGTGGGTTGGATCAGTTGATGGGTTGGACACGATGATCTCTTTCAACCTGGTGTATTGTATTGTATTGCAATTGTCTAGAATTTAAGAGGTAAATAGTGATGGCAGGAGTAGCAATGAAGCAAGAAACTTCAACAAGAAGTTTCCAAACACTATCCCAAAACATTTGCTTTTCTGTCCCTGGAAAATCAATTTGCAGTTAATGTCCCTTTCTCCATTTGTATAGCACAAATGTCTCACATGCACAGCACATTACCAGCTAATTGCTGTCTGTTTATTCTTTTTTTTTTTTTTGCAGTGAGATTCTTGGTTCTACTTTGGTCTCTAGTTTCAGTACCTTTTATATCTTTAGAATTAATTTTCTGCTAACTTGACTCAGGTTTGGCAAGTGCAAAGAGAAGACTGAATTCTCAGATTATGGCATAACACATTAGGGAGGATTGACTTTAGCACATGTGATGTTGAGGCAAATGATGTTGAAAACAGTGATGCTGAAGACTGGAAGAAATTTTTTTTTCTCTTTTAGGTATCACTGTGCTTAGTACAAACTCTTTTAATAGAGAGTGTGAATTTTAATTATGATTTTTTTTTTTCCAAAACTGAAAAGATTAGGCATGACTTGGGAAATGGCAACATCACTAGTAGCATAGCTCCATGGTCACAGCGATGGGATTAAAATATAAAATGTGGATTAAAATTAAAGTGAAAACATAACATATAAATTAAAATGTAAAATGAGATTAACATTAAAATGTAATGGACTCTGTGTTTAAAATGTGTGCACTGGGAGTTTTAACTAGGAGATAGAGAAGTTACTACCTTTGTTTCACAGAATTACAGAATGTTAGAGGTTGGAAGGGACCTCCAGAAATCAAGTCCAACCCCCCTGCCAAAGCAGGATCACCTAGGGCAGGCCACCAAGGAACATATCCAAGTATGTTTTGAAAATTTCAAGAGAAAGAAATTCCACAACCTTTCTGGGCAGCCTACTGCAGTGCTCCAACACCCTGACTTTAAAAGTGTCCCATGATGTTGAGGTAGACCTTCCTGTGCTCTGGCTTGCATGGGTTGTTCCTTTTCCTGTCACTGGGCACCAATGAAAAGAGACCATCACCTTCACCTTGACACCCACCCCTCAGATATTTATATCGGATTCCCTCTCAGCCTTCTCCTCTCAAGACTAAACAGCTGCAGTTCTCTCTGTTCAAGTCCTGCAATCATCCTCTTAGTTCTTTGTTGGACTCTTGCCAGCAGATCCCAGTCTCTGTGCTCTGAAGTCCTGAAGCTTATAAATTCTACGTTTTGTACTTCCACAGTGATTTTAAATTTGAACATATTCACTCTTCAAAGCTCAGCTTAAAAGTCAGGCTTTCATAGTGTTTGGCTTTCATAGTGTTTCTGGGCAGTTTTAGGGTTTTTTTTGGTTGATTTTTTGTTGTTTTGTTTTGTTTGTTTTTTTAAATCAGATGCTAACAATTTTACCCTGAAGTCCTAAAGCAGAAGCCACCTGAAGAAAGGTTGCAGATGTTTTGTCTTGCCTGAATCAGCTTCTGGTCTTGCCTTTCAGCCTATCAGGTTAGCTTTGATGAAGAAGATGAGGAGCATGTGTAAAGAAGAGGTAGTACTGGCTTCAGTGCCTTCAGAAAGACATTTCTTTGGACTAAAAGGCTACCTGCATGTAGTTTTCTTCTACTGGTCAGTCACCCAGGGTATGAAATTAAATAACAATTAATTGAATCTGAGGTGAAGGAGTAGCTGCCTTTCTGTTTTTGAAATCAGACAGATTCAAAACAGGTCAGACAGGTGTGATGGGTTACACCCATCCTGAAAGCAGGAGAGGGAGGACTTGTGAGAGCTTTGCCATCCCTGGAGGGAGTTTTCCCCCTGGGAAACTGAGTTAGTCTATTCCACTCCCCCTCCCTGTCCATCAAGCCTATAAAAAGGAAGACAATGCAGCCATTTGTACACTTTTGCTCCTGCCTTGCCTGAATGAGGAAACTGCTGCTGGCTTCCTGCTTCTCTGCCACATGATCAGGCCTGGTCCTCCTCCCTGCTACCTCCACACCTCTTCAAAGGACTTCAAATGACTGGTTTTGTATACATATTTTCCCCATCCATCCTTGTTCCTTACCCTTGTGAACCCTTCCTGTTATTGTTTTATATATATATATATATATATATATATATATATATGTAATGTTTAAAGAAAAATTTTTACCTCTCTACTTCCAAATCTACTCCAATTTATTTCTCGGTGGATTTGCTCCTTCCCTTTCTTTTTCTCTCAATTGGGAGAGAGGAGGAGGAAAGCGGGGGGAAGGATTCTCAGCCTTGCCCCCCATCTGAGCTCTTAAATCCCAGTTAAGGCTCAAACCACCACAACAGGGTTATCTGTCCTTAGATGAGTCAAAGGATTAAACTGAGGACTGTTTTGCTGTGATCAGCAGCTGCAAAACACATACTTTAGTTCTGTACCAGCAAGGGAATGATGAGCCCTGGCATGCATGTTGCAGAGCTGCTCATCTCCTCAATACAGAGAGCTTAGCAAGTTGAGCTAGCTAAATTAGGAGAATATGTAGGCTGAAAGAGGAAAGCTTGCCACACTTCACCATGAGTGCTGGTTAACACAATGCTGCCTATTGTTTCTCTGTTTCTTCTCATGATTACATGTGCTGAGAGAGGACTGAAAAAGAAGGTGGCTCACAATTTGAAGAGTTGTGAGGTGTGCCATTAGCGGTATTCTCAGTGAATACTGCTCTGGCATTCATATATATATAACCATTTGCTAGTTCATAGAAATGCACAATGTCTCAAGTTGGAAGGGACCCATATGAATCATTGCATTCAACTCCCTGCTAATTGCAGGATTTCTTAAAACTAGAGCATATGATAAGAGAATCATCCAAATGGTTATAGAATGATGGAATCATAGAATGGTCTGGGTTGGAAGAGACCTCCAAAAGTCATCTAGCTTGACCTCCTCTGCAGTCAGCAAGAGCACCCTCAACTAGATCAGGCTGCCCAAAGCCCTGTCAAGCCTCACTTTGATATCTCTAGGGACGGGGTCCCAGCTACCTCCCTGGGCAAGCTGTTCCAGTGTTCCACTACCCTCATGGTAAAGAACTTGTTCCTAACATTCAGTCTAAATCTGCTCTTCTCTAGTTTGAAGCCATTGCCCCTTGCCCTATCACTACATGTCTTTCTAAACAGTTTCTGTCCTTCTTGTAGGCCCCCTTCAGATACTGGAAGGCTGCTATTAGGTCTCCCTGGAGCTTCCTCTTTTCCAGGCTGAACAACCCCAGTTCCCTTGAACATTGCTTGGTACTGAGACCACTTTCCTAGGAAGCTTGTTGCAATAACTGACCACCCTTTCAGTGAAGAAATTTAACAATGTGCTTGTTCTCTCTCTCTTTTCAAGAGAACAGGCTGATGGTATTTAACACTATAGGTGAATATTTCCATTCTTATGTAGTGGACTCAGGAAAATAAAAAAATCTCACCAACACTCATGAAAAAGTCTATTTAATTATTGACAAAGATTTTCTGTTTTGAAGATTCTTGGTGCACCATCCTGGTGCTATAGATTAACCTTAGTGGATAGCTAAGCACTGAAGAGCCACTTCCTCACTCCCCTCAACCTTCCCAACTCCAGTAGGTTGGTGGGAAAAGGCATGCAAGAAAACTCATGAGTTGAGATAAAATTGTTCAATAAACAAAGAAGATGTGGAAGAAGAGAGAAAGAAAAAGAACAAAACAGATGATGGAAAGGCAATTACTCACCAGCTCCCATGTGTAGACTCAGGCCGAGCCAGATATTAGCTCAGGAACTCTGAACTCTTGCTTTAACTCAGTATACACAAACCTGGAGTAAGCTGAATAAAAAAAGTAAAATAGAGTCCTTTGAATATAAAAACATAAAAATATTTTGCTTTTTAGTACTATCAGTACATAAACAGAAAGCACAGACTTCAACAATTACTTAAAACTTGCTGGAACGTATCCAGAGAAGGGCAACGAAGTTGGTGAGGGGTTTGGAACATAAGCCCTATGAGGAGAGGCTGAGGGAGCTGGGGTTGCTTAGCCTGGAGAAGAGGAGACTCAGGGGTGACTTTATTGCTCTCTACAACTACCTGAAGGGAGGTTGTAGACAGGCAGAGGTTGGTCTCTTCTCCCAGGCAGGCAGCACCAGAACAAGAGGACACAGTCTCAAGCTGCACCAGGGGAGGTTTAGACTGGATGTTAGGAGGAAGTTCTATACAGAGAGAGTGATTGCCCATTGGAATGGTCTGCCCGGGGAGGTGGTGGAGTCACCATCATTAGAGGTATTCAGGAGGAGACTTGATGGGGTGCTTAGTGCCATGATCTAGTTGTTTAAGTGGGTTGGATTGGTTGATAGGTTGGACACGATGAAGGTCTCTTCCAACCTATTATTATTATTATCATTATTATTATAATTTTAAAAATAAAGAAAGAAAAGTGAAACAAGTTTAGGTCTTTTGAAAAGTAGCAGCAACATTAGATTAGAGTACACCGAGAGGAACGGGAGAACCCACACCATCAATAAGTGGCTCAGGGAATGGTGCCAGCGGAGGAACTTTGGTTTCTTTGATCATGGGCCTACTCTTACAGCACCCGACCTGCTGGGTCCTGATGGGGTGCATTTATCTAGAAGGGGCAAGAGAGTCCTAGCACTAGAGTTGGCAGGGCTCATTAGGAGGGCTTTAAACTAGGTCTGAAGGGGGTGGGTGAAGACATCGGTCCCTCTGCAGAGGTAAGAGTAGGGCACAAGGTAGGGTCAACTGAGAGGTCGGGAGCCCAGCTGCAGTGCATGTACACCAATGCACGCAGCCTAGGCAATAAGCAAGAGGAGCTGGAGGTCCTAATCCACCAGGGCAACTATGATATAGTTGCCATCTCAGAAACATGGTGGGACAACACGCACGATTGGAGTGCTACACTGGGGGGTTACAGGCTCTTTAGGAGGGATAGGAGAGGGAGAAGAGGAGGAGGGGTGGCTTTGTATATTAGGGAGACACTTTCTGCCTCAGAACTTGAGGTGGAAGATGAGGGAATTGAGAGCCGTGGGTTAAAATCAGAGGGCAACCCAACAAACCTGACATCCTGGTTGGAGTCTGTTATAGACCACCCAACCAGGATGAGGAGATGGATGAATTATTCTATAAACAACTGGAGGCTGTCTCAAGATCATCAGATCTTGTCATCGTGGGTGACTTCAATCTGCCAGATATCTGCTGGGAACTTAATTCAGCAGAGAGAAGGCAGTCCAGAAGATTCCTGGAGTGAATAGAGGACTGCTTCCTAACACAGCTGTTAAGCGAGCCTACCAGGGGACAGGCTCTGCTTGACCTGCTGCTCTCCAATAGGGAAGGGCTGGTGGGAGATGTGACCGTGGGAGGCTGCCTAGGGTGCAGTGACCACGAGATAGTGAAGTTTTCAATATGCAGGGAGATAGGGAGGAGTACCAACAGAACCTTCACCCTGGACTTCCGGAGGGCAAACTTCAGCCTCTTTAAGAAACTTATTTGTAAAGTTCCCTGGGTACCAACCCTCATGAACCGAGGGGTCCAGGAGGGTTGGACCTACTTCAAAAAGGAGCTCTTGAGGGCACAGGAACTGGCGGTCCCCATGTGTCGAAAGATGAGCCGGCGGGGAAGGCGACCGGCCTGGATGAGCAAGCAGCTCCTGAGGGGAATTAAGGGAAAAAAAGAGGCTGTATCACCTTTGGAAGGGGGGGAAGGCTTCTCGAGGTAGGTTCAAGGAAGTGGTTAGATTATGTAGGAATAAAATTAGAGAGGCAAAGGCCCAGTTAGAACTGAAACTGGCCACCTCTGTGAAAGAAAATAAAAAGCAATTTTACAAATATATCAACGCTAAAAAGAAGGGCAAGAAGAACCTCCACTCCTTACTGGACCTGGAGGGGAACACGGTGACCGAAGATGAGGAAAAGGCTGAGGTCCTGAACGCCTTCTTTGCCTCCATGTTTAACAGCAAGGCAGGAGTCCAGGATGAGAGGCCTCCTGAGCTGGGTAATAGGGTCGGGGAGCAGTGTAATGCCCCAGAAATCCATGAGGAATTAGTTCGGGACCTGCTGAGCCACTTGGACACCCACAAGTCCATGGGACCGGATGGGATCCATCCTAGGGTGCTGAGAGAGCTGGCAGATGAGCTGGCCAAGCCGCTCTCCATCATTTTCCTCCAGTCCTGGCTCACTGGAGAGGTCCCAGATGACTGGAAACTGGCCAATGTGATCCCCATCCACAAGAAGGGACGGATGGAGGAGCCGGAAACTACAGGCCAGTCAGCCTGACCTCAGTGCCAGGAAAGTGATGGAACAGATTATCCTGGAGGCAATAACTGCGCACCTGAAGGATGGCCAAGGGCTCAGGTCCAGCCAACATGGATTTAGGAAGGGCAGGTCCTGCCTCTCCAACCTGATCTCCTTCTATGATCAGGTGACCCGTCTGGTGGACGTGGGGAGGCCTGTGGATGTAGTCTATCTGGACTTCAGCAAGGCCTTTGACACCGTCCCCCACAGTAAATGCTGGCTAAACTGTCAGCTCGTGGTTTGGACCGCAACACTCTGTGCTGGGTTAGGAACTGGCTGGAGGGCCGAGCCCAGAGAGTGGTGGTGAATGGTGCCGCGTCCGGCTGGCGGCCAGTCACCAGCGGCGTCCCCCAGGGATCGGTGCTGGGTCCCATCCTCTTAACATCTTCATTGATGATATGGATGAGGGGTTGAGTCAGTCATCAGCAAGTTTGCAGATGACACCAAGTTGGGAACAGATGTTAGTCAGTTAGAGGGTAGAAAGGCTCTGCAGAGGGACCTCGACCGACTAGACAGATGGGCAGAGTCCAATGGGATGGCATTAATAAGTCCAAGTGCCGGGTGCTGCACTTTGGCCACGGCAACCTCATGCAGAGCTACAGGCTGGGGTCAGAGTGGCTGGAGAGCTGCCAAAACAGAGGGGACCTGGGGGTGCTGATTGACACCCACCTAAACATGAGCCAACAGTGTGCCCAGGTGGCCAAGAAGGCCAATGGCATCCTGGCCTGTATTGGGAATAGTGTGGCCAGCAGGAGCAGGGAGGTCATTCTGCCCCTGTACTCTGCATTGGTTAGGCCACACCTTGAGTACTGTGTCCAGTTCTGGGCCCCTCAGTTTAAGAAGGACATCGAGCTACTTGAACGTGTCCAGAAAAGGGCAACAAGGCTGGTGAGAGGCCTTGAGCACAAGCCCTATGAGGAGAGGCTGAGGGAGCTGGGATTGTTTAGCCTGGAGAAGAGAAGGATCAGAGGTGACCTCATTGCTCTCTACAACTACCTGAAAGGTGGTTGTAGACAGGAGGGGGGTTCGTCTCTTCTCCCAGGCAACCAGCACCAGAACAAGAGGACACGGTCTCAAGCTGTGCCAGGGGAGGTTTAGACTCGAGGTGAGGAGGAAGTTCTTCACTGAGCGAGTCATTCGTCATTGGAATGGGCTGCCCAGGGAGGTGGTGGAGTCGCCGTCCCTGGAGGTGTTCGAGGGGAGATTGGACGTGGCGCTTGGTGCCATGGTCTAGTTGTGAGGTCTGTTGGGACAGGTTGGACTTGATGATCCTTGGGGTCTCTTCCAACCTTGGTTATACTGTGATTAGATAAGTGCATGTAACAAACCTTGTTTTGGAACAGCATTCTCATACATGCCAAGGTTTACAGTAATTTGTTTTATTTGGCTTACCATGGGTGAACATACTGTCAGCTATGGTGAGATTTCAAACTTCTGCCATATTCATGTGAGTTCCAGTAAAATTTGGTTTTTGACACATATTGAGTGCTATAGTGGAGGATGCAGTAGAGTTAATCAGAACAGACATCATCTGGGATCTCTGTTTACAAATTTTAAATGATTACTATTCCTGGAACTTGAAAAGGTCACAAGACAACAGTAAATTCAGCCTTCTCTGTTTATTCCTGAGACTGCTGATATTTTTCACCCCCATAGAGCTATGTATGAGCCACAAGTGAGAGCATTATTCTTAAGGCTGCTTTTTAGTCCTCTATACCTCATGTTTCAAACCCTCTTGCAAGTATGAATTCTTAGCTCCAAGAAGAGAGTATAGAGGGATGTACTTGTAGTAAGCTGTAGACATTCCTGAAAAGATACTGCGAGCTTTAGTGAAGTGCCCAGCTATTCCCTCTCCTTTTTGAGAATAAGCTGGCGGCTGCACTGCAACAGTCTCATTATTGAAACATCAATTCCTATTAATTAATTCCTTTCTACTGGTGCTTATAATCTATTCCTGCACACCTGATCTGTTTTCACTTGAAGTACTTTCTAGCAATCAGAAAGTTAGACTGCAGAACTCTAACTGTGACTGGTTCAGGCTGTGCCTTTAAGAAAGAGACAATTGCTGAACACTCTGGCTGAATGTTTTTGATATTTAAACAAAAACAAGATAAACTAATTTCATTGGTGGATTGGTAGAATGCAGCTTTGGGTTTGGGTTCTGCCAGTCTGGTCTGGGTTCAGGCTGTGTTCAGTTCTGTACTTTTTCTCTCTCTGAAGCAACAGCTTTGCTGGACAGGAGTGACCTTGAATTAACAAAGCTAACCAGATAAGAAAACTAATTCTTGCATACGCTTTGAGCTAACAGATTTTTTCTCCTTAATTGCCTTTCTCTCTCTCTCTCTAACCCTTTTTGGGAAAAAGGGGAGGTAGGGAGGGAGAGAGGGGGTGTTCAGGGAGCCCCCCTGGCCAGCTGGAGGGAAAAGGCTTTTCTGCATTACGTTCATTGCTGTGTATTTCTGTATATATTGTAAATATTGTATATTTGTGTACATATTATTGCATTCCATTTATGCCTGTAAATATAGCTTTCATCTGCTTTTCCGACTGAGCTAGCTGTGGTTTCTTTGTGGGTGTGTGTGTGGGAACTTTCTCACCCCACCACATATTTGAATTGGCGCCCAACGTGGGGCTTGTGGATAGTTGCTGTCCAGAAGCAGAGCAAAATTTGCTTGATTTATTGTCTGCTCAAGTCGAAGTTGCAAAGATGAAAGTGTTTTGGATTATAGAGCGTTTGGTCTTTTCAATTTGTTTGGTACTGGTCTACAAGTACTTCCTGGGATTGACTTGTGATCGCTTAGGCAGATACTTGATGTATAAATTATGCTTATGGTTTAAGTATAAGATTCAGCTTCTCTATGAGCGGTGCCTGGGATTCTTTTGGCTTAATAGGTACGGGAATGTGACATCAACCACTCTGCCCATAGGCATAAAGGAGTTTAAGATCCCAGTAGGTGAAAGAGTAGTATTAAGTGATGGCTGGGATCCAAAGGTGATTTATTTGATGTGTTTGAATCTGCTGCTGGTGATAGTGATTGCGTACTTGTTATATACGCTGTACCGGGAGAAGAAGGTGTCTAAGGCCTGTTTTGTAATTAGGCGTAGACCCAAGAGGAGAAAGAACGGCTCTAACTCGACCCCAGAAATATCTAGTGATGAGGAGAATGGAGAATCTGTATCAGTTAAAGATAAAGCTAAAAAGCCCATCGGAAAGGCTGCTCTGAATGGTGCTGTTGGTGGTTCTGGCAATCAGCCAGCTGCAGCAGCAGCGCCTAACATGGTAGCTCCCACGTCCTCGGCAGCCATTAGCAAGGCAAAGCCATTTCCTCCTTCTTCTTCAGCAGGACCGGAAGTGTACTGCACAGCAGCTGATCCATCTCAAAACCTATCAGCTTCTGTTAAGCCAGCTGTAAATTCAAACACAGCTCCAGTTAAGCAGGTAGCTGTTTTTAAAGACAAGGGGTAGAAAGACCAAAGCTGATGAGGGAACTTCTGCTTTAAGAGACCCTGCTGAGGAGGAGGAGAAGGTTTGTCTTAAAGATATAGCTGAGTTATTGAGATCATCACTGGATGGAGATGCAGGGCAAATTGCTGATAGGAGAACAACTAGAGGTGGTACTCCTGACCTTAAAAGAGATTCTTAGGAGAGTGACAGTAAGATTAATGGGGCAACAAGAAGTTCAGGGAGAGGAGGAAGAGGAGGAGACAGATGACATTGACAGATATTCGTCACCACGCGAAGAAATTCGAAATGTGCATAAAGATTATATCAGAGCAGATAAGGAGCCAATCCTAGCTTGGCTTGGTAGATGCTATGATACAGGTGCTCCAGCTCTAATAGTTGGAGACAAGTCAGCAGCTCAACTAGGAACTCTCTCAAAGGATAATGGAATAGATAGACATCTAGGCAGGACTCTTGGTAAGGTTACTCTGTGGATATGCCTTTTAATGGCAACCCTCATGAGATATCCTTCCCGAGATGATCTTCCATGGAATCCTAAGCCCTGGACTACCATAGAGGAGGGAATTAAGCGTCTGAGAGAATTTGCTGTCAGAGAGGTACTCTATGGTGGCCATAAAACGCTGAATCCTGATGAAATTCCAGCAGGAACTGGTCTTGCAAAAAAGCTCATCAAACTTGCTCCTCCTAATTATGCAAATATTCTGGCAAGCAGAATTGTAGCAAGAAATTATGGTGGAGTTCCTCCTACAGTTGGCCAATTCACTGATCAAATGAGACAATTGGAGGATAGCATGACACGTGTTTCGTTGGTTTCAGCCATTGAAACTCTGTCTGGTGAAATGAAGAATTGCATGAAAGAGCTGAAGGATGAAATTGTAAATTCCATATCCCAATTGACACAAAGAAATAATTCCAATTCTTCCTCCAGATGGATACAGGTTTCCTCTGTGAGGAATAGACGTCCTCCAAGGAGGTCATTCCAAAACTGGTCATTCCAAAACCGATCCAACCAAAACAGACCACCAAGGCAGTCATGTGGGAGTATTTGGATAACTCTGCATGATCAGTTTGGTGAGAACATGAACAGATGGGATGGTCAACCAACTTCTAATATGAGGGAACTGCAAAGTGGCAGGACCCGAGGTAGCAATACCAGAAGGGTAGCTGTTACTTCCAAGGTTTCTCAGGACAACTCTAATAGCTCCAACCGTGGCTCCAATTCTAACACTGGACAGTGTGCTCACTGTACATGTGGGCATATTCCCCATGATTAGGGGTGCCCTGCCTCCCGCCACAGGGAGGAGAGGGGTAACAGAGATAACAGAATCTATTGGGATGTGTACATCCAGTGGCCTGGCACTTCACAATTTCAGAAGTACAGGGCCTTGGTTGACACAGGGGCTCAGTGCACCATAATGCCATCAAATTATCAGGATCAGAAGCTATAACTATTCTGGAGTCACTGGTGGATCTCAAGAGTTAACTAAGGTGGAGGTTGATATAAGTTTAACTGGTAAACAGTGGAGGAAGCACACAGTTGTGACCGGACCTGACGCACCTTGTATTTTGGGAATTGATTTTCTGAGAGAAGGGCGTTTCAAAACCGTAAAGGTCACAAATGGGCTTTTGGAGTAGCATCTGTAGAAATTGATGGACAAAAATTGAAGCTGTCTGTTAGACCTGATCTTTCTGATGAATCTGCAGTTGTGGGACAACACAAGATTGAGGACATTAAATTGCCGGTTGCTTCTCAGACTGTGCATCACAGACAATACAGAACCAACCGTGACTCTTTGGTGCCCATTCAGAATCTGATTCGTCAGTTGGAGAGTCAGAAAGTCATCAGCAAAACTCCTTCATCTTTCAACAGTCCAGTGTGGCCCGTGCGAAAGCAGAATGGAGACTGGCATCTGACAGTTGACTACTGAGCTCTGAATGAAGTAACTCCACCTATGAGTGCCGCAGTACCAGACATGATGGAACTCCAATATGAGCTGGAATCCAAAGAGGCCAAATGGTATGCTACCATAGACATTGCTAATGCCTTCTTCTCTATTCCCATAGCAGGGGAATGCAGGCCTCAGTTTGCTTTCACCTGGAGAGGAATCCAGTACACTTTCAACAGATTGCCAATGGATTGGATCCACAGCTCAAGCATCTGTCATGCAGTGATCCATGATGCTCTGGAGAAAGGTGGTGCTCCAGAACACATCCAGTTCATCGATGATATCATCGTCTGGGGTAAAACTGCTGAGGAAGTCTTCGAGAAAGGTAACAAAGTCATTGACATTCTTCTGATGCAGGTTTCGCCATCAAGTGAGACAAGGTGAAAGGACCTACCAGAGAGATCCAGTTTCTGGGAGTGTGGTGGCAGGATGGAGGCCGACATATTCCAGTGGATGTGGTAAATAGAGTCTCTACCATGGCAAATCCCATGAACAAGCAAGAAACTCTACGTTTCTTGGGGATAGTGGGATTTTGGAGACTGCACATTACTGCATACAGTCAGGTTGTGAAACCTCTGTATGATATCACTCGAAAGAGAAACAATTTCCACTGGGGACCTGAACAACAAGCAGCATTTAACCAGATAAAGCAAGGGTAGTTCAAGCAATGGGTCTGGGACCTGTCCGAGATGGTCCAGACATTAAGAACATTCTGTACACGGCTGCAAGTGACAATGGTCCAACCTGGTGCTTGTGGCAAAGAGCTCCAGGTGAGACACGTGGACGACCTCTTGGTTTTTGGAGTCGAGGTTACAGAGGTTCAGAGGCTAATTATACTCCAACAGAGAAAGAGATTCTAGCTGCCTATGAAGGAGTAAAAGCAGCTTCTGAAGTAATTGGAACTGAGTCACAACTTCTCTTCGCTCCCAGATTACCAGTTTTGAATTGGATGTTCAAAGGCAAAGGTTCCACACCACATCATGCTATGGACTCTACCTGGTCTAAGTGGATGGCTCTGATAACACAGAGAGCTCGAATGGGAAATCTTGAAAGACCTGGTCTGGTGGAGGTGATCTCAAGTTGGCCTGAAGGTACCAACTGCACTAAACCTCCAGAGGAGAGAGTAACTCGTGCTGAGGAAGCTCCTCCTTACAATGACCTTACTGATGATGAAAAGAAATATGCTTTGTTCACAGACGGTTCCTGTCATCTTGTCGGGAACAAGCGAAGGTGGAAGTCTGCAGTGTGGAGTCCAACATGCTGAGTTGCAGAGGCAAAGGATGGAGAAGGAGAATCCAGTCAGTTTGCAGAGGTAAAAGCTGTCCAGCTAGCTCTTGACGTAGCTGAACGTGAGAGGTGGTCAAAGCTTTATCTCTACACTGACTCATGGCTGGTAGCTAATGCTCTGTGGGGTTGGCTAAAGAACTGGAAAAGGAATGGTTGGCAGAGAAAAGGAAAGCCTATATGGGCAGCTGACCTGTGGCAGGACATTGCTGATCAAATCGAGAGAATTCCAGTGAAGGTGAGACACATTGATGCTCACATCCCTAAGAGCAAAGCTACTGAGGAACAGCAACACAACCATCAGGCAGATTTAGCTGCAAGAGTTTCTCAAGTAGACATGGACTCTGATCTTGATCTCGACTGGAAACACCGAGGTGAGATATTCTTAGCTCGGTGGGCTCACGATTCGTCAGGACATCAAGGCAGAGATGCAACCTACCGATGGGCTCGTGACAGATCCATAGATATTTCCATGGATGTTATCACCCAAGTCATCCATGACTGTGACATTTGTGCTGCTATTAAGCAGGCAAAGAGAATTAAGCCCTTATGGTATGGTGACAGATGGTCCAAGCACAAGTATGGTGAAGCTTGGCAGATTGATTACATCACTCTACCACATTCTCATTCTGGTAAGCAATATGTGCTTACTATGGTAGAGGCAAACACTGGATGGTTGGAAACTTATCCAGTTCCACATGCAACTGCACGCAACACCATTCTTGGTCTGGAGAGACAAATCCTGTGGAGACACGGAACTCCAGAGAGGATCGAGTCAGACAACAGAACTCATTTCAAAAACAACCTTGTAAAGAGCTGGGCAAAAGAGCACGGCATTGAGTGGATATTCCACATCCCCTACTATGCACCAGCTGCAGGGAAGATTGAATGCTACAATGGTTTGCTGAAGACCACTCTTAAAGCCATGGGGGGTGGATCTTTGTAAAACTGGGAAAAACATTTAGCACAAGCAACCTGGCTGGTAAATAGTAGAGGTTCAGTGAACCGAGCTGGACCGGCACACTCTGATCTGCTACAGAAAGTAGAAGGTGATAGAGTTTCTGTTGTTAGAGAAAATAATCTGTTAGGTAAAACTGTTTGGGTATTTTCTCCCTCGTGAGAGGCTAAACCTGTCCAAGGGGTGGTTTCAGCTGAAGGTCTGGGTCACACTTATTGGGTAATGCAGGAGAATGGTGAAATTCAGTGTATTCCACAAAGAAATTTAACTTTAGCTGAAAGAGTTTAATTTCAGAGTGTTGTACAGTTACATCACGCCCAAAGGAAGGATCCGTGAGGAATCCACAGTGCACGAACCCTGAGAGCCCTGAGTCAACTGAGAGTCCCTGTTTCCCTGTTTCCCTTTTCTTCACTTCATCTGCGAAGAGACAAACTGTTTTCCATTTTTCTTGTTTCTTGGACTTCTGAATTATCTACACCTGAGGATAGCCGGAATGGACTATGAACTTTACTTACAAATTGTAGATATTGTTTAAGATTGGATGGACAGTATGAACAGCCAATGACATTGTTTAGAAGAGGTGGATTGTGACCAGTTTAGGCTGTGCCTTTAAGAAAGAGACAGTTGCTGAACACTCTGGCTGAATGTTTTTGATATTTAAACAAAAACAAGAT
The DNA here is from genome assembly GCA_015227895.2 of Colaptes auratus. Classification (NCBI taxonomy): domain Eukaryota; kingdom Metazoa; phylum Chordata; class Aves; order Piciformes; family Picidae; genus Colaptes; species Colaptes auratus. The sequence goes on from CM026897.1 coordinate 43,639,127, forward strand.
AGTCTAAACTAATTTCATTGGTGGATTTGGTAGAATGCAGCTTTGGGTTTGGGTTCTGCCAGTCTGGTCTGGGTTCAGGCTGCGTTCAGTTCTGTACCTTTTCTCTCTCTGAAGTAACAGCTTTGCCGGACAGGAGCGACCTTGAATTAACAAAGCTAACCAGATAAGAAAACTAATTCTTGCATACGCTTTGAGCTAACAGATTTTTCTCCTTAATTGCCTTTCTCTCTCTCTCTAACCCTTTGTGGGAAAAAGGGGAGGTAAGGAGGGAGAGAGGGGGTGTTCAGGGAGCCCCCCTGGCCAGCTGGAGGGAAAAGGCTTTTCTGCATTACGTTCATTGCTGTGTATTTCTGTATATATTGTAAATATTGTATATTTGTGTACATATTCATTGCATTCCATTTATGCCTGTAAATATAGCTTTCATCTGCTTTTCCGACTGAGCTAGCTGTGGTTTCTTTGTGTGTGTGTGTGTGTGTGTGTGTGTGTGTGTGTGTGAACTTTCTCACCCGACCACACTAACTTAGTCTGAGGGACCTGTGTTTGGTCAGTTTATGGCCTAATTTCTTTGCTGAAATGAAACTTGTAAAACATTTTGAAAATCCACCATGAAAAGAATGTGTGTGCACATCCTACACATTGCACCATTAGGTGATGTATTGTTTTATACTTCTAGAACATAAAGTTGTGTCATGAGAATAATATGAGAATAATAGTATCAATCTGAATACTGTGAAGGAGAAAACCCCACAAAACCCCAAACCAAAACAACAAGCAATTGAACTCAATATTGGCTAAAGCATTTGAAAATTATTAAAGCTGCTGACATACTGCCTGCATCTATCACACTCTGTGTATTTAATGTTTTATGATAAACTCTTGTTCTAAGTACCAAAGATCACTGTTGTGATTTGACTGCATCTCTGTCAGTAATGGTTCTTGATGTAATACTACATAAAGTTTTCTTGTGTGAGTTTCACTGCCACCCACAGACAAAAGTGTTCTCAGGCATACTCAGTAAAAAGTGTCATTTAACACTTGCAGATTCCTTGCAGACCTAAAGCATGTTTTGTTTATTTAAGCTCATGAGTGTGAAAGAAATATGGGTGGAACAAGTAATTTAAGGCCTCACAATTTTTAAAAGCTGATATTGGAAAGATATTCATAGGCCATTGAACAGTAAATATTTTAAATTTCATAAATTACACAAGAAATGCTGTGACCTAAACTGAGCTATATGGTCTGGGAAAGCAAAGTAAGTTTATCATTAGAATAATTTTTGTTTCACTTCCAATTCATAATTTACTTTCTGTAGAGTGATATGAAACCATGCAATAAACCTGCAGTCTGCTTGACTAATGTTGCAAGTTCTAGTTTATGTCAGGTTTGATGGGTGCACTTAAAACATTTTGATATGACATTCCCCTATGTCCAAATACAGCTGAAGCAGACTGCACCAGCTGTTGCTTTGACTAGTGATCAAGAGTATTTCAGATAATCTCATGAAAATGAAAAATCCTCTCATGTGAAGCTGTATTTTTCCAATTATACTGCAATATAGAGGAAAGTAAAAAAAAACAAACCTGAAAATGCACATGAATAATAAATGTTTTCTAAGTTGGAGAAAAATGACAACTTTTTTTTTTTCTTTTTTCTTTTCCTTTTTTCCTTTTTTTCCCATTAGGATGTCTTTTTATCTTTCTGGTTTAATTGTTTTGACAGCGAAATCACCAACAATCCTAAGAACAGTCAGACTTCTGAAAGCTTACTGTATTGGTAGAAAGTCTTCTGATATGTCTACTGCTATTCCTTCCCTTGACTTCTTGGCTGCATTATGTTTATGCGGGCAGATGTTCCCCAAATTCCCCTCTCTGCATGGGACCTCTTTACAACCCCAGCAGGCAGCCAGATTTTGCAGTGCAACCCAAACATCAAGACTTAAACTGCAAGCAATCTGTTACACTCTAGCTAAGGAAATAGAAGTTCTGCAACTGTCAAGGAGAGATGGATTAGTTTGGCCATGCCTAAAAAGCTTTGGGAGGTTTTCTAAAATAAACGTGCCAATATCACTCTGAGACCTGTTGTATGGAGAGATTTGAAAATATATGGGTTTGTTTCCAAAAGCAATATAGCCAACAGGTAGAACCAATTCAAAAAGACTTCTGTATTTTCCCTAAGGAGCTGGGGAGTTCATTAGAAATAATTGCAAATATACCCTGTTGGAGTTAACAAATGCTCAGCAAGCTATTATAGCATATAACAGCAGCCAATAGTAATTTAAGGGTACTGAACAACCCTAAGATTAACCACATTCATTCTTAAATTTAGAAAGTTCTCTCGTTTTTTAAACTATTACTGGGTAAATTGCCATTCAGAGGGAGCTCTTTGTATCTGCATACATTTCTTTTACGGTTAGATGACATGAAACTAGACACCAGTTTGAATCAGCCTATTTGCCCCTTCCTTCTGGGCAATAATGCATCTACTTCTTTCCTGTCAAGGGCATAAAATTTACATTTTAAACTTGTAATCAATCTTATAATCACCCAGAAAATGGGAACATGTTAAACTATTGTTTTGATCTCATGCTTATCTTAAATCTCCAAATTACCTCAACTCTGTACCCTTAACTGAGCATGATTCTGTCTAAGGACCATAAGTAAGGATCATTCAGGATGATGAAACAGAGATTATGACAGTAGAAGCAAGGTCTCATCAACACAAACAGGATATCAATTGCTTGTGTGACCGGAAAACAGAGAAAGATTGTGCTGCTTTTCCTCCTTTCTAACTGTCTCAGGACCTGATAGATATCCTTTGCCCAGTAACACACAAAAAATAAATATACTGACTGAAAGCTTCAGGTTTCAGCCACTGGAAGATATTGTAATATAGGATTCCTACTCCTCAGTCATGATAGAAATATTGTATTTTAGAAAACTTGCTCCCTCTGATTCTCCCAGTATGCTTCTGTTCCCCCATATCAGGCTTTTAATTCATGGAAGATGGAGATGTTTAGGCACCAGTGATCATGAGATAATTGAATTTTCTGTATTCAGCCAAGCTAAGAGGGGTAGCAAGAAGACCTCCACTCTGGACTTCCAGAGGGCAGACTTCAGGCTACTCAAGGAACTAACTCAGAAGGATCCTTGGGAAACAGCCCTTAAAAATAAAGGGGTCCAGCTGGACCTACTTCAAGGAAGAGCTCTGGAAGGCACAGGAACAGGCTGTGCCAAAGTGCCGGAAGATGAGCCGCCGGGGCAGACGGCCAGCCTGGATGGGTAATGAACTTCTAAAGGAACTAAGGGGAAAAAAGAGGGTGTATCGTCTTTGGAAGAAAGGGGAGGCAACTGATGGAATGTTTAGGGAAGTTGCTAGGTCTTGTAGGAAGAAAATTAGGGAGGCAAAAACACATTTGGAGCTCAGACTGGCCTCTGCTGTGAAGGACAACAAAAAGTCCTTCTATTAATAGCAAGAGGAAGGGCAAGGACAACCTCCACTTCTTGGTTGACACTGAGGGGAATGTTGTAACAAAGGATGAAGAAAAGGCAGAGGTACTTAACACCTTCTTTGCCTCAATTTTTACTAGCAGGACAGAACGTCTTCCAGACAGCTGGCCTGCAGAGCTGGCAGAAGGAGCCAGGGAGCAGCATAGTTCTCCTCTGTTCCAGGATGGGATTGTTAGGGATCTTCTCAGCCGCTTGAACCCCCACAAGGCCATGGGACCAGATGGGATCCATCCTAGGGTGCTGAGAGAGCTGGCAGATGAGCTGGCCAAGCCACTCTCCATCATTTTTCAGCAGTCCTGGCTCACTGGAGAGGTCCCAGAAGACTGGAAGCTGGCCAGCGTCGTACCCACCCACAAGAAGGGCAAAAAGGGCCAGTTGGAAGAGCCAGGGAATTATAGGCCTGTCAGCCTGACCTCAGTGCCAGGCAAGATTATGGAACAGGTCATCTTGAGTGCAATCACACAGCACTTACAGGATGGCCAGGGGCTCAGGTCTAGCCAGCACGGATTTAGGAAGGGCAGTTCCTGCTTCTCCAACCTGATCTCCTTCTATGATCAGGTGACCCACCTGGTGGATGTGGGGAGGCCTGTGGATGTGGTCTACCTGGGCCTCAGCAAGGCCTTTGACACCGTCCCCCACAGCAAACTCCTGGCCAAGCTGGCAGCCCATGGCTTGGATAGGAGCACACTGTGTTGGGTTAGGAAGTGGCTGGAGGGCCGAGCCCAGGGAGTAGTGGTGAATGGTGCCACATCCAGCTGGCAGACAGTCACTAGTGGTGTGCCCCAAGGATCAGTGCTGGACCCCATGCTCTTCAACATCTTTATTGATGATCTGGATGAGGGCATCGAGTCCATCATCAATAAATTTGCGGACGACTCCAAGCTTGGGGCAGGAGTTGATCTGCTGGAGGGAAGAGAGGCTTTGGAGAGGGACCTCGACAGGCTGGACAGATGGGCAGAATCCAATGGCATGAGATTGAACACATCCACCTGTGGGATGGGGTCAGAGTGGCTGGAGAGCTGCCAGGCAGAGAGGGACCTGGGGGTGCTGGTTGATGGGAGGCTGAACATGAGCCTGCAGTGTGCCCCAGGCAGCCAAGAGGACCAATGGGCATCCTGGCCTGCATCAGGAACAGTGTGGCCAGCAGGAGCAGGGAGGTCATTCTGCCCCTGTACATAGCACTGGTTAGGCCACACCTAGAGTACTGTGTCCAGTTCTGGGCCCCTCAGTTTAGGAAGGATGTTGACTTGCTGGAACGTTTCCAGAGAAGGGCAACAAAGTTGGTGAGGGGTTTGGAACACAAGCCCTATGAGGAGAAGCTGAGGGAGCTGGGGTTGCTTACCCTGGAGAAGAGGAGACTCCGGGGTGACCTTATTGCTCTCTACAACTACCTGAAGGGAGGTTGTAGACAGGCAGAGGTTGGTCTCTTTTCCCAGGCAGGCAGCACCAGAACAAGAGAACACAGTCTCAGGCTGCGCCAGGGGAGGTTTAGACTGGATGTTAGGAGGAAGTTCTATACAGAGAGAGTGATTGCCCATTGGAATGGTCTGCCCAGGAGGTGGTGGAGTCACCATCATTGGAGGTATTCAGGAGGAGACTTGATGGGGTACTTGGTGCCATGATCTAGTTGTTTAGGTGGGTTGGATTGGTTGAAAGGTTGGACGCGATGATCTTGAAGGTCTCTTCCAACCTGGATTTATTGTATTATTGTATTATTGTATTATTGCATTGTATATCGTCTCTTGGCAAATACTCATTTCAGCACAATGAAACGTACTAGGTATATGCCCTTTGTTTTTGTCTTCACTTCACTTTCCCAGTCTACAGTGTTTGATCAAATACAGGAAGGTTCTTTTTGCTTATATCTGTACGCTTTCCCCCCCACCCATTACCCCCCCCTCCCTTTTTGTTCACCCCATCTATTAAATTATCATTATTATTCTTTGTAAAAAATAAATAAATTAAAATTAGAATAGAGTAGACTAGAGTAGACTAGAGTAGACTAGAGTAGACTAGACTAGAATAGAATAGAATTATCCAGGTTGGAAAAGACCTTTGAGATCATCAAGTCCAACCTATCACCCAACACCATTTAATCAACTAAACCATGGCACTAAGTGCCTCATCCAGTCTCTTCCTAAACACCTCCAATGATGGTGAGTCCACCACCTCCCTGGGCAGCCCATTCCAATGGCCAATCACTCTTTCTGTGAAGAACTTCTTCTTAACATCCAGCCTAAACCTCCCCTGGCGCAGCTTGAGACTGTGTCCTCTTGTTCTAGTGCTGGTTGCCTGGGAGAAGAGACCAAGCCCCATCTGGCTACAACCACCCTTCAGGTAGTTGTAGAGAGCAAGAAGGTCTCCCCTGAGCCTCCTCTTCTCCAGGCTAAGCAGCCCCAGCTCCCTCAGCCTCTCCTCATAGGGCTTGTGTTCCAAACCCTTCGTTATATAAATATAGATAAAAGTCTGTAGATAGTTCAACTGAGTTCTAATTATAACACTAAGCCACTTATGGAATGTATTTCACGAATGTGCACTAGAACATGTATATAAGTTAGTGATTCATTGGTTATCAATATGTTTGATAATTAATAAAAATAACATTTTCATAACTCATATTACATATTAATAAATGAAATAACCTCTTCATCCCACCCACCAGCCCTTCCCTATTTGTGAAGTGGGGGTCAAGCATAGCCTTACCCCTGGAACGATTGTGCCACGCCTGGGATAAGAAGCTATCCTCCATACACTCTAAGAACCTCCTAGACTGCCTCCTCTCTGCTGTGTTGAGATCCCAGCAATAATACAACAATACAACAATAGACCTTCAAGATCATTGCATCCAACCCATCAACTAATCCAACCCATCTAAACAACTAAACCATGCAGCCAAGCACCCCATCAAGTCTCCTCCTGAACACCTCCAATGAAGGTGACTCCACCACCTCCACGGGTAGCCAATTCCAATGGGCAATCACTCTCTCTGTATAGAACTTCTGCAGATATCAGGCAGGTTGAAGTCACCCATGAGAACAAGGTCAGGTGTTCTAGAGACAGCCTTTATCTGCCTATAGAATGATTCATCAACATCTTCATCCTGATTGGGAGTCTATAACAGATTCCAACCAGGATGTCTGTCTTGCTGGTCTTCCATCTAATTTTCACCCACAAGCACTCAAACTGATTGTCCCTGATCTGCAGCTCAATGGCATCTAGTGCCTCCCTGATGTACAGGACCACCCCTCCACCCCTTCTCCCTTGCCTGTCTCTCCTGAAGAGCCTGTAGCTGTCAAGTACAGTGCTCCAGTCATGTGAGTGGTCCCATCATGTCTCTGTGATGGCAACTACATCATAACTTTCCTGCTGTAACAGGGCTTCCAGCTCCTCTTCTTCGTTGCCCATATTTAGTGCATTAGTGTACATTCACTTTAGATGGGCTGCTGGTTTCACCCCTGGCTCCAGCTTACCATCCCTAGACTCCTGCCTGGGGGGACTGGTTTCAGCCCCTTCCCCCTTCGAATCTAGTTTAAAGCCCTATCAACAAGGTCTATCAATGTTCTTTCAGTCAGGTAAATATTTACCTTAAAGTTTTACATCTGAATTTTGCAACAGAAGGAAAATTCCTAGCACATTTCCTATGATTCCCACTCTGTCAAAAAGAGAATTAGAATCAACATGTTTCTTCACCTAGTGCTTTGTGATGATTTGAGGCTGGATGCCTTTAAGAAACCATAACCTTCGAAGAGGATAGATAAAGCCAGGAGGTGGACTGGAAAGTGTAATTTTTTTGTTATTTCGTTCTCGTAATGCCTGCATCTAGCCTTATAAGGGGACAGCCCAAGCTGCCTGTTCCCTTTCTCCTTTCCTTGCTCCCTTCCCAATGAGTTTGCCTTATCTCCATTTGGTATTGGGAAGGGTTTCAGCCTTGAGGAGCCTGTTAGTGGCCTAAGCAAAGCTGAATTTCTAGCTGTGTCACTTTGGGCCTGGTGTGTGGGGTGGAGTAGCAGGGAGGTATGGGGGGACATTTGGGACTGGGACTGGGATTTTGGCCTGCTTTGTAGAAGCTTTGGCCTAAGGAGATTTTGGAGAACCTTGGTCTATGGATTTCTTTGTATTTTATATGCTTTGCATTGTAGTTTGTAGTTATTAATAGAATTTCCATTTAAACTTCCAATAATATTTTGTATTTCCATCCAGTTGTGTGGAGAGTTTTTCTTTAACTACTTTGAGAAGAGCTAGAGAGCCTGTCTCACTCCTTAAACAGAGACATTTGTCTATCAAGAAAACAATCTTCTCCCTTGTCTTTTTAATTAATATATTTTAAAAGTGATTTTATCATTAGAGTGGTAACAAGAACAGATAGACTCTAGAATGAACTCCTGTTCTAAAGATACACCTATGTTTCTCAAAATTCATTTTACTGTTTTCAACATCATTGAAATTTCCTTGCACATGTGTCCCTTTGAACTAATTTCTTTACGTTGTAATTGCATTTTATGACACACTCTGCTCACTTTTCCCTTGGAAACTTGAAGTAGTGTTTTCAGTGATCATCATATCCTTGTTGTGAGGCCTTCACTGGGAGGGCATTCTTATTTAGTAGGTAAAGCCTGAGAAGAACTGTAGTAACTAGGCATACACAAAACTCTCCTTGCCATAATCATTGTATTAGTTTTTCCCTGATGAGTGTCCATCAATAATATCATGGCCAGATCAAAATATCCTTACTAAAAAAGGGAGAAGTATTTCTAGCACCTTTTTTCCCTGGTCCTTGTGGCTACTTTGAACTCCATGTTGAAAGTCACTGAAAGCATTCCTTTCCCATGAGGACTGGCCATTCCATGGAACAGATGCACAGAAAACTAACATTAAAAAAAAAATAATTAAGGAACAGACAATATGAATCACATCCAGATGTCAGTGTTTGTTTTCATTTGTCCAAATATTCAGTCATGTTCTACTGGGAGATATAGGTTTGTGAGGTGGTTTATCACATTAGGTTTGTGGGGCTTCATGAGTTTATGCCAGTATGTAATTGAATCTTGCCAACAGCACTTGGAGTTACTTGGCCCAGACAATGCTCCAAATCACTACCTGTAATCTGAAACATCTCAAAGGACTTTCTAAGTGTTTGTTTGAAGATAGGTGGTTAGGTTAGCTTGATCCACTGTTATGATCGTTAAAAGGCTATTATTATTCAATAGGTGGAATGATTAATAAAATATTAATAACTTTATTAATCATAAAAATATTCATAAAGCCTATTTACTGGTTTGAAATACTTGATTGTGGAATTGATACCTCACCAGCATGAGCAAGTAACAATTTAAACAGTATGTACAAAAATCCAGAAAGTACAAACAGCAATTTAAACTGTAAAGAAAAAAAAAAGAACATTGGCAACAAAGCTGGAGATTGCCCACAAAGTGGGGAGGGAACAACACCAGAGTTCCCTAGGGTAACAGACCTTTAATAGATGCTTGTATAAATCAGATTTCATAATTACTCACTGATCCTGATATCCCATGGCACATGTGGGGATTTAAACGAAACCAAAATAGTGTCGACCACATGGAACCTGCAGGAGCACAGTTTCACTTTCTGTTGGTGTCTTCAGCTTGCTGCTAAGACACATTCAGGATTTATCCCCAAAGGTTTTGTAGCTGAAAGCCTTGTAGAAAAGAAGTTCTTCTGCTGCAATTCTTTGCAGCGGTGCTTGTTTCTTCTTCCAATCTAACAAAACTGTCCTGGGGACTCAGCATCTCCGGGGATTCGCCTCTTGGCCCCGCGAGATGCGTCTGTCTGCTCCTGGGCTTTGTAATGCAATACAGCCAGGGGTCCTTGCAGTCCTGTCTCATCAACTGATACACAGCTCGGCTTCCAAATGAGGCTTGTGATTTCTCTCAGAGCATGGACAACTGCAAGGCAAGGCTATGGCTCTTTGGGCTGGTACTTACAGATTTCCTGAGACAATAATGGCCAGTGACAACACAGATTGAGAGATCAAACACTGACACTGTAACCTATAGAAAGGGTTTTCTCCAAACGTGGCCAAAGGCAAACATACCTGCCCTACTTGGGCTCCAGGACATGTTCAGACAAGCCTGGGCAACATGGGCATTTTCCTGAAAAACCAGATCCGCTGGCTCCTGCCCCATTGTCTGGTTCAGAGCATTTTTGAGGCTTTTTGTCCCTTCAGGAAATCCACTGAACTTTTTTATCTCTAAAAGGTGCTGAAGGGTTAGCAGCAACTGTAGCCTTGTAGCCTAGCATTATCCTTTAGACATAGTATAGTATCATAGTTTCAGTCAGGGTTGGAAGGGACCACAAGGATCATCTAGTTCCAACCCCCATGCCATGGGCAGGGACACTCTACACTAGATCAGGCTGGCCAGAGCCTCATCCAGCCTGGACTTAAACACCTCCAGGGATGGGGCCTCAACCACCTCCCTGGACAACCCATTCCAGGGCTTCACCACTCTCATGGTGAAGAATTTCCTCCTTATGTCTAGCCTGAATCTCCCCACCTCCAGCTTCATTCCATTCCCCCTAGTCCTATCACTACCTGATAGCCTGAGAAGTCCCTCCCCAGCCTTCTTGTAGGCCCCCTTTAGATACTGAAAGGCCACAATGAGGTCACCTTGGAGCCTTCTCTTCTCCAAACTGAACAGCCCCAACTCCTTCAGTCTGTCCTCATAGGAGAGGTGCTCCAGCCCTCTGATCATCCTCATGGCCCTTCTCTGGAATCATAGGGCACAGGTGTCTCACTAAGTAATATGAATATGGCTGCCCAGAGTACTCTGTCAGGTAATAGGAATTTTGAACTATCAGCTATCTGAAATAGTTACTGAAAAAGTATTCTGTCCCTCCTTTCAATTCAATGCTGTATTGTTGTATCCTTCTCTAACATAGCCTTTTAAAAAATGTTTTACTCCAATTTACTATCAGTCCCTAATGCATCAAGCCCCTTGTTCATGTCTAGAGGTAATTGGATGTCTATTTGTGTTAGGTGAGATGACAGGTATGCTTCCCACTCAGAAATGATACTGAGAGAAAAATTACTCCAGCAAATAGTTTCTGATGGATAGCTGCAAAAAGGCAGGCCAATCTATTACTCTTTAAGATAACTACTCACAGGTGTCATCTTGTCACCTTACGTGACAGCCTTTCTATGTTTCTAGTTGCTACTTGACAATTAAGCAGTGCTAAAAAATTTCCAGGTATTCCAAACTTGATTTTTTCAGTTTTTATGCAAAGAGCATTGCTCTTAATTTGCCTTAAAGCCATCATCAAAATCCATGAATCAACAATTAGCAAAGAAACAAATTCTAGTTTCAAGTCTATATAACTGCAATTTCTGTTGCAGGCCAGTTTGTGGGGATCAATAATATGTATTTGAATTAGACCCTGTGATGTCAGAATTGAACACTGGTGCATTCATTGATGCATTTGCTTTTTTTACAGACTTGTTTTAAACTACTTCATGAATCAGTGACTAGCTAGCACAAAATCATGCATCAGCAAAGCTAGCACTTTGCTTATGAAATATTGTTTCTTTGATTGAGTCGTTGCACACTTCATCATAACTCACACCAAAGATAAGAATAAATTATTTTCCAAACTTAAAGGGTGGAGAAGGAAATGTGATTTATTTAATTGTGTTTGGACAGAGACCTGTACAACAGGAGATGCAGGAGACAGGAATTCAAGGTGAGAAAATGAGCAGTAGGCCATAAACAAGCAGAGAAACTACACGCTGTATTATAGCAAAGGAAATGTTCTGTGTCCTGTGTAGTGGCTGGCAAAATGTTTGAAGTGACCATTCCAAATTTCTCAATTCCTTCTGTGTTTAGGGAAATGGGATGTTGTGTTCTTTGCAGATAACTGTGATTACTCTTCAGTAGCAAGATGCATTCATCATGAACACTTTTCAGCCGACTCCTGGAATCCCACACTGTGCAGGTCAGGAAGAACTAGCATTATCAAACATCTCAAACTGAAATCTTGCTGGATTGAGCACTGTGCACAAGCAAGAAAGAGAGACTTCCCTGGTAATGAGATCTCCCAGGCTAGGAAAGTGTTTTGCCAATGTCATGCACAATGTTATCATACAGCAGTATAATCCATGCAGTTGTATGCTGTGCAGAAATAATTTCTTTTCACTTTCTCCAGTCTGGTTCCAGTTTTTATTCCAACTTACCTGGTACACAGAAGACTTTTACTTCAGTCATTTATATTGCTCAGCCAATGTAAAAGGTCTTACAGGTAGTTTATTACCTCCTTTCATTGCCCTTTTCACTGCTACAAGTTCCAAACAGTTCAATGGAAGACATGCTCAGGAATAATCTATAACTTATTGTAGGTACTTAGCAGTGCAATGGGGATACCTGTTTGAGAGGGAAAGTGTCAAGAGGAAATAATTAATCTCTGCAGCTTGGTGCTTGCAACACTCCCTCACCTCAACATGAGGATAAACATGAGGAGAGTGACAGAGCACTGGAACAGGCTGCCCAGAGAGGTTGTGGAGTCTCTTTCTCTGGAGAATTTCAAAACCCACCTGGATGCATTTCTGTGTGGACTACCCTAAGTGATCCTGCTTTGGCAGGGGGATTTGATCTAGCGATCTCTTGAGGTCCCTTCCAATATCTAATATACTGTGATAATGTGATGCCTGGATTCTTCAGACTGGGAGACCATGATAAGCTTCATGAACCATGAGGGCACAGAGACTGTTGTGTATATTCGTCCAGTTTTGGTTTTATCAGGAAAGGGTCAATAAAATACAATACAATACACCAGGTTGAAAGAGACCTTCAAGATCATCGTGTCCAATCCATCAGCCAATCCAATCCACTTAAACAACTCGATCATGGCACCCAGTACCCCATCAAGTCTCCTCCTGAATACCTCCAATGATGGTGACTCTACCACCTCCACGGGCAGACCATTCCAATGGGCAATCACTCTCTCTATATAGAACTTCCTCCTAACATCCAGTCTAAACCTCCCCTGGTGCAGCCTGAGACTGTGTCCTCTTGTTCTGGTGTTGCCTGCCTGGGAAAAGAGACCAACCTCTGCCTGGCTACAATCTCCCTTCAGGTAGTTGCAGAGAGCAATAAGGTCACCCCTGAGTCTCCTATTCTCCAGGCTAAGCAATCCCAGCTCCCTCAGCTTCTCCTCATAGGGCTTGTGTTCCAAACCCCTCACCAACTTTGTTGCCCTTCTCTGGAAACGTTCCAGCAAGTCAACATCCTTCCTCTCTTCCCTCCAGCAGATCAACTCCTGCCCCAAGCTTGGTGTCGTCTGCAAATTTACTGATGATGGACTCAATGCCCTCATCCAGATCATCAATAAAGATGTTGAAGAGCATGGGGCCCAGCACTGATCCTTGGGGCACACCACTAGTGACAGGCCGCCAGCTGGATGTGGCACCATTCACCACCACTCTCTGGGCTTGGCCCTCCAGCCACTTCCTAACCCAACACAGTGTGCTCCTGTCCAAGCCATGGGCTGCCAGCTTGGCCAGGAGTTTGCTGTGAGGGACAGTGTCAAAGGCCTTGCTGAGGTCCAGGTAGACTACATCCACAGGCCTCCCCACATCCACCAGGTGGGTCACCTGATCATAGAAGGAGATCAGGTTGGAGAAGCAGGAACTGCCCTTCCTAAATCCGTGCTGGCTAGACCTGAGCCCCTGGCCATACTGTAAGTGCTGTGTGATTGCACTCAAGATGACCTGTTCCATAATCTTGCCTGGCACTGAGGTCAGGCTGACAGGCCTATAATTCCCTGGCTCTTCCAACCGGCCCTTCTTGTGGATGGGTACCATGTTGGCCAGCTTCCAGTCTTCTGGGACCTCTCCAGTGAGCCAGGGCTGCTGAAAAATGATGGAGAGCGGCTTGGCCAGCTCATCTGCCAGCTCTCTCAGCACCCTAGGATGGATCCCATCTGGTCCCATGGCCTTGTGGGGGTTCAAGCGGCTGAGAAGATCCCTAACAATCCCATCCTGGAACAGAGGAGAACTATGCTGCTCCCTGGCTCCTTCTGCCAGCTCTGCAGGCCAGCTGCCTGGAAGACATTCTGTCCTGCTAGTAAAAATTGAGGCAAAGAAGGTGTTAAGTACCTCTGCCTTTTCTTCATCCTTTGTTACATTCCCCTCCATGCCCACCAAGGAGTGGAGGTTGTCCTTGCCCTTCCTCTTGCTATTAATATATTTATAGAAGGACTTTTTGTTTTCCTTCACAGCAGAGGCCAGTCTGAGCTCCAAATGTGCTTTTGCCTCCCTAATTTTTTTCCTACAAGACCTAGCAACTTCCCTAAACATTTCATGGGTTGCCTTCCCTTCCTTCCAAAGACGATACACCCTCTTGTTTCCCCTTAGTTCCTTTAGAAGTTCATTGACCATCCAGGCTGGCCGTCTGCCCTGGCGACTCATCTTCCGGCATGTTGGCACAGCCTGTTCCTGCACCTTCAAGAGCTCTTCCTTGAAGTAGGTCCAGCTCTCCTGGACCCCTTTATTTTTAAGGGCTGTTTCCCAAGGAACCTTCTCAGTTACTTCCTTGAGTAGCCTGAAGTCTGCCCTACGGAAGTCCCGAGTGGAGGTCTTCTTGCTGCCCCTCTTAGCTTGGCTGAATACAGAAAATTCAATTATCTCCTGGTCACTGGTGCCTAAACACCCTCTGACCACCACATCACCCACCAGCCCTTCCCTGTTGGTGAAGAGGAGGTCAAGCAGAGCCTTACCCCTGGTAGGTTCGCGCAGCACCTGGGATAAGAAGCTGTCCTCCATGCACTCTAAGAACCTCTTAGATTGCCTCCTTTCTGCTATGTTGTGATCCCAGCAGATATCAGGCAGGTTGAAGTCACCCATGAGAACAAGGTCAGGCGATCTTGAGACAGCCTTAAGCTGCCTATAGAATGCTTCATCAACATCTTCCTCCTGGTTGGGTGGTCTATAACAGACTCCAACCAGGATGTCTGCCCTGCTGGTCTTCCCTCTAATTCTCCCCCACAGGCACTCAACCCGATCGTCCCTGATCTCTAGCTCAACAGCATCAAGTGCCTCTCTGATGTACAGGGCCACCCTTCCACCCCTTCTTCCTTGCCTGTCTCTCCTGAAGAGCCTGTAGCCATAAATTGCAGTGCTTCAGTCATGCGAGTTGTCCCACCACGTCTCTGTGATGGCGACTACATCATATCTTTCCTGCTGCAACAAGGCTTCCAGCTCCTCATGTTTGTTGCCCATACTTCGTGCATTAGTATACATGCACTTCAGCCGGGCTGGTGGTTTCGCCCCTGGCTCCAGCTTACCACCCTCAGACTCCTGCCTGGGGGAACTGGTTTCAGCCCCTTCCCCCTTCGAAGCTAGTTTAAAGCCCTGTCAATGAGGCCTGCTAATTCCCTTCCCAGAATCTTCTTACCTTTGGGGGACAGGCCATTCTCATGTACTGTGACCTTCCCCCTCCTCTGGGACAGATGTACTCCATCTGTTACCAGCTGACCTGCTGCAGTAGAAAGTTTCTCAAGATCGAAAAACCCAAAATTCTTTTGACTGCACCAGCCTCTAAGCCACTTGTTGACTACAGCTGCTGTCCTGTTCCTTCTTGTATTCCCTCCTGCAACTAAGGGTATAGACAAAAAAATTATTTGTGCACCTGACCCCTCCACCAGATCCCCCAGGGCCTTGAAGGCATTCTTGATAGCCCTGGGAGTTCTGGTTGCAACATCATCATTCCCTAACTGCATAACTATTAAGGGATAGTAGTCAGAGGGCTGCACCAGACTAGGCAGCCTTCCGGTAACATCGCTAACTTGAGCTCCTGGGAGACAACAAAGTTCCCTGTGAGTAGGGTCTGGCCGACATATGGGCCTTCTGTTCCCCTCAGGAGGGAATCACCAATAACAATTACCCTCCTCTTTTTTTTTAAGGGAGCAAGTCTTGATGCCAGGCTGCTTCACCTTGGGCTGCTTCACCTTGGGCTGCTTCACCTTGGGCTATTTTGCCTCAGAGAAAACCCCAGCTGGTGTGTTCTCCTGCATTATAATCACCTCCCCCTCGACCTCCAGTGCCCCATACTTGTTTTCCAAGGGCAGTGGGGAAGGTGAGGGGAGGCGAGGAGGTTTGAATTTGTGTCTTTTGAGAGGAACCTTCATCCATTCCCCCTGTTTTTTGGATAACCAGCCTCTGCAGGGGGAGCCTGCTGAGCCTGGTTACTCAAGTTGGTCTCCCTTCTACAATCCCTGACATCTCTAAGTCTAGTCACCTCATCCTTCAATCTGGCCACCAGGTTAAGCAGATAGTCGATCTGCTCACACCTGGTGCAGGAGTTGTCCCCACTACCCTGCATCTCAAGTGCCAGGCTCCAGCACTCTCTGCAGCCATATGCCTGGACACCCACCTCTTGCTTATGGCACATGCCTACCTGCTTGTATTCCCCCTCAGTCTGAGTCGAGACTGATTTTTTGAAGGAGCTATTGCGGCGCGTTACCACCATGCCTGCCCTGCCCGCCTGGCCTGCTGGACAAGATTTAGAAAAAGTGCGGCGGCGCGCGCCGAGCGAGAGAAGGCGGCAAGATGGCGGTGCCGCTGGCTTTGAAAAGCACCGCCAGTGACGTGGAGAGCCCGAGCGCTCCCGAGCAGCAAGCACGTGGAGAAACGGCCGTGCCAAATCCAGCCAAGTGCTGAGAGCCCGGGGGTGTCCTGCCGATCCTGTAGGTTGGAAGCAGCTCGTGTTCCCGAGGCTGCTAGTCACGGTGTGCTCCCGAGCAAGATTCCAACCAGAACAGATATACCCTACCACATATTTTAATTGGTGCCCAATGCGTGGCTTCTGGATAGTTGCTGTCAAGAGGCAGAGCAAAATTTGCTTGATTTATTGTCTGCTCAAGTTGGAGTTGCAAAAATGAAAGGGTTTTGGCTTTTAGAGCGTCTGTTTTTTTCAATTTTTGGGGTCCTTATCTATAAGCATGTTCTAGGATTGATGTTCGATCGCTTAGGCAGATACTTGATGTATAAATTATGCTTATGGTTTAAGTATAAGATTCAGCTTCTCTATGACCGGTGCCTGGGATTCTTTTGGCTTAATAGGTACGGGAATGTGACATCAACCACTCTGCCCATAGGCATAAAGGAGTTTAAGATCCCAGTAGGTGAAAGAGTAGTATTAAGTGATGGCTGGGATCCAAAGGTGATGTGTTTGAATCTGCTGCTGGTGATGGTGATTGCATACTTACTATATGCTCTGTGCTGGGGAGAGGAAGGTATCTAAGGCCTGTTTTGTAATTAGACGTAGACCCAAGAGGAGAAAGAACAGCTCTAACTCGACCCCAGAAATATCTAGTGATGAGGAGAATGGAGAATCTGTATCAGTTAAAGATAAAGCTAAAAAGCCCATCGGAAAGGCTGCTCTGAACGGTGCTGTTTGGTGGTTCTGGCAATCAGCCAGCTGCAGCAGCAGTGCCTAACATGGCGTCTCCCACGTCCTCGGCAGCCATTAGCGAGGCAAAGCCATTTCCTCCTTCTTTTTCGGCAAGACCGGAAGTGTCCTCCACAGCAGCTGATCTGTCTCAAAACCTGTCAGCTTCTGTTAAGCCAGCTGTAAATTCAAACACAGCTCCAGTTAAGCAGGTAGCTGTTTTAAAAACGAGAGGTGGAAAGACCAAAGCTGACTCAGGAGCTGATGCTGGTGAGGGAACTTCTGCTTTAAGAGACCCTGCTGAGGAGGAGGAGAAGGTTTGTCTTAAAGATATAGCTGAGTTATTGAGATCAACACTGGATGGTTGGAAACTTATCCAGTTCCACATGCAACTGCACGCAACACCATTCTTGGTCTGGAGAGACAAATCCTGTGGAGACACGGAACTCCAGAGAGGATCGAGTCAGACAACGGAATTAATTTCAAAAACAACCTTGTAAAGAACTGGGCAAAAGAGCACGGCATTGAGTGGATATTCCACATTCCCTACTATGCACCAGCTGCAGGGAAGATTGAATGCTACAACGGTTTGTTGAAGACCACTCTTAAAGCCATGGGAGGTGGATCTTTGAAAAACTGGGAAAAGCATTTAGCACAAGCAACCTGGCTGGTAAATAGTAGAGGTTCAGTGAACCGAGCTGGACCTGCACACTCTGATCTGCTACAGAAAGTAGAAGGTGATAGAGTTCCTGTTGTTAGAGAAAAGAATCTGTTAGGTAAAACTGTTTGGGTATTTTCTCCCTCGTGAGAGGCTAAACCTGTGCAAGGGGTGGTTTCAGCTGAAGGTCCGGGTCACACTTATTGGGTAATGCAAGAGAATGGTGAAATTCAGTGTATTCCACAAAGAAATTTAACTTTAGCTGAAAGAGTTTAATTTCAGAGTGTTGTACAGCTACATCGTGCCCAAAGGAAGAATACGTGAGGAATCCACGGTGCATGAACCCTGAGAACCCTGAGAGCCCTGAGTCAACCGAGTCCCTGTTTCCCTGTTTCCCTTTTCTTCGCTTCGTCTGCGAAGAGACAAACTGTTTTCCATTTTTCTTGTTTCCTGATTTTCTTGGACTTCTGAATTATCTATACCTGTTCCTGCACCTTCAAGAGTTCTGACTTGAAGCAGGTCCGGCTCTCCTGGACCCCTTTATTTTTAAGGGCTGTATCCCAAAGAACCTTCTGAGTTAGTTCCTTGAGTAACCTGAAGTCTGGCCTCCTGAAGTCCAGAGTGGAGGTCTTCTTGCTACCCCTCTTAGCTTGACTGAATACTGAAAATTCAATTATCTCGTGATCACTGGTGCCTAAACACCCTCCGACCACCACATCACCCACCAGCCCTTCTCTATTTGTGAAGAGGAGGTCAAACAGAGCCTTACCCCTGGTAGGCTTGTGCAGCACCTGGGATAAGAAGCTGTCCTCCATGCACTCTAAGAACCTCCTAGACTGCCTCTTCTCTGCTGTGTTGAGATCCCAGCAGATATCAGGCAGGTTGAAGTCCCCCATGAGAACGAGGTCAGACGATCATGAGACAGCCTTAAGCTGCCTATTCACTAAAGGAAAAGGAATGCTGACAGTTCAGTTCACCAATGTATCCTAAAGTATGTGTGCTTATTTGATACTTAAGTGGAGCATCCAGGCCACCAAAGATCTGAGAGATGCCAAGAAAGCAAGTTTCCTTCTTACATTTCATCTATTTCTCTCCTTGATGCTATTTTGAAACTGCTTATGGAGGGTTGCGGAATCAGAAACTAAGATACAAGGAAAAGGAAGTGCCTCACATACTTTAGAGGTCAAAGAAGGTCTTGCTTCACTCTTCAAATAATAATTTGGCATGGTTCTTACTTTATTCAAATTATAGCATGACTTGCACTGCAGGAGTTACTGGAATGACCCCTGAGTTTAATGTATTTTAATTTTCTGTGTTCCTCTGAAGCAGGTCTAGTTATATAAATAATTATTTTTACTCCCTATCAAAATGTGGTATTTTCTCCTACTTCTATCAGTATGGGCACAATATTTCTGATCAGCTATCATGCTTTAAATTGCCACATGTATTTTGCATTCATTTGCCACTAATAAACTAAAAAAAAAAAAGCCATCTATATGAGAGCTGGACAATTCACAATCATTAATCAAAGTGTGTTTTTGTTAGTGTTTTACTGCCTAACCCTACTATTAACTTGTCACAGCTGGGTTGCTTTTATATTTTCACACACTGTGTGATGGATTAAACTAGTTAGCTGGCTAGATAGATTATATGCATTAGCACTTAAAGCTTTGTGCAAGCACTGGGCAAAACACAAGGCTTGCCTTCTATGAAGCTTTAAAGAATCTGACTTGCCATGGTTTATTCTGTGTTGATTCTTTTATCCAGTCATGGATAAATAATGGAAATAAAGGCATTTTTGAACTGGAACATCTGATTGTATTTCTTGGAAGGTTTTAACTGAAGCTTAATGGACAGTATCTCTGATCTTCTGCTCAGGTCCACTAGCAAAATGGTTTTAGGAAGGGCAGGTTGTGCCTAACTAACCTGATCTCCTTCTAGGATCAGGTGACCCACCTAGTGGATGTGGAGAAGGCTATGGATGTAGTCTACCTGGACTTCAGCAAGGCCTTTGATACCATCCCCCACAATGAACTCCTGACAAAGCTGTCAGCCTGTGACTTGGACAGTAGCACTCTGTGCTGGGTTAGGAACTGTCTGGAGGGCTGAGCCCAGAGAGTGGTGGTGAATGGTGCCACATCCAGCTGGCAGCCAGTCACTAGTGGTGTTCCCCAGGGATCAGTGCTGGGTCCCATTCTGTTAAATATCTTTATTGATGATCTGGATGAGGGGATTGAGTCCATCATCAGTAAATTTGCAGATGACACCAAGCTGGGAGCAGGAGTTGATCTGGTAGAGGGTAGCAGAGGTCTGCAGAGGGACCTTGACAAGCTGGACAGATGGGCAGAATCCAATGACATGAGATTTAACACATCCAAGTGCCGGGTTCTGCACAAATGGCCACAACCCTATGCAATGCTACAGGCTGGGGTCAGAGTGGCTGGAAAGCAGCCAGGCAGAAAGGGAGCTGGGGGTAATGGTTGATGGGAGGCTGAAAATGAGCCAGTAGTGTGCCCACATGGCCAAGAAGGCCAATGGCATCCTGACCTGCATCAGGAACAGTGTGGCCAGCAGGAGCAGGGAGGTCATTGTGCCCATGTACTCAGCACTGGTTAGGCCACACCTTGAGTCCTGTGTCCAGTTCTGGGCCCCTTAGTTTAGGAAAGATGTTGACTTGCTGGAATATGTCCAGAGAAGGGCAAGGAAATTGGTGAGGGGTTTGGAGCACAAGCCCTATGAGTAGAGGCTGAGTGAGCTGGGGTTGCTTATCCTAGAGAAGAGAAGGCTCAGAGGGGACCTTATTGCTCTCTACAACTGCCTGAAGGGAGGTTGGTGGGGGGTGGGGGAGGCGGGTTGTGTGTCGGGTCTTGGTCTCTTCTCCCAGGCAACCAGCACCAGAACAAGAAGACACAGTCTCAAGCTGCACCAGGGGAGGTTTAGGCTGGATGTTAAGAAGAGGTTCTTCACAGAAAGAGTGATTGCTCATTGGAATGGGCTGCCCAGGGAAGTGGTGGAGTCACCATCACTGGAGGTGTTTAGGAAGAGACTGGATGGGGCACTTGGTGCCATGATTTATTTGATTAGATGGTGTTGTGTGATAGATTGGGCTTGATGATCTCGAAGGTCTTTTCCAACCTGGTTAATCCTATCCTATCCTATCCTATCCTATCCTATCCTATCCTATCCTATCCTATCCTATCCTATCCTATTCCATTCCATTCCAGTTCTGGGCCCCTCAGTTTAGGAAGGATGTTGTCTTGCTGGAACGTGTCCAGAGAAGGGCAACGAAGTTGGTGAGGGGTTTGGAAGACAAGCCCTATGAGGAAAGGCTGAGGGAGCTGGGGTTGCTTAGCCTGGAGAAGAGGAGGCTGAGGGGTGACCTTATTGCTCTCTACAACTACCTGAAGGGAGGTTGTAGCCAGGCAGAGGTTGGTCTCTTCTCCCAGGCAGCCAGTACCAGAACAAGAGGACACAGTCTCAGGCTGCACCAGGGCAGGTTTAGGCTGGATGTTAGGAAGAGGTTCTATACAGAGAGAGTGATTGCCCATTGGAATTGGCTACCTGTGGAGGTGGTGGGAGTCACCTTCATTGGAGGTGTTCAGGAGGAGACTTGATGGGGTGCTTGGCTGCATGGTTTAGTTGTTTAGGTGGGTTGGATTGGTTGATGGGTTGGACGCGATGATCTTGAAGGTCTCTTCCAACCTGGTGTTTTGCATTGTATTGTATTGCATTGTATTGTATTGTACTTCTGGAAATACAATGCTTCCTTTAGCTCAGACAACCTGAGGGACACACCCTGTAGTATTCAGATTTAACAACTAATTCAAAAGGATAGGTAGCCAGGCCTATTAAACAGAATGAGTAACATGTTATATCAAATACTAAAATGTAATTTCACCTGAACAATAAAAAGACAGTAAGTTGCTCTATGTCAGCAACTAGGTATTTGTGTGACTGGCCCTGGACTTTCCAGTACTACCCTATACCTGATCTTTCCAGACCAATGTCAGCTTCTCAGGGACCTTCTGTGTCTCTGACAGATCATTGTTGTAGACCAGTTTAGTCTCAGGTTACTGGGAAGTCACACAATTGTTCTTTAAAATATCTATTATTATTAGACAGCCACATATAATATTTTTTAAGATTCTTGATGCTAAAATAAATCTAATCACAGTTATGTTATTGGAATAAGCTACAGCTCCAGTCCTTCCATGTTATAGCAACTCTGCAATTTATAGTTGCACTCAAGGCCAAGCAGGTGAAGTACTCTTAGAACAACCACATAATGACTTTTCAGCATAAATTGTGGACTGAACAACACTTTGCTAATAATTATGATCAAAGAGAGCCAGGAAGGGCTCCTGGACACCTGGAAATGTTTGTAGCACATATATGAAGAGAGTATTATCCCTCAGGAAGGGTGAGTTATGGGTGAAATAGAGTCATAGAATGGTTTGGGTTGGAAAGGACGTTGAAGATCATCTATTTTCAAGCCTGCTGCCATGGGCAGGCACACTTTCAATAGACCAGGTTGCTCAAGGCCCTGAACAGCCGGGCCTTGAGCACTTCCAGGGAGGGGGCAACCCCAGCTTCCTGTACCAACCTGTTCCAGTGTCTCACCACCCTCACTGCAGAGAATAGCTTCCTAATATCCAGTCTAAATCTACCCTTTTCCAGTTTAAAACCATTTCTGAATGGGCAACAAAGAGTCACGGTTGGTTCTGTATTGTCTGTGATGCACAGTCTGAGAAGCAACCAGCAATTTAATGTCCTGAATCTTGTGTTGTCCCACAACTGCAGATTCGTCAGAAAGCTCAGGTCTAACACACCATTCTTCCTCATTCTATCACTACAAGACCTTGTAAAAAGACCCTCCCCAGCTTTCTTGTAGATCCCCTTCAGGTATTGGGAGACAACTGTAAAGTCTTCCCAGTGCAAAGTTACAACAGCACATAAATTGGACATGTTTAACTTTGTGTGGGACTGACAACACAGCATTTTAAAAGATGATGCACAAAATCCAGCATTTGAAAAATGGAGGATGTACAGATCTTTGGCTGGGGCAGACAGAAAAAAAAAATGTCTCAAATGTCCTGTATCATAAAGCTTGGAACGGTACAACACACATGAATGCCTGGAAGAAAAGCCAGATCTAAAGTGGTGCACAAATTGCAGGACTGATGATGTGATAGTGAGTTTGTCCTACTGATCTTGATGGATGTGCTATCTTATTGTTTATTTTATAGTTCATGTGATGTTTTGGTAGATATTGCTAAGGGTGATATCAGCTGGAATAACATTGTAGCATGATAAAAAAATACAAGAATTTGATGAAGAAGTCTAGTTTCTGTTTAACTTACAAAAGTGTTAAATATAATTTAAAATATGCAAAGTAGACATCTAGAGCTCAGAGAAATACTATTGTTCCTTTTAAAAATAATTGTAGCTAAGCATACACATTCTTCTGGTTAAATGCCTTTCTAAATCCAAATTTTTAGCATGATGACAGAGAGTAAACTAGTAAAGGAATATAATTCTAATTAGAAGTCTGATTATATAGGTATTAATTCCTGTTTTAAGTATTTTTCTACATTATTCCTGAGAGATAGAAGTAATATGGGTTTAGGAGTAAAATTGCCGAGTAGTAATTCATGAATCATGGAATCACAGAAAACACCTGGTTGGAAGATACCTCAAAGATCATCCAGCCTAGCCCTAGACCCAGCACTGAAGGGTCCACACAAACCAATGTCCCTAAGTGCCAGGTCCACACACTGCTTTAACACCTCCATGGATGGTGACTCCACAGCTGTCCTAGGAAGACCATTCCAACGTTTGATAACTCTCTCTGTGAAGAAATGTTTCCTAACACTCAGTCTGAAACTCCCCTAGTGCAGCTTGAAACCATTTCCTCCATTCCTGTCTCTTGATGCCAAGGAGAATAGACTGGCCCCCTCCTTGCTCCTACCTCCCTTCAAGTAGTTGTAGAGGGACTCCCCTCAGCCTCCTCTTCTCCAGACTGAATAACTCCAGCTCCCTTAGAGGTCCCTTGTAGGGAGATCATGTGCTCCAGTCCCTTCATGAGCCTCATTGCCCTTCTCTGGGCAATGTCCCTCTTGTAGTGAGGTGCCCAGAACTAACACAATACTTGAGATGTGGCCTCACCAGTGAATTTTACCCAGAGTAAAAAGGAATAAGTGTCTCCCTGTTTCTGATAGTCACAGTGTTTCTATTACAAGCCAGGATGCAATTGACTTTCATGGGCACCTGGGCACTCTGCTGACTCACGTTCAGTTGACTGTCAACAAATAACCCCAGGTCCTTGTCCGAGTGGCAGCTTTCCAACCATACATCCACAAGTCTGTAGTTTATCATGAGGTTCTTGTGACCCAGGTGGAGGATCTGGCACTTGGCCTTTTTGAACTTCATACAATTACCTTATTAGACATCAGTCTAACATGTCCAGATCCCATTGTAAAGCTTCCCTGATGTCTAGCAGATTGACACAGCCACCCAGCTTCATATCATATGCAGAATTACTGAGGGCGAACTCAATATGCTCATCCAGATCACTGATAAAGATATTAAAGAGGACAGGCCCCAGTACTGAGCCCTCGAGGACACCACTAGAGACAGCAGATTTAACTCCATTCACCACCACTCTTTGGGCCTAGCCACCTAGCAAGTGTTTCATTCAGTGCAGTGTGCTTATCCAAGCCATGTGCCATGAGTTTCTGAAGGAGAATGCTGTGGGAGACAGCTTCAAAGGATTTGCTAAAGTCCAGGTAGACAATGCCCATGGTACTTCCCTCATGCACTAGGCAGATCACCTTATTGTCAAAGGAGATCAGAAAGGGTCTGCCTTTCATAAATCCATGCTGACTGGGCCTGATCACTTGCTTGTTTTGTAAGTGCCATGTGATGGCACTCAGGATGACCTGCTCCATAAACTTTCCTGGTACTGAGTTCACACTGACAGACCTGTATTTCCCTGGATTGTCCTTTTGGCCCTTCTTGTAGATGAGTGTCACATTTGCTAGCCTCCAGTCAGCTGGGACTTCCCTGGTTAGCCAAGACTGTTGGCAAATAATGTTGAGTGGTTTGATGAACACATCTACCAGCTCCTTCAGTACCCTTGGATCCCATCTGGTCGTATAGACTTGTGCACATCTAAGTGGTACAATAGGTCATTGATCCTTTCCTCTTGGGTTGTGGGGGCTTCTTCCTGCTCCCCATCCCTGTCTTCCAGTTCCAGGGGCTAAACCCTCAAGGAGCAGCTGGTGCCATTGACAAACACTGAAGCAAAGTAGTTGTTCAGCAGCTCAGCCTTTTCCTTGTCTTTGATTACCAAGTTCCCTGTTTCATCCAGTAGTGGGTAGAGATTCTCTTTAGCTCACCTTTTACTGTTAATATACTTTAAAAAGCTCTTTTAAATTATCTTTAATGACAGATTGAGTTCTAGCTGAACTTTGGCCTTTCTGTTTTCTCCCTATATATCCTTTCAAGAGCCTTGTACTCTTCTTATGTTGCCTGCCCCTTCTTCCACAGCCAGCAGACTTCTCTTTTCTTCCTGAGTTCTACTCAAAGCTCTCTACTTAGCGAGGCTCATCTTCCGATGAACAGGGACAGCTCATTCTTGTGCCTTAAATATTTCCCTCCTGAGGAATGCCCAGCCTGCCTGGACTCCCCCATCCTTCAGGATTACCTCCCAGGGGATGCCATCAGCCAGTCTCCTGAACAAGTTGAAGTCTGCCCTCTGGATGTCCAAGGATGTAGTTCTATTTTGTCCCCTCCTAACTTCACTAAGCATTGTAAACTCCACCATCTTGTGGTCACTTTGTCCAAGGTGGCCACCAACCTTTACATCTCCTACTAGGCCCTCTCTGTTTATGAACAGCAGATCTGGTAGTGAGCCATCTCTCCTTGGCTCATTCTGTAGATGTGTTGAGAAGTCATCTTCCATGCACTTCAAGCACCTCCAGGACTGCTTCCTGTCTGCTGTATTGTATTTCCAGCTGGTATCCGATAAACAGAAGCCCTTGACAAAACTAAAGGCTGGCAATTCTGAGACCTTCTGCAGACACCTATAAAACTGTTCATCAATCTCCTCATCCTGGTTGGGTGGTCCATACTTAGACCCCCATCATGACATCTGCCATGTCAGTCTTTTCCCTGATTCTTACTCGCAAGCATTCAATCCTATCATCACTGTCATCATCAGGCTTGAGACAGTCAAGGCTCTCCTTCACATACAGCGCCACCCCAATGGTCACTCTTTTTGGGCCTATCCCTTCCGAATAGGCTTTAGCTATCCACCTATGGGATTCATCCCACCGTGTTCCTGTGAGAGCAATAATATCCTTGTTTTCCTGATGGACCATAGTTTTAATCTCTTCTTGCTTCTTCCCCATGCCCAATTCATTGGCACACACTTCATTTAGGGTGCCTTTCTGTGGAACAGAGTTCTGCTCCCTGATTGATCCCTCCCAGGCTCTGTTGTGAGATCCTCAATGGCACTTGCATCTTCCTTATCTCGTGCTTATTACCCCCTACCTCCTCTGAGGTAGCACTGGAGCCATCACACCATCCCACATCTGTTCCAGGCTTGTCTCCAGCAAGCCTGGTCCTTCCTCTTTCCCTCTTCCAATATAGTTTAAATCCCTATCAATGAGGCTAGCAAACTCCTATCATAAAACCCTCCTCCCATTCTGGGTGAGGTGCACCCCATCTGCTGCCATCAGGCCTGCTGTCATGTAAATTGTCTCATGATCAAAAACCCCACAGTTCTGCTGGTGGCACCAAGCTTGATGCCAGGAATCAATCTCATGGTTCTTTCTCAATCTATCTGGGTTGTCCCCACTACTGGCAGGATGGAGGAGAACATCACCTGTGCTCTCGAGCCATCAAGCAGTCTCCCCAAAGCCCTGAATTCTTTTTCAATTGCTTGTGTACTTCTGCCCATAACCTCATCACTCCCAATCTGGACAACCAGCAGTGGGCAATAATCTGATGTCTACATCCGATCAGGGAGTTTTTGTAGAAATGTCCCTAATGCATGCCCCAGGTAGGGCATCCCTGTGAGATGGATCTAGCCTGAACATGGGGCCCTCAGTGTAATGAAGGGAGGTTATTAATTCATGATGGGAAAATTTTGAAATATATACTTTTGTGGTGGGGTGAGAAAGTTCCCTCCCCACGCACAAAGAAAGAAACCACAGCTAGCTCAGTTGGAAAAGCAGATGAAAGCTATATTTACAGGCAGAAATGGAATGCAATGAATATGTACACAAATATACAATATTTACAATATATACAGAAATACACAGCAATGAACATAATGCAGAAAAGCCTTTTCCCTCCAGCCGGCCAGGGGGGTTCCCTGTTCAGAGAAGGGCCACGAGGATGATCTGAGTGCTGGAGCACTTCTCCTATGAGGACAGACTGAAGGAGTTGGGGCTGTTCAGTCTGGAGAAGAAAAGGCTCCAAGGTGACCTCATTGTGGCCTTCCAGTATCTGAAGGGGGCCTACAAGAAGGCTGGGGAGGGACTTCTCAGGCTATCAGGGTGTGATAGGACTAGGGGAAATGGAATGAAGCTGGAGGTGGGGAGATTCAGGCTAGATGTGAGGAGGAAGTTCTTCACCATGAGAGTGGTAAGCCCTGGAATGGGTTATCCAGGGGAGATGGTTGAGGCCCCGTCCCTGGAAGTGTTTAAGCCCAGGCTGGATGAGGCTCTGGCCAGCCTGATCTAGTGTAGAGTGTCCCTGCCCATGGCAGGGGGGTTGGAACTAGATGATCCTTGTGGTCCCTTCCAACCCTGACTGAAACTATGAAACTATGACTTGGCCAAAACATGTTTGGACAAGTCTTGGCAATATCTGGGGCATAATTCTGGGCATAGGGTGCCTTCACAACACCCAGTTCCCCTGAGAAAGGAATCCCCTACTACCATCACCTTTTTTTTCTTTCTTGATAGCACTAGTCCTAAATCACAGGACTGGTTTACACTCCCTGGGCAACTGTGTGGATGGACTTTCATCACTATCTTTATTTGCCCAGACCTCTGTTTCTAGAACAGAATAGGAAGGTAAATTTTTTATAGTCCTTTTCTCATAAATGAGAGCTACATGGAAAGAAAAGGCAAAATCCTAGGCTCTTGTTTTGGCAGTTCAGTCTTTTTGAGGACATGGTATGATGTGACAGCAACCTTTTATATTTTGAGTATTTGGTCTTGCCACTTTGGAGGAAGCTATGATCTTCACTCAGTATTACCAGGGTAGGGGATAGGAAATAGAAGTGAAATGCTCTCTCTACATTTTTCTATTGATCTTTGTAGAGAACTACTGTTGAAGTTTTAAGTATAGAACTGAGCATGCTTCAACTAGCAGTAATTTAACATCACTTGGGAGCAAAAAGGAAGCAGATCAGAAATACATTTCCATCAGGATTCTCAGGTGCATGATGTCTCTGGGATACTGTAGCTGTTGTTATTCTTCTACAAACTGCATATCTACCCTTGTTGTTACCAGCAGTTCTAGTTTGCTTTCATAGTATTTCCCTTTAAAATAATTTTATCACTTTTGCAGAGAGATGCATGAGTGAAATGAGTACCTAGTAACAATGTCTGGAGTGAGTAATGTTGGCATCGAACACAGTGTAAGCTCTGTGTGAAATAAAAGAGCACTTGTTGTGCACCACCACCAGAACTCACTAGTCTCAGATTATCTTATGAAGATCATATAATTACTCTGACGACGTCCCTGACAGTTTTGTGATACAGATTAATGTCTAGTAGAGGCTAGGATGAGATCATTGAACCTCTGTTCACTTGTTTCCTAAGCCAAAAATTCTATCTCACTCTGTCTGAATTGGAAAGTCTGGATCACTTAGTGTTTTAACACTGCCAGTATCCCAAATATTATTGCTTTCTCTTGAAGCCCGTAGTGTTGTCACAGTGGCTGCCACCTCCTTAGGAGTGCAAGGAGAATGAAAGCATAGAAGTAGCAAAGCATTAAACAATTTAGCAGGTATTATGCATGTGAAAAAATAAAATAAAAAGGAAGTGCACCTTTACTGAAATGACCAGCCTCAAAAAAAGGACTAAAATTTCATCATCTGAATGTTTTTTCAGGGAGCATAAGGAGAACATGAACGGCCTAGCTCTTGTTCTTTTTTACTGGGCTCAGTGATTTATAAGTGGGTTAATATGCAAATATTTTTTACTGAGAGATCATATGACTGGGTCTATTCCTCTAACTTATTACTCAATACCTCTTCAGGTTCCTCAGCAAAGACAGTAATTTTCATCCCAGAAAGTAACAACCAGAGCAGCACATTCAGTTATGTTACACTGACAGGATGTCAAGAAAATTGAAACAAATGGTTTGAGTAGTCCTTCAGGGGATAAAGAGGTCAGTTATGAAGCTACCCACCAGAAACCATGATTTAGTCATCTGGGATGATTTTATTTCTATTTCTTCCATAGGTTTAACTACATAAATCTCTGTTTTATTTCTAGAGAGAGACATCAGAGAAATTTGCTTTTGTCATGGCCAGAGTTTGCAGACTGCTGGGCTAACAAGTTCTTGGCTAAAGGCAGAAGTAATAACATTAACTGTGTCTTTATTTGCTCAGGTTTTTGAGCATGTGTGTATTTTTAGATTGCCATGCAAAAAGGTGGATGACCTACTTGGTGATATTTGTGGATGCGCTGTTTTAAATACAGCATGCCTCTTGCATATTCTTTCCCCCTCTGAATTTGTGTTTGGATTCTTTACTTCAGGGCTCAGGTCACTTAAACATTAATTAAAAGAGACCAGATGGGTTAGAAAGGAAAATAAGTGAAAATCCAAATGGTTTTGCTTTGCAGAATTGTGCTAGCACAAGTATGGAGCATGGAGACTTGTGCCTATCTTCTCTTAAACATCCCCAATGAACCAGCTTCATGTAGTAAAATGAAGTGTCTATATTGTTACTTCCTGATCCACAGCTGTGGAGTGTTGTTTAGGCTGCATTGAGGCTTGTTGATGTTTGGCTGGGAAATACAGACCAAAGTTCATAGAATAGAATAGAATAGAATAGAATAGAATAGAATAGAATAGAATAGAATAGAATAGAATAGACCAGGTACAGAACTCTCTGTAAATTGTGAAAGGCAGCTATTTTTAGCATGATAGCTACTCACAGCCAGTTGTGTATTGTACGGCCTTAGTTTGTACAAACCAATTTTGAAAGTGGGTATGAAAAGCAACTTTGTGACTTCACAATCCAGGCTCCTGCACACTAAACTCCCAGTCTCCCAGATTAACAGTATTAGTAGTAATGGGTATATAGAGCTTCAGCAGTGTCAGGGCGATGCTTTCCAACTTACAGCACTAGCCTACATCTTGCACAGTCAGTTTGGTGCCTAACTCTGAATGAACACACACAAAACCACTAGCTATAGCCCTTGAATGCTGAATGAAAGGTATACACATTTTTATCCTTGACAAGTGCTGCAGTGAATTGTGGAGGGTTGACCTTGTCTGGGTGCCAGGTGGCCACCAAGATGTTCTTTCATTCCTCCTCCACAGCTATATAGAGGGATTTAGATTGCTGTGGAATCATGAAATTTAAGAGTGTGATATGCAAAGTTTTCCTCACTTTGTTAGAAAAAAATATTACTTTCAGTCACAGTTTGAAAGCAGTTTCCAGAAAGCTCAAGAAACACATGAAACACATATTTTGTCAGGTTTTAAAAGGGAAAGTTCTTTATTGTCTCTTTGGGAAGAACATTTGTTGAGAGTGTGGTTTATAAGTGAATGAAAGAAAGCAGATATTATTTCTACATGTTATTGTGGGTAGGTAATTGAATGGAAATGGGAAGTGGCTTGAGCACTGCTTGTAACATGGTGTTATGGGTTAAAGCCTGCAGGGGCAGGCTGGGAACCTGACTCCCCAGGCGGGTTGGAGGCGTACTGTAGGTGGACAGGGAAAGCCTGACCCCAGGGAAGGGGTCGCTGGGTCATGTTTATTCCACTCTCATTTCCTGTCTGCACCCTATATAACGGGGAGGCACTTCCTGCCTAAGTTACTTGCATCCTTCTCCCTGCTCCTGTTGCTACTGCTCCTGCTGCTGCTCCTGCTGCTGCTGACCGCATGGCCAGGCCCTGCCACCTCATGTGGGGGCCTGTATTCAAAGAGAATCCATTGCCATCCAGAGCATCCTTTGGCATTCAATCTGGTTCTGTGTATATACCTGTATATATTCCCTTCCTTAACACCCTTGTACCTTCCTTTCCCCCTTTTTGTTTTGTTTTGTTTTGTTTTGTATTGTTTTGCTTTGCTTTGTTTTGCTTTGCTTTGTTCCCTTTTATTTTTTGTTAAAATTACCTTTGTAACTTTCAGGTTGGTGCATGGCTGTTTTTGTTGTTTACCCCTTTGTATTCTCCTGCCTAACTTTTTCCACACAGGGGAAGGGGATAGGGGAGAGGGGATAATCCCTAAATCCCTACATTCTGTTCTACTGGGTTTTAGGCTCCAGGAAATTCAAATGGCTATATTAAATACATTGTGTTATTTCTCTTTTGCTAGGTCTTAGCAGGGAAGATAGCTGAGATGTTTAAAACAATATGAAGGCTATACTGGAATGACTTAGTTTTTTAATAAATGGTTTAACAATTCAAGATAGAGTGTAAGACTAAGAAGTTCAAGTTACTGCTAACTTTGGGGGGTTTTCTATTGCATTTGTTCTGTGAAGAGGCAGAAATTTAAACCACCGGGACTAGGAAAACTAGCTCTTTGTTCCTTGTCAAAAGAGACCTTGCACATTTGATTTCAAAGGATTTTCCACACAGAGAAAGAAATGAATGGATACCACTATACTAGGCAGCCTTTCCTTTTTGACTGTGGTAAGTTGTACTGCTTGAGATCGTGGAAATTTTATTTTGACTCAACCTCAGCAGGATGTTAGGGGTTCTCTGCAGATCTTCAAATACAACCCCACTGCCAGAGCAGGACCATATAATCTAGCATAGGTTGCACAGGAAGACATACAGATTGGTCTTGAAAGTCTCCAGAGCAGGAGAGTCCACATCTTCTCTGGGGAGCCTATTCCAGTATTCTGTCACACTTACAGTAAGGAAGTTTTCAGTCCTTATTAAGTCCTTACTAACTGGTGTACTGCTGTTGCTTAAGAGATCATTAAATCAGGACTCAGATGTCTTTATAAAGTAAAAGTTGCAACTAAAGCAGAGATTTATGATTTCTACTATGCAGGATGTCAGTTATTTATAAATCTTTGAAGTTGATGAATTTCTTCTTAGGGGACAGACTACTCCCCACCATATGATTAAAGACTTTATTCTAATGTTATTCAGTATTATTTCTTTATATGCTCATATGAATAATTACTGTAAGATTAGCTTGTTTACCACAGTTTGTAGAGATGTGCTTTCATGTGTGTACAGTCTCTTCCCAGAAAAAGAAATAAATATCTAAAGGGAAATAGAATAGCTGATCAATCTCCTTCTAGGCTTTCACTTCAAAAGAAAATTGTTTAAATTTTCTTCTCTGTCCCCACCAGAAAGCACTTGGGCTTTCCCTGATTTCACTGTGCAGTGTCGTGATGTAAACCCACGTGGGATTAATGAAATGCAATATGTGCTTAATAAAATGAAGTGGTAACCCAGAACCTCCAGACATGGAGACCTGGGCTCTGAACTTGTTGATCCCTGAGCCCAACTTTTATGTTGTCATCTTCAACAGCTCATTGATGGTACTAATGAAGGGCGTCTGTACTGGTTTTAGCTGGCTGGTCGCACAAGAAGGGACCGGTGAGGAACTATCCCCATGTTCCCCCAGCTGCTGCAGTGGAAGCTGGGACTGGTGCTGCTGAGCAAGCTGTGGAGGGCAGAGCATTAATGATTTTTTTGATACCATGCTGCTGTCATGTTCACAGTAAAAGGACAGGGCTGTCTGGGTAAAAAAGGGATTTGTGGGACCTGGAGCTCAGCCTACAGATTGTAAAGTTTCCTGCTCTGGGTTTTTGTTGCTTTTTTCCCCTGCTTCTGGGCTGGGGTTAGATGGTTGGTCTGTGAGGTGAATCAGAAACTGGTTTAGCAATAGAGTTCAGAGAGTTGTGACTGCTGGTTCATAGGTCATTTGGAAGCCTGTGTCTGCTGATGTTCCCCCATATCGATACTGGGTCAAGTTTTGTTCAATATCTTAATCAATAGCTTGAATGAGGGGACTGAGTGTACCCTAGAAAGTTTGCTGATGATATAAAACTGGGGTGTGGTGGGAAGGGGGTGGGGGTGATGAAAGTGGCTGACACACTGGAAACCTGTGTTGCCGTCCAACGAAATCTGGACAGGATGAAGAGCTGGGTGAATGTGAGCCTCATCAGGTTCAATAAAGACAAGTGTAGAGTCCTGCATCTGGGGAAGAATAACACCAGGCACCAGTCTGTACTGGGCCATCCTGCTGGAAAATAGCTCCATGGAGAAAAAGACCTGTCCTAGCAGACAGCAAGTTATCAGTGGGACAGTAATGTGCCCCTGTGGCCAAGAGGGCCAATGGCATCCTGGAGTGCATCAAGAAAAGTGTGTCCAGCACATCTAGGGAGGTTCTTCTCCCCCTCTTCTCTGCCCTGATGAGACCACACCTGGAATACTGTGTCCAGTTTTGGGCTCTCCAGTTCAAATGAGACAGGGATCTACTGGAGAGAGTCCAATGGAGAGCAATGAGGATGACTGTGGGACTTGAGTTTCTCTCCCATGATAAAAAACTGAGATAACTGGGGCTGTTTGGTCTTGAGAAGGCTGAGAGGGGATCCTATCAGCATCTGAGGTGTGGATGTCATGATAAACGTGATAGTGCCTTTTCTGTGGTGCAGAGTAATAGGACAAGGAGCAATGGGTACAAGCTGGAACACAAGAGGTTCCATCAGAACATGAGGAGAAACTTCTTTATGGTGAGGGTGATGGAGCCCTGGAACAGGCTGCCCAGAAAAGTTGTGGAGTCTCCTTCTCTGGAGACTTTCAAAACCCATCTGGATGTGTTCCTGTTCAGCCTAGGTCATCCTACTTTGGTGGGGGGTTGTACTAGATGATGTCTGGAGGCTCTTTACATCCCCAAACATTATGTGATTCCATGACTTCCATTAGGTGTGAAGGACAGGGTATCAAGGAAGATATGGTAGATATGATATGATAGGTCATCTGGGAAGAAGTATCACCATGGAGAAAGGTATCTAATAGCCTGCGGACCCAGATGAATTTGTATGTACAGCAACCATGTAAGGAAAGTTTCTGTGAAGTGCACCATCATCGTATGCCAGCTCATAGAAAATAAGATCCTTGGTCAAGGACTAACAGTAGATGAAATAATTAGCATGCTCCAGCAATTTGAAAGAAGCCTCTCTTCTCATGTATGAGCCTGTGTTTCAGCTGTGGAGAAACTGTCCTGGGAGGTCCATCAGCTCCAAAAGAATATGTCCTATTCCCTACCTGTACAGTCCAGTATTTCAGCTATAAAGAGCAGGTGCTTCCCTGTCCAAGAGGGAGAATCTGGGAGGTACACACCACAGTTTACTGCCTGCCTTTACATACATGGTGTGATGGGTTGAGGCAGCCCCCCTCCCCACCACGGGCAAAAATAACAACTCAGACAAACGGAGTGCAAGTGATGGAAAGTTTAAATGAAAAGCAGTGAATGTTTACAGAGAGCCAGAAGAGCAGTGACAAAAGAAATCCCAAAACAGACCCAGGAAGATCCCATCCCCACTTGGGGGTACATCCAAGACCCCCAGGGCTCCTTCTCCCACCCCCATTGCTAGGCTAGTCTCAGCTGGCCAGATCTGAGACTGCCCATCTCCCCGTGGCCTTGGGCCTAGCCAGGCCCATGGCCGGGAGACAACATCTCCCCCAGTTACCGGGTGACGGCGAGGAAGAAAAAGGAGGTGCTAGACCTCGCACTGGATCTTTATAGTGGTGTGCAGAGAATTATGGTAGAAATACCTAGTTTCCTGTGTCCACCCACTGGGCTGGACCTCTGGACACAGGAAGCACCTCATGTAGCAGAGGGCACCCAGCCCAAACTGCAACACATGGCCATGGCCATGAGAAATTTGGATGGAAAACCCACTTCAGTCTTAGGTGCACAGCTTGGTGAATTACAAGGAAAGTCTTCCTGGAAGAATGCTGCCCCAGTTTCCACTGGAAAACCTCAAAAAAAGGCAGCTGAATTGATACTGCTTCTGATGCTCTTGAAGGGTTCACTGGCATTTAGTATATCTGCCTTAGGGATAGAAGAAAAAAAATGATTGTCCACGTTGCTTGGTCTCTTAGAGAACCTTTTTGTGGCGGGGCTGCTAAACATTAAAGATTACTAAGTGCCAGCTGCTACTACAATGGTGCCCTGGTGGCAATATTGCACCCTTATTTGCAAACTAATTTGATAGCTGGAGAGCTGAGATGTGATCAGTAAAACTTGTTCACCCTCCATCAGTCCCATGACTAGTGTGGAAATATAATGGTGAATGGAGACGGACTGTGAAATACTATGGCCTGGATGAGGTTACAGCAGTGACAAGTGTTGCTGTGCCAGACATGCCAGAGCTCCACTACCAACTGGAGTTGAAGGCAGCCAAGTAGTACACCACAAATAACACCATGGAATGAAGAGCAGCAGACTAAAACTCATGATAGCATCACAAGAAAAACTCCCACAACAATTACTGTCCTTTTTTTCTTAACACTAGTAGTTCTAATGCATGGGGCTGTCGAAGTCACCCCAGACAGTCCCCTTGGATGGACCTTCATCTACTTCCTCTGTAGCTTGGCTCTCCTGTTCTAGAGTCCCATAACTGTTGGGTAAGGGCAACTGGGAAGGTGAGGGAATCTGGGAGGGGATTTGCCTGCTTCCCCAAATAGGGAATCTGTTTGCACTCCCCTGTGTCTTTTAGATCTCTTCCTCTTGCCTGGTGGCAGGAGAGGAGAGGATCTTCTTGAACTTCCACTCTGCTGCCTTTGCCTAAGGGTGTGGCTCCACCAGACTATTTCTTTCTCAGACTCCCCGATACTCCTC